>OU696533.1:67183201-67537151 GCA_916048285.2 Bellardia pandia
TTAGCAGGCCAGAAAATGCATTACATTTTGCTAGTGTCTCTTTGTATATTTCTATATGATTTTACATTTATGTTTTCCAACGGAAAACTATGTAGAACATATAACAGAAGTATACAAAAATAAATTTCAAATTATTATGTTCAACTAGAAGTAAACCTTCGAATAAAAAATTTTTTTAAAAAAATTTTTACAATTAGTACTCGCAAGAGGAAAAATTCTCATTCAGTTAATAGATTATATATTTTAATATACAAATTTAGATTCTTTTTTTTTATACAAATTCAGTCTTAAATATTATTTTTAATCTATATATGGCCAAACATATTTGTTGTGAGCCAGATTGGCATAAAATGTGATTTTTATATTTTATTATATGTATATAAATATGTGACTAGGAAAACTCATTTAATATTAGCTTACGATCAGCGTTGCCGTTTTGGTTACTTTTAACCAAAATTGGTTACTTTTATTTCCAATGTGTACTTGTGTACTTTTTTTCCGTTTTGGTTACTTTTTTTTAACACAAAAGTAACCATTTTTTGCATTGTTTTTCACTTTGACTTAACACCACTAATTTTGGTGATAAACGAAACTACCACAATTTAAACATTTTTATAACTTATAATACAACACTGCTGAATAATCAACCACAGCATTACAAAAAAATACATTCCTGTCTCCAAACACAACAAACACATTCATTGTATTGTTGAACGAGTAAGGTTATTCAAACGTCAAAAACCATCTAAAACATGTTAAATGCAACAGTTTTCATATTGATGTTTGACATTTGAACGAGTTAATTTCTTTTGTTTCAGACATGCACGCACACCTTAATAAACATTCATAAATATATGTTAGCGTCTCTTACCAGAAAACTAAAAGCTTTTTAAAATTAGCGTGCTATTTGATTTTTTAATATTAAAGTGTTTTTTAAATAGTTAAGATTGGGTTTCTGTCGTAAAAAAATTAGCGTGATATTTAATTTTTTAATATTAAAGTGTTTTTTAAATAGTTAAGATTGGGTTTCGTTCGTAAAAAAATGGATAAGTATGTATTTCAAATTAAAAAATACTAATATTGGTTTTAAGCACAATTTTTATTTTTGTTAGATTTTTATTTAAAATGGCTGCTCAAAGTAAATCTAATAGTGTCGAGTTATCATCTGAAAGTGATGATGAGAATAGGTAAATTTTCATTAAATTTCAATAACTTTTCGTTAAATAATATTTTGTTGTTTAGTGATGTTAAAAACAGCCCGAAAAGAAAGTTCAGTGTATTGTGGTTGGATGAGTTTCCGTGGCTAAGAAACAAAGATGGATGTTGTTTCTGCGCTGCCTGTGAAAAAAAACTTGCAAATCACGTAAGTTATTTACGAAAGCACACTAAAAAAAGTGTTCATAAGCAAAATGTGGAAAATAAAAAAAATCAAATAAAAATTAACACATTTGCAAGTTCTCAAAAAGAAACACTTGATAAACAAGTGCACCACACAGAGCTAACATTGGCAATGTTTCTCATTTCTCACAATTTGCCTTTTTTGTTAATGGACTATCTACCAGGCTTATTAAAGGAGTGCTGTCCCGACTCTCAAATTGCGAAACACATTAAATGTGGCAGGACCAAAGCAACTCAATTAACAGAAATGTTAGGAAGTAAATCTGAAGCAATTTTAATTTCAAAACTAAAAACGACAAAGTTTTCGTTAATCATAGACGAAACGACAGACGTATCCACAAAGAAATCCCTAGTTCTAGTCGTTCGCTATATGGATAATTCATCTAAAAACATTCAAGACAGATTTTTAAGCCTCATAGAAGTTGTCAGCTCAGACTCAAAATCACTGTACGCCGTCATAAAAGATTTTTTTATTAACCATGAAATCCCTTTAGAAAATATTATTGGGCTAGCGACCGATGGTGCTAGCGTTATGGCCGGAAAAGTGAATGGTTTACAAGCTAGATTTAAAAGTGATGTAGATCTTTTTTATATTAAATGCACATGCCATTCATTGCATTTGTGCTCTGCGTATGCTAGTAAGAAGCTTCCTCGCCAAATCGAAACACTTTGCAGAAATATATACAACTTTTTTGCACATAGCCCAAAGCGTATAACTGAATTTAAAGAGTTTCAGGAATATTGTAGTGTACTGCCGCATAAAATTTTAGGAATCTCTTTAACGCGTTGGCTGGCGTTAGAAAACGTTGTTAATCGTATTGTTGAGCAATGGCCTGCATTACAGCTCTATTTCATATCAGAGCATTTTGAAGTTAACGGAGTTAAAGCTTTTGAGTTGGGAGAATTAATGAGCGATTCTTCCCATAAGGTATATTTCTTATTCCTATCATATATTTTAAATATAATAAATACTTTAAACAAAGAATTTCAATCTGAAAAAGTTCGTCTTCCATACCTCTACAGCCAGTTTGAAGTTAACTTTAAATTGATTTTAAGTAATTTTGCAAAAATTGATTATGTAAAAAATTTGACTTCATTACAAACTGTAAATTTGTTTGATGCAGAAAATTACATAGATGTAGAAAATATTTTCATTGGGCGTAAAGCTGAACTGTGTATGCAGCAAGGTAACTTGCCTAATATTAAAAAATTTGAAATAAAAAAAAATATACAATCTTTTTACATTGAACTCTTAAAGGAAATGTTAAAGCGATTTGATTTTTCTAGAAATGATGTTAAACATCTTGGTGTAATAACACCAATTAAAGTCTTAAGTTCTTTGGAAATAAGTTTAGAACCTCTATTATTTCATTTTCCAAATTTAACAAACGGTAAAGAAGAAGAAATTGTATCCCAATGGAAATTGCTTAGATTCTCTAAATTGGAAATAAGTGTTGATATGGATATAGTTGAATTTTGGGAAGTAGTTTCCAAACATACAAATGGATTAAACGAAAAATGTTTTAATGATTTGATTTATTTTGTATTTAATTTAATGTCATTGCCACACAGTTCGGCTGCTGCTGAAAGGATATTTTCGCAGCTTAGTTTAATCAAAACTAAATGCAGAAATAAGCTTGACTTTAAGACCATTAACTCTATAATGCAATCTAAAGAATTGTGCATAAATCGAAATGATTCCCATTATGTTTGGTCTGCCAAAGATATGTTCTAAGATTTCAAAAATTTGTATCCATGTGCTTTATTAAAAAATGTAATTTAATTATATTTTACTCTTATTACTAAGAATTTTTTAGTTTTGATATTGCTAATAATATTATTTATTACCTGAAGTATTTTTTTTTTAACAAAAATTTATTTATATAATTGTCTACTAAATATAGCACACATAATTATAAGACTGAAGTAAACATTTTAAAACTTTATCTACTTGTGTTTTATAAAAAATGTAATGATATTACATTTTATTTTTATTAATAAGAAGTTTTTGTTTTGTTATTGCTGAAGTATTTTTTTCTGTAAATTTAATATATTGACTTTCAATTGTACCTAATTATAAGACTGAACTACAAACTGAAGTGCAAGTTAATTTATATTTTACATATATATTTTTTATATTTAGTTCTTTTATTCGACCTTTCTTCAATATTCTATAATTTCTTTTTTTCATATTTCATATATATGTTTTACCTGAAGTATAATAAAATAAAATTTTAAATATAAGTACATATAAAAATTTTGGTTACTTTTTTTTGCTTTTGGTTACTTTTTTTTTACATTTTGGTTACAAAATTTTTTTGGTTGTGGCAACGCTGCTTACGATACTTTAAACATAGTTCAATATCTATATATATAAAAGAGAGTGACGTTAGTTACTAGCTTTATAACTAAAGAACGACAGGACCGATTGCAACGATTCGCACGAATTCAGGCTGGTCTCAGGCCAGAGAGGAAGAATACCCTGAAAAATTCAGAAATTGACCACGCCTACTTTTTTTAAATTAATGTTTTTATGTGTGAGTGTGTGTATGTACTTTATAGAATCGTAAATGATCATGTGATGATCTTCGGCAAAATTGTTGTGCATGAGCCCGGGAACGTTTGTAAGTTGGTACGACCACGCCCACTATAACGCCTACTTTTTTTTTATTTAATTCTAAATGGGTTTTTACAGATTTACTTCAAATTGTATATACATCTTACTGTCGGCGAGGTAGAAATAAAAAATGTATGTGCCACGCCCACTTTCACGCCCCATCACATGCAAGACGATTGCCAGGTAAGCCAGACCGCTGGAGCGATCTGCCTGAAATTTTCACATCACACCACTAAGTATTTATAGAATACTTCTTTTTTGCGACCACGCCTACTTTAACGCCTTCTTTTTTAAATTGTGTAATTGATTCTACTCTGATTTTAACATATTCACTTTACTCTAGGCGAGATCAAAAATTAAGATTCATACTCAACGCCTCCTTTCACGTCCCATCTCTAGCGATCTTTTTTGACCGCCTACTTTTTTTAAATTGATGCCGTAGCAACGCCTGCAGTGTACAGCCGAATGCGACCACGCCTGCTTTAAAATTGTGTAATCGATTCTACAAGGGTTTTGAAAGACTTACTTCAAATTGTATCACCCATTACTTTTAATTATTAGCTTCTAAAATCCAAAAATCAAATGTCGTTCTTTGTATATCACAATTTTTACGACAATTGTTTTTCCACCTAATTTGATTGAAAACATTTTTTGTTCATTTTTTTTACAAAAACAAATTCTGGTTCTGCTATTGCCAGTAGATGGCGTTGTGTGCATAAACTTTTGACACCTGATTTATTTTTGTAGTATTTAAAAATTTTCAACCTCTTTTAAAAGTGATTTCAAAAGGTAAGTTCCCTAAATGATTTTGTGACATTGTTTTGTGACATTAACTGCTTTTGGGACATTAATTTCTCAGTGTTATTCACAATGCCGCGACCCAGAACATCTGATCTTTCGCACCGAACCCGTAATGCAATTACAAATCGGAATATTACCAATCGATTGAATACGGATGAACAAGAAATCGCACGAGATCAGCGGCGTGTTAGTATGGCCCGACTTCGTGTAACGCAAACACAAGAAGAAAGACAGACGACAAATGAAACGGCTCGATTAGCAATGAGAAATCATGGATTAAATCAAGCAATTCAACAACGTGAAAATCTAAATCAACGCGTAAGAAGAAGAGATTCAAGTGTTGATTTGAATCGAGTAGCATTTCATTACGATTGCACTTTTGACTACAGCTCGCATCCTTCCGTTCAAATTGGCCTAATGGAGATTGTGTGCAACCATTGCGGTGCATTAAAGTTCACCGGAGAATCGCCTGGGTTGTGCTATCTCAGTGGTAAGGTCAAATTACCACCATTGCCTTCACCATTGGTACGACCACACCTACTCTAACGCCCACTTTTTTTAATTGATTAATTGCTTCTGCATGGGTATTTACAGATTTACTTCATACAGATTGTATCCACATCTTACTGAAGGCGAGGTAAAAATAAAAAAATTAATGTTTGCATGATTTTTCAGTCTGCGGGCGCAGGGGCGTGGCAAAATCCAATTTTCATATTGCATTACCAATGACATACGAGCATACATACATATATTTTACTTTTTTTATTTTTTTTCATTTTTTTTCAAAGCCGTTGTCATGTTTTTCAAAACGAAATATCAAACTTTTAAATCAGTTAGTAGTTCCGAAGAACTTATGTTCTTAACGATCCAATATCAAAATTTTAAAACTTTCGAAATGTTGCATTCAAAAATCAGAGTTTTCGGTTTATTTACAAAATATTTACATCATTCGATAACAGAAGATATTCCGCGTTTACTAAGGTGCAACATTATACAATAAATTAAAAATAATATTATATCATCAATCGATTATTAAAAACTTTATGTACCCTTGCATTTAAGATACCTACATTTTGTGCACAGTTGTGAGTTTTTTTCGAATGCTGATAAAAAATAACGGTACATTTAAACAAATTGCTCGAAGCGCTTGATCGGACTCTACGTGATTTTCGAGGATACTACAAACCGATGGAAGGCGCTCTTATTCTTTTTGTTGGTGATTTTCGTCAAACTTTGCCCGTTATCAATGACCGCAAATGAGCTGAACGCATGCTTGAAAGATTCATATCTTTGGAACCGAGTCGAGAAAATCACGTTATCGACGAACGTGCATTTGTTGCAAGACCCGTCTGCCCAAACATTCTCAGAACAACTTTTTGACATCGGAAATGGAAAAATTGCAATCAATAGCGCCACGAACGAGATTTCGTTTCCGCCTAACTTCTGTCGAATGCAAATGAATATTCAAGCCGTTGTCGACAAGGTTTTCCCAAGTCTAACAATCTTCTACAAAAAATCGGATTGGCTGTGGGAACGTGCAATTTTGGCACCAACAAATTACGATGCCAACAAGCTCAATGAGCAAATTCGATTGAAACTGCCCGGCAAATTAGTCAAATACAAATCGATCGATACAGTAATGGATGAAGAACAAGCCGTCAATTATCCCACTGAATTTTTAAATTCATTGGAACTACCCGGAATGTCACCGCATGTGCTAACATTAAACGTTGGATCACCGGTAATTCTTATTCGCAACTTAAACGCACCAAAGTTATGCAACGGAACCAGATTGACCATCAAAAACTGCTCACCAAATTTAATCGAGGCAACAATCATCGGTGGTAGATTCAAAGGCGAAGATGTACTTATTCCACGAATTCGGATGATTTCCAACGATTTACCATTCCAATTCCAGCGGCTCCAATTCCCTTTGCGTCTTACCTGTACTATTGCCATCAATAAAGCAAGAGTCACATCATTAACTATTGCTGGCTTAATTTTGGAAAATTTATGTTTTCCACACGGCACGGCAAAAACATTGAATATCCGCTGGCCCCAAGATGAAGTAATAAATAAATATAATTTCCAATTTGCCTTAAATAAATGCGTTTCTTTTTTGATTGAGCCCATACCTAGACCATATGTAAGTTATTCTGTAACAAATCTTTATGATAGATATTCCATAAATTGATTTAAAGGCCGTACATTTCTTTAAAAGCTTAATTTAAATCGTGTGGTAATACAACACTAATGTTTGCTTAGGGCCAGCAACGCGGACCGGGTCAGCTAGTATTTATATAAAGTAGAAAAATTATAACCAATCAGAATACTGATAACATCATTTACAGAAAGATTTATTTTATTAAAACAGGTTCTACGTATTTCATTATAAATTAAACAGACTCCCAAAAAGAGAAATGTATTTTCTACTTCATTAGTATTACATATTGTACAACAAGTTTATGCAGTATTAATAAAAGATCTGCCATTCAGTTCCAATAATCCACCTATAGTTTTAATAAGAAGACAGGTGACACGTGTCGAGTAATTTAATAATGGTACAGGCATAAAGTTATGATTAAGTTGTGGGTACATATCATGATTTTGAGAATTCTTTGCTCTTAACATGTTTTCTTCTTTTGTAGCTCTTTTTTAAATCCAAAAAGACATCCACCACTTGCACGACCAGCTCTGTGTATTTTCTTTGCAGGAATCCATTTTAGAAAATAATTTTGAAAACAAGAATTAAGACGATATTGATTCTCACTAAGAACATGGATTTCGAATAAAAAAAATAGATCAAATTGATTTACATAGGTTAAGAAATAGCCAAAATTTATTAATTTGCCAAATTTGCAACATTGTATGATAGTAATTTAAATGTACTATATTGGTATTACGAAATCGAAGTATTAGGAAGATTCTCAATAGGTTGGTTCACGTTTATGACATTAATTTCAGTAGCATAATCAGTATTTGCAAGCAATTTACGAAGATATATTGCATCGCTATTTGAAGTAGTTTCAATTTTATCAGACTTGTGGTATATTTTTTATTATCAACGTAAATACAAAATTCGCCAAGCCTTACTTTGACTGTCTTATTGCATTTGGTGATACTTTTGCTCAGCTTTCGTAAATTATAACGCACATTTTGTTCATCCATGGTATAATCTTTATTAATAAAGATATTTTTGCCTTTTAATTTTTTTTCATTGCTGTTACATTATAAGCTTGAAAACTAGACGCCAGTGTAAAGCAAAATGATTTTCCACCAGCAATCATACGTGTAGACATAATATTCGCATTTACTTTGGGGACGTTGTTACATAAGTTTTCAACTTCTTGTTTAGCTGTATTATTGTTTTTACTATAAAGTCCAGAGACTACAATATTAGACGAACGAGAACGACGATCAATAGATTCCAACCTGGATGTTAGTTTATTCACATCCTTTTTTAGTTTAGCATTTTCTTGTTTCAGCTCATCTATTTCAGCTTTTAGTTCATTTAGATCAGACTTCCTAGTAACATCACTAAGTTTTTCATCTAATAGCTTACATAACTTATCCCACGAGAAAACATCACTCGAGTTGTTGTGATTTGAAAATTGCATGTTGAAAGAAGTTAGATATCTTTTACTTTCTGTTCTCTCAGTGTACTCTGGAGATGTTGTATGTAATAATCATTTATTACTCATTAAAATCACAGCATACCTTCAGGCATATCAGAAAATATACAATAGAGGGGTAGAACTTGGCACTACTGTTTGTAATAAACAGCTGTACAATATTTATGTATGTACTTACATATGTAAATTCAGAAGCAAAAACAACAATGGTAAACTGCTTAGAATACTAAAATTATAATTTATAAGATCCCACCTCGTTTAAATCGCAATATATTTGCATAAAAGATACAGATGATCACTCACACCCACCACAGATAAATATAGTTCTTCCGTTTGAGAAAATAAATGCTGCAACAACAGTGAGACTCCAACAACCGGACGCCAACCAGAAACAAAAACAACAGTAACGACTACAATAATACTATGTTTCCACGGTACATGCTTCGCTCTCTATTCATGCTTCACACCCCAATCATGTGCGAAACAACTGCTTCACCATACAAAATTTTAAGAGCGAATCAAGTAGATTCATATTGAATCTACTTGCGAAGCACGAAAAATTGCACTCTTCTCTAATTTTTATCGCAAGTTTATCTGCACTAGCTGTAAAAATTTAATACTATTGTAAACAAAGCCAATTATTTTCTTGTTGCTGGAAGTAAAGAAAGTAAATACGTACGAATGTATGTTTTTTTTCAAATAAGCGAACTAATTTCCACTCACTTTTGTTTGCCCATTAAAAAAAATTATTTTCCACAAATTGTAAATTCTGTTTTTTTTTATTCTGTTTGTTTATTAAAGACAACTGTCAAATCGAATCAAGTTTATTAGTCATGTAAACAGCATGATTCATAAACATGATTCAGAAGGCGAAGCAGGTGATTCAAGTCGTCATGGAAACATAGTATAAGTCAATAAGTTTTTGTGTTTGGGCTACAACACCAGGTAAAACTCGGGCAAAACTGCGATCAGCGACGGAAATGTGTTTGTGGAACTCTTAACAAATATGTTGAGAATCAGAGGCGATAATTTTACATTTAATTTTTTATCTATTTATTTTGCAGAACAATATTTTTCTTTTCTACTTCTTGACAGCTCAAAGGCAGGGTTACCAATTCATAATGTCATTTTTTTATTTATTTATAAGTCTACGGATAAAAATCCTTACAGACCTTAATTTACAATATAATATTATTATTAATTAGTATTAAGGTACAATATAATAGTAATATTAAACGTAAGTTTTATAATACTGACATCAACAGAAAAATCAATAAGAAAATAAAATTCATTATAAACTCTACATAATCTTCTTAATGAATCAGCACTGGCATAATTGGATTGAAAAACTTGCAGATATAATGGTATAAAATAGCAACTTGATCGTTGTGGAACATTAAAATTTGTTTAGCAAAAACTCAGAGTAGATATCACCATTAATTAAATTATATAAAAAAGATACACTAAACATGACTCTTCTGCTTTCCAAGGTTGGTAATTTTACTATTGGCAGTCTTGAAGAATTATTTTTTTTTTTTTTTTTAGCTTTTATTTATTTATTGAATCTTCATATCATGAAATGACAATAAGTTTTCAAATCTTCATACTAAAAAGAAAATAATAAGCCCAGCCAGTGCTAGACAAAAATTTTTATGATACTAAAAAATTTCACATCAACTGATCCTGTCATCTGTTTTGCGCTTGAGTTAAAGCAAGGGTCTCCTTCCCTCCTTCTCAACCGACTGTGGCCACTAAAGCTAAGGATGTCTCGTGCAAGTGGGTTTGGATGGTGTTCAAGTTTGCTGACGTAATTTGACGCATATTTATATTTTGTAAATTCGACTTTTACTAATGGCACGACTAGATCTTTGTGGATTCGAGAATTTTTAACATACCATGGAGCTGCAGTAATTATACGTAGAATTTTATTTTGACCACTTTGAATTTTTTCAATGTTTGATGCTGAGGCAGTACCCCATAATTGAATTCCATAACACCAGATTGGCTTTAGAATTGCATTGTACAACAAAAGTTTGCAATCCAACTTTAATGTAGAATTTCTGCCGATTAGCCAATTAAGTTGCACTGCTTTTAATCTCATCTGAGTAAGTTTTGTGTCGATATGAGACTTCCAAGGTAAACGACGATCGAGGTGGATTCCGAGGTATTTGACTTCATTGTGTTGCGGGATAATTTGATTATTTATTCTGATGAACGAGCAGGTATCTTCTCGCAATGTGAAAGTGATATGAATAAATTTTTGTTCATTTACCCTGATTTTCCAACGCTCTAGCCAACTCTCTAGTTTATAAACATAATTCTGCAAATTCTGTGATGCTCTTTGTTGGTTCTTATGAACGCCAATAAAGGCTGTGTCGTCTGCAAAAGTTGAAGTATGGATTTTAGGGTCTGACGGCATATCGGATGCATAAATCAAATATAAAGTTGGACCCAGTATGCTACCCTGGGGTACTCCTGCTTCAATTGGCTGAGCGGGGCTTAAAAAATCGCCTTCTTTGATTGTAAATTTGCTACCATATAAATAACTTTCCATGAGTTTATGGGTGTTAGCAGGCAGAGTTAATTTAATTTTGTGCATTAAACCGTCATGCCAAACTTTGTCGAACGCTTGGGACACATCAATGAAAAGGGCGGAGCAGTATTTTTTCTCTTCAAACGACCGTCTTATCACATTTACCAATCTGTGTGTTTGTTCGATGGTACTGTGTTTAGCTCTGAACCCGAATTGGTGATATGGGATACATTGAGTGTCGTTCAGAATTGGAATCTAGCTACACGAGGTAACTCCACAAGCATTTTGTTGCTAATTTTATCCTAACCTGGAGCTTTTTTAAGATTCAGAGTACCAATAGCGCTTTGAACATCAGTAAAGCTAAGTCTTAGAGGTACAGGAGGTCTAATAACGAGTGGAGGCAAATCAGATGCATTATTTGAGTTGTTTATAATAAACACATTTCTTAAATGGTTAACAAATAAAGTCCCCTTCTCGGAATCATATCTAGCCCACACTTTCAATACCCTCCAAGTATGATTTAAGTGAAGCCATTATTTGGATTTCTAAGAAATTTCTTAGTATATCTCTGCATTCCCGTAGCCTAGCTTTCAGTTGAGGAGCCCTGTGAATTTGCCACTCTCTTCTAACTCTTCTTTTTTCTGACAGGAGATGATCGAGTTCAGCGAAATAAGTTCTATTTGTGCCACTTCTGCACTCAACGTCGTATGTGGAGGCGTGATGTACAGCTCTTCGTATGTCCTCAGTAAACTTGCCAATCGACCCATCAATATCCTCGGTAGTTCTCAACACTACATTTTCCGTGCAGTGGGAACTTAAATACTTTTTATACTTTATCCAACTTACTCTGGTTTTAGATATGTCCCGAAATGGAGAGCCATTCCCTTGAAGGAAACGCATTGAAATAATAGAAGGAGAGTGATCTAAAGACAAGTCTAATGAAGGCTCCACTTGTATCGATTCTACAGGGATATTTTTCACTACTCCGAAGTCAATAACATCGGGAATCTTCTGTCGGTCCGTCGGCCAGTAGGTGGGATGACCGCTTGAGAGTACATCTAATCCCATTTTTGCAATGGTGTTGAAGAGTTCACGACCCTTCGGGGTCACCAGACGTGAACCCCAAAAAGTGTGTTTGGCGTTAAAGTCACCAGCAACTAAAAATCTAGCTCCAAGGGAATTGAAGAAGCTGTAGTATTGGTGTTCTTTTATTGAAAATCGAGGTGGCGAATAAATTGATGATAAAACAAAATTGTATTGACTGAATTCAATGCAAATGTTTGTTGCTTGTAGGTAATCCTCACATATGTTGTTCATTAAATAATGTTTTATTCTGTTCTTTATAAGAATTGCCGAACCTCCACATGCTCTTCCGCGTGGATCTTTAGTATCATATAACACGTAGCCATTAATTTTGAAGTACGCTGTCGCCGTCAAGTGAGTTTCTGAAATCATCATGACATCAATCTGCTTATCCATTAGGAAGTGTTCCAGTTCGTTTTTATGTTGGCGGAGGCCGTTCACGTTCCAAAAACAAATTTTTAAACAAATCATTTCTTCGAAATGGCTTGTAAGATAGTGGATTGCATTTTCAGCATTTCCTGCATCATGGATGTCATAGCGGTCGTAAAAGTGTATATAGTTTGGACAAGAGTCTGCAATGTAGTCTCTAGAGAGTTAATATTAGGCTCGCAATATTGTGATTTAGGTTCCTGCTCCAAACCTGGCATATTAGATTTAACCACGTTTGCGTAAGAAACTTGTCTAGAACTAGGCACGTTTACATGACTAGTGGACCGTAACAATTGAGGGAAATTGTTACTCGAAGCAAAATTAGGCTTTTGGGGACAACAACCTTGTAAAAGAATTTCCCCGTGGAAATTCAGGAAGTGTTTCCTCTTAAAATTTTAGTTAATGGAATTCAGTATATAAAATTGATTTTTATGCTTACAGATAAATAATTAATCTTGACTATTCTGTCTCAATATTATTTGGAATTATTTTACTTGAACTTAACAACAATAATTAAGAAAACACTACTATCACTTAGTTTTGTTTTTGAAATATGTCATGTTCTTCTTAATATTTATGATATTAAATGAGAAAAATAGTTGTTGTCTCAAAAAAGGGAGAATTTGGTAACAAAAATATTAATAAAACTAACAAATGATAGAAATTTTTCATAATTCAGAAAATCGTCACTTTCAATGAAAAAATCGTCAAATCGTCATTTTGACGATTTTTGGTTTCAAAAATAGCAAAATGACGATCAAATCTGGCACATGCAAGTGCAAGTTCGAAAAACTCAATACAATTACAGTTTTTTATTAACCCGGGGTTTACACATGCAAGTAACAGTTCGAAAAACTCAATACACTCACATTTTTACTAATACACTCACATTTTTTTTCACTTCGAATAAGTTTTCGTATATAATACGTACACAACACTCGCATGCAAGTACTTGCATGTGTAAAGGCATGGTTACACAATCATATTTTTCGCACTTACAGCTCAACTTGCGTGAGAATTTGGTTGTAAGCACTTGCCGTAAGTAGAATGACAAATAAATAAACAGTGCTACCAGTGTTAAAATAAAAGTTATGTTTATAACAAATTTTCGGGGTTTTACAAAAAATTATTAAAAAAAAAAGAACAAAACTATTACACAACACATCTTAATAGTATTTTTAAATATTAATTGCATGCATTTATTAAAAAATGTGTACATTACAAAATTTTTTTTCGTCTTTTTTCTTTTGACAATACTTGGATCCTTATGAGCTTGAAAATTAATAGAATTTGATGAAAAAATTTTTTTTTAAGTTTCTTTGCTGACGACATTTCAAAAATGAACTTGTACTTGCTAGTGTAGCCACTCAAACAAATATTGTTGTTTTTCTGTATTTTTCGTAGATAATATGTATACTCAACTTGCAAGTAATTACTTGCATGTGGCAACGGGGGGTAAGACATAAAAATTAGGTCGTGTTTTAAAAAACATGGCGCAGTAAGTTGATCGAACAGTAATAAATTTGAAACATTACCCACTATAAAAATATCTATTCGTGTACTCTAGTATTAGTGAAGTGTGTAGGGTGCTCGGTGTTTACAATATGTAAGCCGATAGATAACAATTGACTCTGTAAGTTTGAATCCATAAGAATATTACAGTTAAAATCGCTTGCAACAATCACATCATTGTATTTAGTAGCTAGAATTTCTAAATCACGTAAGAAAAGTTTATAATGTAATTAACGATTCGGCCGATATATGCAACCTAACAACAGTTTTTCATCACCACTAATAATTTCAATAAATAAAAATTCAATTGCTGCGTTATCTTCCTATCGTTTTACTTCCTTATAATGTAAGTGGTTTTTGATGTAAATCGCAACCCCGCCAGCATATCCATTTCTATCATTTCTAAGTATTTTGTACCCATTGGCCGCAACAAAACTATCAGGTAAAACTCTATCGATCCATGTTTCCGATACACACCTATATCCACCTTAGATTCCTCAAACAAGTAACGAAATTCATAAATTTTGGGGAGTAGACTTTGGGCATTAATATGTTATAAGACCATTACATTGCTTAGTAAGAATTTGAATCAGATTTCTCGTACTGACCGTGGAACCCAACCACGAACTATTTGTGGATGACATAATCAATAATTAAAACAGAGAAGACAACGCTATTACAATAAAAAAAGGCAAGTTTTATATTTAAGGTAGATGAAATTAAGAGTGAAACAATATATAAGAAAGGATATTTAATGATAATATTATTCTACTAAAAATAAGGATATATGACACATTAACATAATATTTTTTGCAGTGTAAAATCGGATAAGCATATGACATCATGGTTTCATCAATTTGGGAATTCGTTTTGTATATTTTCGTTAGTTGATGGAAAAAACTTATTTAGCTAGCTTAGATCTTCAATACATATCGGTTCATCGGACGGATTTATTTTTATGTTTTTTTTTTTTTATAATTAACAAACACAAACTGCGAAGCTTTTTTGGCTTATCTGCAGAAAACACCCAGAGTCTTTGGCGGGAATCGAACCCGCAACCCTCTGACTGATAGTCCGGCAAACTATCGCCTAGTCTATCGGGGCACCACGATAGAAAAAAAGCTGTGGTTAAACGCGATTTTTTACGTAAATCTATCGCTGCGTGTAGGATCTTGAAATTAGTCGAAATCAAATTTTTATTCAAGTAAACTATTTTATTATAGTGTTCCTGCAAGGTAAACCCAATGTGTTGAAGGTACAATTGGCTTTTATTGGTTTTCCTATAATAAGCTAATTATTTTAATATAAAATTCTTGTCATATGGTGAACAAAGTTTAACAAGAATAACGGCATCAGGAGAGTTGGCTTCAGTTTTGAAGCCGAAAAATAGATTTGTATGCAGGCGTAGGAATATTAAGAGCATTACAAATACCATCAAAAATTTGATTTAGATTTTCATTTTTCATAATGGTATACCATTGACACACAAATCACATGACACTGATAGATTTTCCTGATGATTTATTTGTGATTTTAAAGTTTTGATATCAGTTTTAAGTAATTTTATTTCATCGCATTGTGTTTCTAAAACAGAGGTGATCATTTCATAGAGCAATTGCTTATGGGCCCAACCCACTATTTTGTTATGCTCTTTTAATTTAGTTGTCTTTCACATGGCAAATGGTACACATGCTTAGCGGATGCTTTGATTGTTTTTTTTAAAACAGTACGTAAAAAAATTATGGTACCATTACGAGAATTTTTCGTAATAAAAAATGCATTTGTTAATTCGCAATGCCTTTTGTGTTATAAAACATTTAAAGGTCACTAGGAAACCCTTTTTTTAAATTTTCAAGATAGGTTTAAAGATTTTGATTTTCAAGATAGGTTTAAAGATTTTGATGCCCTTGAACCCTTTCTTAATATTTTTAAAGCCTCTTTTAAAGTTGAAGTTACAAAATATGAGTTAAAAATACAAACCGAACTTATTACTTTGCGAAGCGAAATAATTTTTTATTATTTTTTAAACCGAAACAATTTTTTACGTTTACTATTTCATAAAAAGCGTTCGTTTACTTTTTCGTTTTACTGTACCTTTAAATTTCTCTCATTTTCTCACCAATACATAAGCTTTTAAATTTTGATCACTTCTGTTCAGCGATGCCAACTTAGTGCTTTGGCACTATTTATGGTGCTTTTTGATACCTCAAAACGCCAAAATTTTATGCATAGTGCCAAGCTAAGAAAAAGCACTAACTTAGTGCTTTTTCAATTTTTCACTAGTGCCTTAGTGCTTTTTACAATTTTTATTTTTTTACAATTTATAAATTAATTATGCAGCAACAATTTTGTTAAGTGTAGAAACATTATTTTCCGCAACTTTTATTAAATTTGGCATTTTTTATTTTATTATTAATGTTTTACTTACATTTGGCACTTTTCACAGTTTTTTAATTTTTTTTTAATTATTTATTAAGCACCTCACTCTTTTAAAACAAAATTAATAATGACAAAATATGAAAAACATGTTTAAAATATATTTATTATTTACTATGTTTAAAAACATATTGTGAAGGATAATAGTTTCTCAAACATGATAAAAAAACTTTAGTATTTTATTAAAAAAAAACTTATTCTAAAGTACTACTATACTTTACTTATTTTTATACCCTTCACCATCGTGAGAAGGGTATATATAAGTTTGTCATTCCGTGTGAAATTTCAACAATATAATTTTCCGACCCTATAAAGTATATATATTCTGGATCCTTATAGATAGCGGAGTCGATTAAGCTATGTCCGTCTGTCTGTCTGTCTGGATGTTGAAATCAGTTTTTTGAAGTCCCAAGATATATTCGGGATCCAAATCTTCAATAATTCTGTCAGAAGTGCTTTCGAGAAGTTTGCTATTTAAAATCAGCAAAATCGGTTTAGGTCAACCAAAGTTATGAGCCAATATGTGAGACCACCTCCGTAAAAATTTTATATTTTTCGTCCATTTTATTGCAATATTTTGAAATATATTGGATATAATACCATGAAATTTTGTATACGTTGTTTGTACTATAAAAGAAGAAAGTGTGCGGAAAATAGTAAGAATCGGTCCATGATTTCTCATAGCCCCCATACAAATATATATATTCCCGAAATATGGCTTAATGATAAATAAATGCCTATAAAATTGGAATATCAAGACAAAATTCAGCAAAACTAAGTTTTGTGCAAAAAGAAATCGCAAAACGAATTTTTTTTTAGTTCGGTCCATGTTTGACCATAGACCCCATATAAAGTCTTTGTTTGAAGAAAAAATTTTTTAAATTGTTTGTTTTAATTCTAATAAATAAAAACAGTTTCAATTTTTAAATCATTATTTTTTTTATTTTACTGAACTTTTTTCAACTGTTTCTTTCAACAAATTTCTTAAGACTAAATAACTTAAACAATAATTGAACATAAAATATAAGTAGAATTTAGAATAGTGATAATCGTATGATTTAACGGTAACAACTTGTTTGAGTAAAAAAGAAATAATTGATAATTATTACTTTGAAGAAATGTATGATGAATTTAAGTAAAAGTAATTAAAAAGAAATTATTGAGAGTAAATTATAATAAAGAGAGTATGTAATATATAAAGGAAAATAGGGCTATTCGCAGAATACATAACTATATGATGCCCATTAATATAAAAATTATTAACATCTTATGTTAACAAGATAGTAGCTCATTAAACTGATTTTAAATTGTATGTTATACCTATATGAAAACATATATGTACTTATAAAAAATAATTTAAAAATATTTCCACTGCATTTTTCATAACTGTGTCTACAAGGAACCTGAGAGTTACGTTTAATTTCACTATAAAAGTGCCTTGCACATTTTCAAAATTATTAACTACAATGTCGAAAAATTAAATTTTCAGCATCAGCTGTTTAATCATCTGTCAAATCGTTACTTTTTAGGCTTTAAACACCAATATTATTTTAACTAGAATATGTTGTAATTCGTGATACAAAACAACTTTTAAATACCGTCCACCTAAATATAATGAGAATTATAAAAATTGCGCTGTTGTTAGGACCAGAATATCATTATTCAGTTTTGGCGCAAATATTATTAGTATTTTATATGTTTTTTGATAGACAAGTTTACGCACATTATAATTTATTTCAAATGTTTTTAAATTTTATCTAATTTGAACCATTTATAAATTAGGTAATTACCAATTCTTACCATTATTTACAAAGTTTGTCTGATGATCATAACAATCTTGAATGTAAAATAACAATTTATAAAATAAAACAAGTAAGAAAGTATAGTTTGTCAAGCCCGACTCTGTATGTACATATGTATATAATATCCTACATATACTGAGTATGTATAAAAAAGTTTTGCTATATGGGCGCTATATGGTCATCCAAAAATTTTGTGTCATGAGTTCTGTGAATATAAATATTATGTATGTTAAATACTTTTAAAAAATTTATGGAGGAATTACGGAGAGGGTCTTATATGGGAGATTTAACTAATTATGGATTGACCATTATAAAATTAGGTGTTCTTATTTCTGTATACAGTATACCACGGCTAAATACCCGACGTTTAATTACCTTTTTCGCTTATTTACCTCGCACTGTAAATCCCCATAAATTTTTCATACTTTTTCAAACAAAACTATACCTTTCGCTTAAATACCCAATTCGTGTAATTACCTCAAAAAAAATTCCCAACACTGATATATTGCTTGATGCATCTTCGTTTATTTGCTTCAATATATCTTTTTTACACAACTTTTTAAATTTCCTATAAATACCCAATGTGGGTAATTAAATAAAAAAATTCCCAACACTGATATATTGCTTGATGCATCTTCGTTTATTTGCTTCAATATATCTTTTTTACACAACTTTTTAAATTTCCTATAAATACCCAATGTGGGTATTTAATAAAAAAAAATCCCAGCACTGATATATTCCTGGATTTTTCTCAAAGTGCCTTTTTTAGACAACTTTGCCAGAACTTTTTATACGCACCTGTTAGCTTCATACATACCTAATTGTTTTCATTCAGTGTTGGTGGTAAAAATATTAAATTTATAAATAAGTGAACAAGTGTAGTGTACTGAATAAAATTTAAAAAAGGATTTAACGAAATGGCTCCCAAGAAAACGTCCCTATCTATGAAGCAAAAACTTTTATTGATCGCTCTTGCAAAAACCAAGAAAAAACAAAACATCAACTGGCTGCACAATTTCATTGTGATGTTTCAACGGTCAAGAGAATAATAAGGAATGAATCGAAAATTCGTGCTATTGCATACTCTAATAAGAACATAGATTTGAAACGTTGCCGAAAGTCTAATCATGAAGGTGTAGAAAATACTCTCATAATATGGTTTAACCAAATGCATCAGGAAAATGCTGTAATTTCTAGCCAAATGATAATGAATAAGGCAAAGGAGTTTGCTATAAAATTGAATTCTGATTTTGAACCAGCGGTTGGTTATGGAGATGGCAGAGAAGAGAAAACTTAAAGTTTACTAAGATACATGGCGAAAGTAATGATAATGATGGAGCAGGCGCTAGAAATTATATAGAAGGCAGTAATTTTAAAGCCCTTCTGCAAAACTACAATCCTGAAAATATTTTTAATGCGGATGGAAGACATTGAAAATTTTGAGGCTAAATTTTTTAAAAGCGAAATTTCAAATATGTCGCAATCTAATATTACTGAGTATTTCAAATAATTGATTACATATCAGTATGTATTTTATTGTACATATTTCAGTTTAAATAGCTTTTTTTTACTTGTGATATGAATTTTATAGTTTTAGTTTTGTTTTGTTATGTTTGTTTTTTTACTTTTTCTGATATGAATTCCTATTCAATAAAATGTTTTGTTTAATTTTTAATTCATGTCTATTCGGGAATACGCGCTTCACTTCTTCGTCGTCGAACGTTCACTTTCGACATTTCATCTTCGACATATTCTAAAATACGAGTGAAGAATTATCGTTTGCAGTAATAGATTTTTTGTAATCTCTTATGAAAAACATAAACATTGAAAACAGCTGTGTAATTAATACACAGAAAAATTTAAAAACAAAAATATAATTTAAAAATAAAAATTCAAAAATTGAGATGTATTCGATTGCATTTTTAATTAATGCACAATCTGAATATCTTAGAGGAGTAAATAAAAATTTAAGAAATAACACGCCGGATATATTTAAAATGAATGATGCCAGGTAGGTATGTTTATTAAAAATTTAGAATCAGGTCTTCTACTACCAAAAGTATTAGGAAAAAAATTTAGAATCAACAAAGAGACATTTAAATATATTTTATCTGAATTGGAAGACAAAATCTAACAGCAATCACGGCTTGGATGCTTAAGGCCTGTTGACTAGCTGGCAGCAGCCCTTCGTTTCTTCGCTGATGGAAATTACCAACATGGAGTTGGCAAGGATTGGCATCTTAATATTTCCCAGTCAACTTTTTCAAAACTTCTGTCTGAAGTATTAGTTGCAATTGAAGAGAAATTATGCCATAAATGGATAAGTATCAAAATGGATGAGCAGACAAAAGAAGAAGCCCGAAGGTACTTCTTTCGAAAATCGTCGATACCAGGCGTAACCATGGCTATTGATGACCACCATGGCTCTGAACTGTTGCGGTGATGTTTGTTTTTTAGACCTGGACAAAGAAACATAATTAACTTTCATTGTATGTTTTTTATACATGTACATACATATATTTACTTATATTTGAAGCATACGCTTGTTATTTATTTTTCAGTTAAGTAGGTATTTTATTTTTACGCGCTAAATCAAACGTCGAACGAAAATTATGTAAATGTGTGGTGAACAAGTATTTTAGAATGCATACAAAGTGAACAAAAACATATGCTTTCTGTGTGCACATCTTTTGTTTTCTGTTACTCACATCGCACAGAGGGATTTGTTCATACAATGTTTGGCAAAAAATATAAGGAGTGCTCGTAGAATGTTGAAATTTGGCACAGAGCCTTTGGTTAGCTTAATTAAGAAAAAAATAAAGTTTCATCAAAATTGGCCACGCCCACTACTCACCGCCCATAGAACCCAAAATTAATTTTTGGCCCAAAGTTTTTGAAATTTGGCACAGAGCCTTTGGTTAGCTCAATTAAGAAAAATATAAAGTTTCATCAAAATTGGCCACGCCCTCTACCCACCGCCCATATAATCCATATTATATTTTTTCCCACAACTTTTTGTTTCATTACCAAAACTAATTATTTTATAAATAAATTTCAATACATGCATTTAAATATAGACTTTTATTCATCATCTATCATTTCTGTAACTATATCATCAAGTTCCATAACCTGTTTACGGGGTTGACATCTAATGCTACTTATAAAAGGATCTGACGATACTAGAAGTCGATGAAAAACATCTGTATTTGTTGCAACTCTATCACATTTTCTGGAGAACCTTAATCTATAATTTCTATAATCTTTATTTCTGGCTTCTTCAGCTTCTTCAGAAAGCATGCCAATAGGAAGTATTGCCGCATCCATGATATCCTTTCCGTGTATTAGTATTTTGTGTACTGTTACTGGCATATAATACCAACTATATTTTTCAACAAAAAGTTTTGCTGTATCTTGAGCAAAATTCTTGAACTTCAAGGAATTAACTTTTTTGCCACATGTTATTATTTGTAGTATAATGCGAAATCGATCAATTAGTTGCTCCTCTACACCAGTCACATCGGCAAAAAGTGCGGGGTTAGAAAAGAAACGCCTAGACGTATTTCCATCGTTAGTAGACCCAGTTCCTTGTTGAACTGGATCCACTCGTATACCCATCTGTTCCTTTGAGGCCTTCTGACTTCGAAGTTTGTTTTCCAGTTTAAGACTTTTGTGTTCGTCCTTGAGCGCGGACCATTTTTCAAATGGTTTGTTGTAGGCGATATGAAGTATGCACTCCATAAATTTTATGCGAGCATGTAAGAAGGAAACGCCCATTTTGATTGCTTCACCATCAATAGAAAATAAACTCATTTTAATAATATCTTTTCCACTTCGATATTTTCACAAATTGTTTTATTTTTATTGTTGTTAAATCATATGGTTTTGTTTTTAATCTATTCTAAATAAGTTATTGTTGTAACTTAATGTCATTATAACGCACGTGCCTAAAATTATGAAATATATTTTTGTAATTTTTTAAAATTAAAAATTTCATGAAATCGGAAACCAATTTTATGATTTTATAAAAGATTATTAATTATTTAATTTTTTTTTTTTTTAAATGATAGTATGGAGTCTTACCTTTCATTTTATTATAGCGAGAGCACCGAGCACGACCGAGCAACCTTTTTTTTTTCCAAGGAAGTTTGTAATCACGGCACATTATAGGACAAATTTTATTCTATCATATCTTTTAAACCATATGAGCGAATTTTATAAGTTTTTTTTTAAATACGCAGAAAAGGCTATATTTGAAGAAAATCGCTATTTAAACCAGAGCAATAAAATTATCTTACGTACAAACACTTTAGAAGTGCCTTAACAGTTTTCAATATTTTGGACCAAAATTTACATGTGACTTTACTTCATTATTTCAAAGACAAATAAACGTTTTTTTAGATTCTGTTTATGGATTCTTCATACTGAATCAATTTTCTACAAAACTGCATCATTACATTTTTAAATTTTATGTGTCGAAAAAATGACTGATTGCACAAAAAATCCCACTGTGCATCGCTAACGTATTTTAGAATAACAAAAAGTGAATGAAACGCGTATTTGTGGTGAAAGTGACTTCCCGAATAGATCTGATTGTGTTTTCTTTATTTACTTTAATACCAAGAAATGAAGTAATATTCGCATAATGATCCCTTAAATAAAATTAAGCGTATTCGTATAAGTGCCTCTGAGAGGTAAATAAACGTGGACGTTTAAATACCTTTAAATACCCAACAAATTTGGACATTTTTGGTGAGGTATTTATCCGTGGAATACGGTATATGAAACTTATATAATTTTTGTGTAAAGATTTTGTTATGTAATTTCCGTGTAATTTCTGGTAAAGTTTCACTTAGCATTTTAATCAAAATTTTTTAGCCAATCATTTTGTTCACTGATAAATACTTTTGCTTTGGCAACCCCTTTTAATACTTTTTATTTTAACTCTGATGATAATAAAACTTTTTCCAGGCTCGAATGTTAACATGTTATGATTTTGAAACTGATTTTCACTAACTCGAAATCGCTTATTCTCTTTTTTTTTTGTCATCAGCTTAAATTTTTGAGATATAGCTTTATTTTAAAATTTTTCGTACAGCATACAAGTTCGCAAAATTATGTTTAATTCATTGTAACTAAATCTACCTAATAGTTTTAGAGATATAGTAAAAATATTTCAGAAAAACTAACAATTTTATTAAATATGTTTGCCTTTTAAAAATTCTTAAAAAATACAAAAACAACATATATCCAATTTTATATTCATTATCATGCATCCTATCAAATAGTTAATAAAAATAGTCACTATCTTTTGATTTCGTTCAAAATTTAATAAAACAGCTCAATTGAATAAATAATTTTTTCTATACAACCGAAAATGTTTGAAATTTAAAAATTTTTCAATTAAATGTTTATTTGGTTAAGGTTACAAAATTCCAAAAAATTAAGAGCTACAAATATTTTACTGTTCTTTCAATACATTATGTACTTTTACGAATTTTTAAGACCGAAACATTAAAATTTTTAATAAAATTTATAATTTTTCTGAATCTATTAGGCAGATCAAGGAGCAATATTTTCATGATTTAAAGATAATTTTGGTATAGGATTTTTTTGTTTCATTCACAAATTTTGTCCATATACATATGTATATAGGTATGTACATCGTACAAGTGCCCTTATTTTTAATATAACGATATATCTCAAAAACAAGAGCTACTGAAAAAACAAAGATCAGATTCAAATATGCGACTTCGAATTCGGAAGATCAGTCACAAAACTTTATGCAATACAAAAAATACTTAAATTTGTTTGTTTATTGACCTTCTAATGTTAATCAGTCAAAGTTTATTTTTTGAAAGTTCATAAAATTTTTAGAAGTTTTGTTAAGTTTGTCTTTAATCTTTATGTTAATAATAAAAATCAATATAATGTTAAACAAAAATAAAAAAAACTAAGTTTTGTATAATTTTGAGGGCTTCACCGTGTAAAATTCATTTGCGCTTCCGGCAACACTGGAGCTACGACTAAATTTAGACCGATCACCATAAAATTGAATCATATTAGTTAAATGTATAAAGAATATATTTGTGTCCAATAATATTGGATACCAACATTTTTAAGAGAGTTGTGCTCTTTAAAATGATTTTCGGAAGTAGGCCTTATATGGGAGCTATGATCAATTATGGACCAATATGCACAAAATTTATATATGTGATTTTGCATCATTTAGAACTCATTTGTGGTAACTTTGTGTGGATACTTGCATAATTCAAATTATTATGATCTTTAATTTCCTATTTCGGGAGGACATTTGTATGGGGCCAGGTGAAATAATGAACCGATTTTCACCAGTTTCAATCCCATCCGTCCTTGGGCTCGAAAAAATATCACGTACCAAATTTAATCGAAATAAAACATAAAAAAATTGAAATTGCGACCTTTATTCTGCGCACAAGCTTAACATGGTCAGCGAGCCAAACGGACGGATGGACTGGCGGACATCGTTAAATCGACTCAGGAAGTGATTCGAAGTCGATCGGTATACTTTAAGGTGGGTGTTGGATCATTATTTATTGGCTTTTCAAACATCAGCACTAGTCCAATATACCCTCCCCACTACGGTGGTGTAGGGTATAACAAGTTAGAGTGCAATATTCGAACGTGCCGAGAAAAGAAATGAGAAATACAAAAAATACACGTCCATACATATTCTAAATCCAATATCCAGTAATGTGATTTGGTTGAAATGCATCTCAATAACGGTATTTACAAGACTTGTATGGTTGTGATACTCGGAAGTGGACTTAATTTGGGAACTATTCCAAATATGGACTGACAGCTACAAAATTCAGTAGCATAATTTCCGTATAACTAACAATAGAGTGATTTCTGGACTAAAAATTTCTGATCTGTATAAAATGTTTTCGGTGGTACATATATGTGAGAAATTACAAAACATGGGCCGATCTTCTTAAATTTCGCAACAGAGAATTTTGTACATATGAATGTCAATATAATGAAAGTACATTTAAGAGACATATTAGTATTAACGTGAATTTCGGTAGTGGACCTTATATGGAGGATATGGTCATATATGGCCCGATATTTTCAAAATTCAGCAACTTGATTTTGGTATATATTTGAATGTTTGGATCGGTATCGTTATTTGTACGAGATTTATGAGTATTGAAGTGATTAATATCTTTTTCGGATGTGAATCATAAAATTCAGTACAATCATTTATATATCTATCAGAATTATTTGTGTGAAATTTTAACCTGGTAACTCTATTTGTACCAGATTTATACGTATTTTAGATGTGGACTTTAAATGGGGTATATGCTGAAACATATTTTGGGAAGATATTTTTGTAGGGACTATGAGAAATCATGTACCGATTCTTACTATTTTCATCACAGTTTCTCATTTTATAATAGAAATAACGTATACAAAATTTCATGGTGTTATCTGTATTCTATTACATACATACATATACAATGTATATATACATATTACAATATTATATTTCGATGGATGTTGTCGCACATTTTGGTCCATAACTCTGGTTTTACAGCACCGATTTTGCTAGTTTTCAATACCAAATTGCTTAAGGTGTTATGACACTTGCTATTTTTTGTATTTTTCCAATATTGGAGAACAGTACAGATATATTTGCATAGGAAAACTGACCAAGTGTAAAGAGTATGAGTATATCATAAAAAATCTTGAAATGGTAAACAAATATACGTGTGTTATCGATAAATAATCTAATACTATGTTTCCACGACGACTTGAATCACATGCTTCGCCTTCTGAATCATGTTTATGAATCATGCTGTTTACATGACTAATAAACTTGATTCGATTTGACAGTTGTCTTTAATAAACAAACAGAATAAAAAAAAAACAGAATTTACACTTTGTGGAAAATAATTTTTTTTAATGGACAAACAAAAGTGAGTGGAAATTAGTTAGCTTATTTGAAAAAAACATACATTCGTACGTAATTACTTTCTTTACTCCCAGCAACAAGAAAATAATTTGCTTTGTTTACAATAATATTAAATTTTTACAGCTAGTGCAGATAAACCTGCGATAAAAATTAGAGAAGAGTGCAATTTTTCGTGCTTCGCAAGTAGATTCAATTTGAATCTACTCGATTCGCTCTTAAAATTTTGTATGGTGAAGCAAGTTGTTTCGCACATGATTGGGGTGTGAAGCATGAATAGAGAGCGAAGCATGTATCGTGGAAACATAGTATAAGACTGTCAAAAAAAATACAAATATGTTTAACTTAAAATTGACATTTCGAGATTAAATGTTAGCACTGTTGCCTATTTTTTTAGTTTTTGATCGAAAGTAGCGGTTTTAATTATTTTTTTGCGATTTTTAGCTTTTTTTGACGGGTTTTTGTGGGAACAAAACGTGGGCAATATTGTTTGTTTTGTTTACATTTTATTTTATTGTATTTCTTATTCTTTCTCGCATTTGTTGTTTCATTCAATCAATCCTAAAAAAATCCAATACAAAAAATAGCAAGTGTCATAACACCTTTAGGAGAATGATAAACGGTAAATTTATTGCAATTAATAATCAATTATAACATCTGAGACCTAAATATCTCATTATTTTCCAAAATTACTCTTATTCTAAAGTAATTTGTGTTTTAAATTCAATTTAATAAGGAAAAATTTAAATAAAAATTTAAATTTCCTTTATAAAACAATAAGAAAGACACTTTTTAAATTTTTCGGATTAATCTCTAATATTAATCGTTTTTGCAAATAACAATTTTTTTGGGTTTCAACTTAATTTTTAACTTCATTTTACCATAATTTCTGAAATACTATCGTCTAACATCGAAGTACTGCCAAGAGCTTGTTGATAATAAGCAATTCTTGCGGAAGATCCTCGACTTAAGTCATCATGAAATCCATGTCTTCCTGTTAAAGATTCGGAAATGGTGCCGTATGTACTTGTGTCTCTGTAATCTATTGTATTGTGATTGCAAGAAGAACTAGATTTGTGGATCTTTTGTTGTTTTTCAATATTATAATCTGGAGATGTGTTTATTATGTGTTTTGAATTTGTTTGTGAAATATTTTCAGTAGCAGACTCTTCTTGTTGTTCATTAACGTTGCCTCTATAAAGTAAAGGCAGATCTTGACGTTCGAGAACGGTTATTTGTCCATCCCAATCTGTAACTATAGCATTAGTCTGTAACATTATGTTTTTTTCACTGTTTATTCCGATTGTTAATATTGTAAATATGTTATTTTTTTATTTTTTGTTTGTTAGATGCTACACATTTTCCGTTTTCAACTTAATCTGTACTAAACAAAAATCCGACTGCATTTTTATTACTTTGTCTTCTCGCTCATTAAACATTAAGCTGAACAAGTAAATTTATATGTATACAAACTTACATACATATATAAATAAATAAATACATATAAACATATTTACATACATACATATGTATGTGATAACCCTGCTGTCCCTTATCAGCAAATGCGCGCATTTAAAGTCCCTTAAAAGTGGGATCACACGAAATGTTTTCCATGTGTATTGTAACATTTGTATATTGTACACCATCATAGTGGGGAGGGTATATTGGATTTGTGCTGATGTTTGTAATACTAGGGTGGCCCTTAGATATATGGGAAAATTTTTCTATTTATTTTTTCCACTCTCACCCCTAGTTTGGTGACTTTTAGTAAACAAATTATACTATAAAAATTTCAGGTCAATAGGTTGGGGTTAAGACGTGCCGCAAGCCCGCTCAAATTTCGAAAAAATCATAATTTTACAGGAAATCTGATTTTGAAGTAATGTTACGAGAAGGCTATAAATATTACAACAAAACAATGTAAGAAAGAATTATTAGCCATGAAGTTTCCAACACATCTTACTTGAACAAGTTTTCTCCTGGTCTCATATTTATAAAACTTAATTGAAAAAAATTGAATTTAATCAACACCTATGACCGACCATTTCGATGCATATTACTTTTTTTAAGGTAGAATTAGCCGAACGTCTACGTCCCGTACTGTACTGTAACGAAACAGCTGATCCCGTTTTGTTATTTGAAATCAATGCAAATGCTTACCGAATATTAATATCACGTTGACGGAACGTCTCAACCTGTATAAAATAGAATTTCCTAACGTTCTTACGTGACATTTGTATAGCAGTGATGGACTGTTTGCATGCTAAATTGTATTGGAGTAAATTCGCCCTATTTTTTGGTACTTTTTTTTAATAATGTTTGTTGAAATTGAGCAACACGATTTAATATAATACATATCTGCATACATATATGAATATGTTTATACATATGTATAAAATAAAAAAAATCACATACAATTTAAATATAACAAAACAAATGCATACGAGTATATACGCATAACTATGTATTATAAATATTGCAAATTCAATAAATATTGAAATAAATTATAGTAAAATATATTACATTGATAATATACATAACTATCAAAGTGCTAGATTAAGTATGTAAATGCACACACACACAATTCTGCTCCTATTAAAATAACTTTAAAATGGCTTTTGGTACTTTTTCAAGCAAGTATGTACGAAAAGAAACTTTGCAATGTCCATCACTGTTTCGAACAGCTGACTGTTTATTTATTGTATGTTTTGTTTTTTTTTTCTTGAAAATATTTAGTAATTTTAAAAACATTAAATAAGTAAAGAAATCCTCCGAATCCATTATAATTAAGAATAGCTGAGTTTTAAAATATATATTTGGGGTATTCACAAGGTGTGCTATCATGTTATATTGTCATAATGTTCTAACATTTTACAATGGTTTAAAAATATTGTTGTTGCTTTGTAAACAAAAAGGGTCTTAAATTAATAGAACTTTGCTTGCTATGTTTATTGTGCTGTCGTAATTAATCAGAAGAGAAAATTTTTTGTTTATTTACTTGAGTTTGCCATCACAACATCTAAAATGTATTTTTCGCACAAACTGGCTATTATTTTAGTTTTTTCACTTATTTTTGGCATTGTGGAAAACAATATTAATTTTTATATTTGTTTTAAATCAGCTGATTTAAATTCAAAATAGCACACTGAATTATGAGGGGTTGTTCACAGCAGTCGTATTTTTTCATGTTATTATTTTAAGACATATGACTTTATGACACCTTGTGAATCCCCCAATTATAAACTGAAGTAGTAAACAAACAATTAAACACAAACACAATATTGTTGTACTATGTGTTTTTTACTTTTTTGTTTGAGGTATGGCACGTTTTTAAATTTTCTATAAGTACACAAACGTGCTTACAGTACGGTACGTTACAGTACGGATACGTGGACGTTCGGCTAATTCTAACTTTACGCTTAAACCAACGGTTTATTAGTCAATATATTACACTGTGTTACGAATTTTGTTTTATATAAATTTATTTTGTACACTTGCCGTATAAATTTGCATCAAAAAAAAAAAAATTTATTCTTACTCGTATTATAGATATGGTTTGGTATATTCCCCCTTTTTCTATCATGCTAGAAAATAAGAAAAAAATGAGAAAAATACAGTATCATTACATATCTACATATGTACATATTCTATAAGTATGTACGCATATTTGCTCACTCACGAAATAAATTAATAAAAGATCTTTTGTCTTTCTTTGACATTAGGTAGTTTATTTGTATTTCCATTGTCATTTAATTCTCCTTGAATAATTAGATGATTCCACTGTGTAATTACTGTTCATTATACAACTTCAATATGCAAATTTTGCCAAACTTTAATCATTATTAAAGTAGATTCAGCAGAACAAACAAATCATTTTGAGACATAAAAAAAAAGATACAGTGAATTAGCCAAGTTTCAATCATTTTTTTTAGAAATAAAAGTAGTATCAAAATATTGATGAAAGTGTTACTTAAAATTATAATTTTTACCAAAGTGCATAAAGTTGAGGTAAGATTAAATATGTGTATACTTCGTTACTATTGTCCCTAACTTATTTTGTTACTCCAAGGTTCTTGATGTAACCTATAATAATCTGACACGTTGTAAGATCATTTTTGTTTTGGGGTACATTCATTTATGCTTGTGGTGGCGTTAGTTACGCCAGAGCGTTTCATTAAGCCCTTAAAATACGTATTTTTCGAGCAAAACTCTACACGTGGATCTGAAAGAACACGCTGTCATCAATTTCGTAATACCTAAGTATCATATTTTTTTACTGATATTCCATTAAACCTAACCTATTTTTATAATCTGTATATATTATAATGTATTAAATCTTTGCTAAAAGTCACGTTGCTCTTACATAAATCTTATTCATACTTAAATCTAACATAAATTACAAAACGTTTTCATAATCAAAATGTAATTTTCATATTTTTTTCTAGTGTACATAACCTAACATTTCGGTGTGTACGTTGCATAATATTTAAATAACTTCTAAATTTAACTTAAGTCATGAAATCTAAAAGAAACATATAAATAATCATGATCATTTATTAAAATATTTTAATATACATATATTTAGTCATTATGATAAAATCATAAATTTTCGTAAAATTTCTCAAAAATTATCATTATAATAAATAATTAATTAAAATAAATAAATAAGCTTTAGATTATATAATTTATAAATACATAGTTTCTAATATTTCGAATTGAATTTGTAAAACTGATAATTATTTCCTAAAAATTGCATAACTTAATTTTAAATTTTTGCCCCTATTGCCGTTCTCAACTCAACTAAGTTTGGTCGTCTGTCAGTCAACCCGACTTTAACTCTACTACATATAAGTTGTGAATGGCAATACCGATTTATGAAAGACGACCAAATTTTTAAAAAAGTTGTGAACCTTAATAGGGGCATTTATTTTTGTAAAATTCTAAATATTAAATAATCAGAGTGCCAAATATTCATTCATTTGTCGCTTATGTTCATGAAAAAAAAAATTTGATTTTTTTTGTGTTATGTTCTATTCGTGTATGAAGAGACACGAAATATTTTGCTTTATTCATACATGTATGATATGATTTGTAATGTTTTTTTTTTTTCTTACAAAATTGAGAAAATAAGAGAAATTTTTTTTTTTCATACATTTGGACATTTTTGAGAATTAACATTTTTGTACATTGTTCACATAAGAGTAGCATCAGGTTTTACTTTGCACTAACATTCAAAAATCAAAAGCAAAAAATGTTTTTATTTGAAGCTGCATACATGAAGAATGCGTGTAATTTTGTTTTGCATTGTTGTGGTATTATTATTGAAGCTTTGTGACGGAGAAAGGGCTTCTTTCGATACAAATGTGCTTGATTATTGGAATAAATCATGTACCAAATATAAGGATGAGACAAATTGTAGAGACCGTACTGGCTGTACCTGTGGAGCGTTCATTTAGTGCGTCACTTTCTAATATACTAATAACAAAACTTAATTATGAACTCTTTAATTTTGACATTGAAAATAACATAATAGCAAATGTTTTTACTTCTGTTAATGAATGAATATACATATGCACATACATAAATATGTATGTATGTACACAATTTCTTATGTTTTAATAAAAATATTTAATAAATATTATTTAGGTACCTACACATAATTTAATAAATATATGTAGCAACAAAACGAAATATTTACAATTAACTTCCCATAACAACTAAAGATAAACAACACAAAATAGAAGATCTTAAAGTAAACCGTTATAATATAAACACATGCATTGTGAAAAATTTTTTGTTTCATTTTTGTATAGTAACAAATAAAACAAACCACTCACATGAATATAAAAAAGTCCGAACATATAAACACCAACATTAATGTGTATGAACATTAAATGAACGCGATGAGAAAGCCTCTCAATTTTGAGCATTGGACATTTTTTACTTTTCACTATTCACTTGCGTACATGTATTCTAAAGAAAAAAATTAGTGTATTTATTTATGTGTGCTGAAAAGTCAAAAAATTCTTAGCTAATCATTTTCGAATGTGAGCGTAAAACAAAACATTTGCAAATTTCATTCATGACAATTTATCATGAATGCATAAATTTAAGTGTTCATACATGAATTCTTCTGAACCCTGTAAATAATGTTTCATTAACTTCATTAATTACTAAGATTTTTCCTTTGGTGTTAACCAATCCACATTATTATCTTTAACTTTATTTGAATTTCTATTAATAGCTCTATATTTAGCATTTCTCATCATTCATAATCTTCATTTACAAAAAAATGCATAAAACATAAAAACCAACGAAAACTACAACAACACGCATTGAATGCTGGGCCCAACAAATCAATCGACGTGGAGTAAATTTCATTCATCAATTGTTTTTGTAAGTGATGATTATTCTTTAATTTTTATTCTTTTATTTTTCTCATTATTATTAAGTTAGCCCGTTTTACTTTTGTTCTTTTAATCAAAATATTAATGAGACAAACTTTAAACAACAAATAATATTATTAGTTCTTTAGTATGCTCTCTACACTTGTTGAGTGAAGATCATATATGTACATTAGGCTGGGTCAACAATTATTTTTCCATCAAATCAACTTCTAATACAGAGGTAGGCAAAGCGTAAAATGAGGTTGTGTGTGTGAGAAAACTACCCAGCAAACATAATTATATAAATTATACAAAACAACTTAGATAGGAAACATACACTCACAATGTATTTTCCGTAACATATAAGAAATTAACAACGAGATTGATATACAAACGGAACTTCTAAAACTTCAAAAGCTGATTACATGCATGTTACCAAATGCATTATCAATTATAAAATATTTTTCGTAATTCATTATTAATTTTAAATGTTTGTTGGGAAGTATTTCTGAAAAAAAATATAAAAGCATCCGCCGCATGTGCACACATTGCTGTCTCAACGACGACTGAATGAAAGAGATTAAAGCATTAAACACATTCGAGACAGCAGGCTACCGACTACAATATGTCAAAAATAAAATACACACGTTTATATAAAAGTGACTATATTGACGACAGCAGGCAACACGACTGCAGGTTGTTGTCCATGCTGATTTTTTCGTCGCTGTCAAATTAAACTAATTTCTATTTTTGTTGGCGACAAAACAAAAACAGTGTTGACCATATAGCAAAATGTGTAAGCAAATTAAATAAAATAAAAAGCAAAATACAAAATTAAAATGTTATGATTATTTATGCATCAAGAGTTGTTAAATGTATCAATAATATTATATTAATAATAATACAAATGAGCGAAGTTTATTAGCATGTCTGGTATCATGTACATGTTTTTCATATTTCATAAAAAACGCTACTTTAAAAGAATAAAAGCCTTAAGTGACACCACTGAAATATAATTGGATTACTACAACAGCTGTTTATATTTTTATTGTTTTGTTTGATTAAATTTTGTAAGTGCTTTATTGTTTAAGATTTATTATTTTTAATGTTTATATTTACTTTTTTGTTGTATTTTAGTAATAGCTTCTATAAAATCAACAAAATTCTCTTCAGCTAATATGTTATTTAAAAAATTCGGAGAACAAATTTATTTTTTATTAAAACGTCAGATTTCGGGATCAGCTGATGAGTATGTAGCTGTCGTTTTCAAAATAATTAAGTAGCTGGCTACAGGGCGGCATAAGTACCCAGCGGCATTTGCACTCATGTAGTCGTGTAGCCTGCTGTCTCGAATGTGTTTAATGCTTAAGCGTATGTGTGAAGCAGAGACCTGCAACGAGTACTAAATTTTCGAGTATACTTAATCACAGCGATGCCAACTTAGCCCTTTTCGGGCTAGATTTAGCCCGTTTTGAGTCACTCAAAACGCGAAAAAAGAAAATTGGCCCGAAACTAAAAAACGCGTAAATCTAGCACTTTTTACAATTATCTTTTAGCCCTTTTAGCCCATTATTACTTTTTGCTCGACATTTTAGTTTTTTCGTACTTTTTCTTCCTTTAATCTAATAATATCGAAATAACGTTAGTTTGCTTTACAATTTATAAAAAGAAGAGGAATCTAAAATAATCTACATACATATATTTCTTTCAAATTGATGTGCTTTGAAAATTGTTCTACAAATTTAACCGTCATAATTGAAATTAGAGCAAAACTTCCATCCAACATACAAATATTTAAAAAAATATCGTTACTAAGTACTGAAAAGCTTTAAAAAAGAGTTTATTGTTGATGATAAAGAAATTGATTGTTTAGAGAATTGTCTTCTTAGTTTAAAAACATGTAAATGGAATAATACTGAAAGAACTGACAAGTTTTGGATCGGTGTTCATAATTACAAAAATGCTATTGGTAATAACCCATTCCTTAAATTATCCAGTTTTGCCTTACACATATTGACATATCCGTACTCAAACGCAGAAGTTGAGAGGAGTTTTAGTATCATGAATTTATTCAAAAATAAAATAAATACGTGTAACAGTTTAATACACATTAAATATAGCCTAACAAGAGATAATGTATGTTGTTCAAACTACAAAATACCTGCCGAAGTGTGCATTAAAATTAATTCGAACGAAACATGTAAAAAATCTAAATTTTTTACTGATAGTGTCTTATGGACTGAAAATGATGATGAACAAGAAATCGAAATTTTGTTCAGTAACGACCAATTCTAAATGTATACTATTTAATCTAGGTATGTTCCTTAGTTATTAAAATGTAATATGAAATGTAGATAATTTAGATATGTATCTCATTATAGTAATTTTTTTTCTATTGTTTTTTATGTGTTATGTAGACCTTTAATATTGCTAAAAATCTTTTTATTAAGTAAAAATATTTTTTTTTTAATAAATTATTTTATAAAAAAGTCTTTGTTGTTTTGATTTTTAAAAGAAACATTTATAATTTAGCCCCTTTTCGCACGTTATCGAAAATTTTGACAGGATGTGGCTTTAAATGATTTTTTTTTAATTTAGCCCTTTTTAGCCCTTTTTTCAAAAATTTTTACGCGTTTTGAGTCTCAAAAGTTGGCATCCCTGCTTAATCATGCACATTGATTTTTATGATATAATCGTTTTTGTTCAAATGCACAAAACACTCGTTTACGCAACCGTTCGTTTCAATCATTCAGTTTTATTCACTTGTTGTTTTTTTCGAACATGAATATTCTGACTGTGTCGTTGAATGTTCGACTGTGTCGTTGAATGTATGAAGCTCATTTTACATTAAAGCCAACGTGTTGTTAGCAGAACAAGTGTTTTATTCAGTAGCAAAAGTAATTTTATACTCGACAGTGTCGACACCGAGAGAAGTGTTATAAAAAGCCAAAGGCAACTATATTTTGTCAGAGAGCCGGAAAGGTCGTAGCGTCGTAATAATAAAGACTGAAATTGTAATTTTTTATATACCTTTAAAATAATCTTCTTTATAAGATTATATATATTGTTCATTTAATGAACAAAAAAAAACACAATGTTTAAAAGATAAACTACTTTGTTTTAATAACTTCAAAAAAACTTTCTATTCGTCCGGCAACTAGTGCTGGACAGAATGATACTTGTCTGTTGAAGGTAAGAATCAAAGTCACTTTATTAATGCAACTTGTGCGGCTTATATACTATTTCAATACACACACACTAGCAAACAATAGTACTAGTAATGAACATAGTTGTATAAAATTAGTAAGTTAAAAAAAGAACAAGGTTGCATTTTATAAAATCCGTTAAATTCAAAATAGAGTTTAAATAAATAAGAAATAAAATAAATACGTGGGCTGCTTCACCTTGGATTTCATTTTTAACATTTGAGGGGGAAGAAGTTATAACAATATTTTTGAATATTTTGTAAGGTTTTTCGAAAAAATACATACATTTAATAAAACTACGTATGTATTTAAAATATAAAAATATATGACGTACTTACATACATACATATTACAAATTTTATCATTGCTTTGTCAAATAAGTTTTCTTTTCGACGAAATAAAAAAATGCTAACATGTTAAATAGGTAGTAAATGCACATTTTTTATGTTTTCATATTTTTCTGCCAGCCGCTTTTTACTTATAAGTGGCTCGTGTGTTTTTAGTTCAATTCCAATCAGATCATGCACAACAAAGGCGACATGCAAAAAACAAACTGTGTATAAACAAGAATTTTTGTTTTCAAACATTGCAGTTCGAACCAAGTGTTGGAAATGATTTATACTCGTTGCTGAATTTTCTGTGTGTGCATAAAAAGTAAATAAGCATAAAATTGAATCATACTTGTTTGTATTGTTCTTAAAATTCAACGTTAGTGAATAAGTCGGCTCGTTCATACTTGTTGCAGGTCTCTGGTGTGAAGTGCTCTCTGCACTGTTGTGCTATAGGATGCCGACCTATGTTCTAATAGCAAAGAAAAGTTGTCTTACTTCGTCAATAACAAGCCTTGAAGCAGCCCACGTATTTATTTTATTTCTTATTTATTTAAACTCTATTTTGAATTTAACGGAATTCATTCGAATACATAAGATGCAACTCTGCATACCTTACTCTAATAACTCTTGAATTTAACGGATTTTATAAAACGCAACCTTGTTCTTTTTTAACTTACTAATTTTATACAACTATGTTTATGTTCATTACTAGTACTATTGTTTGCTAGTGTGTGTGTATTGAAATAGTATATAAGCCGCAGAAGTTGCATTAATAAAGTGACTTTGATTCTTACCTTCAACAGACAAGTATCATTCTGTCCAGCACTAGTTGCCGGACGAATAGAAAGTTTTTTGAAGTTATTAAAACAAAGTAGTTTATCTTTTAAACATTTTGTTCATTAAATGAACAAACCATATAATCTTAGGAAGAAGATTATTTTAGCCTGTAAAATATTGAACAATTATTTTTATAGTAACAGCCCGCGCATTGACCACAAAGTTTAACATAGCTACTTATGTATAATAATAGTAACATTATTCCTCTCCACTCATTATGTACTTGCGCTGTAAAGACTTTTTTTCTTTGTATTGATCGCAGTTGTTGTAGACACAACATAATAGTAACTGTATCCTAACGACTTTTAAATTCTTTAGAACTTAAACACAAAGCACTTGCATTTGTAAAAACATACGTGCAATAAAAGTGATTTAAATAAAGCGAGTCTAGTTTTGTCACTCAGAACGTGAAGGTGTATTTTTTAACTTTTTAGCGCGATAATAGTATAATAATACGTGGTTGTGAACATATTTTCTGTATAATATACATACATTATTTTGTGTTATTTATATCATGGAAACTAGAAGTCAAAGTTATATTTGCCCAATATTTGGTAATGTGGAAGATATTAAGGGCGACGTATTGCCGACCTACGAGAACATCATGAAATGTTATGAGTGGAATAGATTACAGCTTGAATTAAAAAGGAATACTTTCAAAGAGCCATCATTTTTAGATATAGCTGAGCTAGTGTCTCAAAAGGTAGAAAATGTTTGGAGAAAAGCCAGCTTTCCTGTCGTTTCGCATACAAGAGTCCTTCAGCTATTGAAAGCTTATCATTTGAAATGCAAAAACCTAATTAAATCTTTTAAACGATTATCTACTGAGCAGAAAAGTGATATCCTACAGGGTAGCAGAGTTCTTTTCGATATTTGCTCATGTAAATGTAAAGAAATAAGATTTTGCACTTGTCTCAAAAAAAAACAAGGTGCCGAAAGAAGAGATGGAGTTTTTGCTTGACCAAAGAGGGGTAAGAAAGATGGTTATTGCTGGAATTGATCGGGTTGCAACAGCTACGTTACAAAAAAGAGAAGCACGAATACGTAAGACACAAACCAATTCCTCAAAAATCAGGATAAAAATAATTCTGAAAACTTGAATTGGGAGACATATTCGAATATATCTGAAAGCAATACTTGGTCTTCTGATAGGTTGAACGTACCTTCGACTTCAAAAGCTAAGAAAAAACCAACCAAATCACTTAAAACTTTGCCAACGGTGGCAAAAACCTGCGATCGTTACGGTATTTCTGACAGGGCTGCGGCTGCTATCGTCTCTTCAGTATTATAGGATATATTTTTGGATATTGAAGTAGTTGATAAATCAAAAATCCGCCGAGAAAGAAAAAGAGAACGCAATGAATTAATTGAAACCCATACGCAAACCTACTTACCTGTCCTTTGATGGTCGCAAAGACAAGACGCTGGATATTATAAAAAAAGAAAACAAAAGATACAGAAATACATTGATTGAGGAACATATATCTGTTATTAAAGAGCCAGATTCACTTTATCTTGGTTACGCAGTACCGCTAAATGACACGTCTAAAAGTATTGAAAAGTCGATTGTTGACCTGCTTTTGTCAAAGGACATTAAACTTGACAATTTGATGGCTATTGGTTGCGATGGTACTGTCGTCAATACAGGAAAATTTAGTGGAGTAATTAAACTTTTCGAAAAAATGCTTCAGCGCCCCTTGCAGTGGGTTATCTGCATGCTGCATTTAAACGAGTTACCTCTAAGACATTTCTTTAATAAACTGGATGGTGCTACCACAGGCCCATCTTCTCATGTTGGCCCTATTGGTAGTTTATTAGGAAATTGCAAAAAATTTCCAATCGTTAAATATGAAAACATACCAAGTGAACTTCCTAATGTAAAGATTGAAGACCTAAGTTCAGATCAAAAATACTTGTATGAAATAACAATATCCGTTGTTAGTGGACAATGTCCCGACTATTTAGCTAATAGATCCCCAGGAAAAATGTCCCACGCACGGTGGTTAACAAAAGCAAATATAATATTGAGGTTCTACATTTCTACACTAAATTCATCAAATAATCTACAAGTATAAGCTGAATATTGCGTTAAAGTTTACGCTCCAGTATGGTTCCAAATAAAAACATATCCAACTTGCAAAGACGGATCTAAAAATTTTTGGAAATTGGTTAAAAGTTCTCGATATCTGACCGCAGAGTATATACAAATAATAGACCCCGTAATTCAACGCAACGCCTATTTTTCCCATCCAGAAAATTTGCTCCTGTCTATGTTGTCAGACGAAAATAAAAAAGTGAGAGAGCTCGCAGCAAATAGAATTCTAGAAGCTCGAAACCCGCTACGTGCTGGAAAGCAAACTCGTGTATTTCAGGTACCAAAAATAGATTTTGATTCGAACGACTATAGTGACCTAATAATTGGCAGCAAACGTATTTTGATCCTACAATTCTTCGAAATGTCACTAATGAAGAAATAAATGTATTTATTGAAACTCCAGATGAAGAAAACATGACTTTTTTAAAACTACCATGTCATACGCAAGCTGTAGAACGCACTGTTAAAATAGTGACTGATGCATCCATGTCCTTATGTGATAGGAAATCGAGAGAGGGCTTGTATTAAGCAAAACTCAAATCAAGAAATATTATGCCCAGGTTCGAGAGCAAAAAAGATTTTATGGCCAAACAGTAACTAAATTACTTTACAGACGTAATATTTTTCTTAAATAAAACTATAGTGTATCATTTTTTTATGTACATGTATTAATTTTTAGTAATAAAATAATAAAATATTTAAAATATTGAAGTTTAAAAGAAAAGTGTTTTTATGAAAATTCCAGAAATTTTAAGACGCATTCGCGCGCTAAAGCTATCACTTAATTGAATATTTTTTTTCAAGTATTACCTTTTTAAGTCTAAGGCAGCAAAATATTACTATTAGAACTTTATTAATTAACTTTTATTTTTTCCCATACACAAGCGACCCACCCTAATGTACATAGTATGTACGAATATATAATTTATAATTCTTTTTTTTTTTTGTTTAATAAATTTTGCGTAATTCTGTGAATACTTTTGAAATGAAACACTAGAATTTTTTTTTAAGGGAAAGATAACCATGACAATGATATATATGTAAGTAATTTAAATATGCCGATTTAGGGACAGATTGCTAAATGTAGGGTAATAGGTCTGTCATAGGCGTCTGATGATTCAGTCGGGAGGGAAAATTGTACCCTAAGTGGTTCAACATCTTACCACCATTTCATAGAACATTTTTAGAAATATTTTTCAATTATTTATTTTTTATTTTTGCATACTCTAAGGTATGGTGAGTATGCTATATGCTACGCGTCAGAAACACGGGTTGAGAACCAACGTGCCTTAGATGAAGCTAGCGGGAAACCTTTTTACATACCCCTTAACCAATGTTTTTGAGCGGTTATTTTCTGATAGTAAGGATTTAGAAATTTTTATTATTCGACTATCTAGCCGGCGCGCAACAACTGTGCGACATATTTTTCTTGTAGGGCTTGTCGAGTAAAACAAGATTCCAATAGTGAAATATGCCGGACACCTCCAAAATCCGGGTTTACGGTTAAAAAAACCTTTTTTGTACCTTTGCGCACTTATAGGCCTGTAATTTTGTTGATAATGACCCGATTTTCAATTTCTTACTAGATTTAGAAAGAAGAAACTGAGATATTTCGAATAATATATATATATATATTGGGTGTAATTGTCGAACAAATTGTGTTATAGCAAATTATTTTATTGCTCGACAATAACACCAAAATTTCTCAAGTTTTCTATTGTCCAACACCCACCTAAAATTATTCAGAAAAATTTTATTTAGGTTTACTATCCACTATTAAGCAAAATTCCTTAAAGTATTATTCGGAAACGATTATTAGCTTAATTTGCAGACTTTAACGCCTTATTAAAAGTTGAAATTTTAAAGTACGTCTACCCCTACTTTAAACCTAAACTAAAATTACATTTTTCTTCAGCTGAAGCAGTATCGATAATTCCCAAGTATTTACTACATGTTGATTTGCTGCTATTTTCTAAGATCTAAGAAAAATATTTATCTATATATGTACATATGTGTCGTGTGTACCCTTCAGGGGGTTAATGAAAACGAACATAAGTTATAAGGATTGGCAACGCGAACAAAAATATAAATAGAAAGGGACAAAAATATATTCATAGATAAGATACAAGCAAAGCAAAACGAATAAAAAGGAAAGAGACAAACAAATAAACGAAAAAGAACTATATAGCAGAATAAGTTATTGTTCACAAGGGAACGACATCTTTTTTTTTGATCCTGCGGAGATAAAGACCGGTTTAATGGACAAAGGGTTCAAAATCAAGAGCGTAGTGAATATTAGAAACCGTGAAAAGATCCCTCAGCCCATGTTCAGGGTAGAATTGGAACCTGGAGATGTTGTCTTAAAGAAAAACGAGTCCCATCCCATCTACAATCTGATGTACCTTCTGCATCGTAGAACCACCGTGGAAGAACCACATAAGCGTCAGGGACCCGTCCAGTGTCTCAACTGTCAAGAATTTCGTCACACCAAGGCGTGTTGTAAATTGCCGACAGTTTGTGTTGCGTGTGGGGAGCTACATGCAACTGCTCAATGCGATAAGTCGAGAACTGACTCAAAAATCAAAAAATGCAGTAACTGCGGAGGTAATCATACCGCAAATTATAGAGGTTGTCCACTCATTTGAAAGGCGTAAGAACCAACAAGACGTCAGTATTGCCTAATCATCCTCAACAGCCAAATTTAGCATCGAGTGACAATTTCCCTCAATTATTACGGTCCACTAGTCATGTAAACGCGCCTAGTTCTAGACAAGTTTCTTACGCAAACGTCGTTAAATGCCAGGTCTGGAGCAGGAACCTAAACCCCAATATTCTGAGCCGCATATCAACAATCTAGAGACAACATTGCAGACACTTGTCCAAACTATGAACACTTTTACGACCACCATGACATCCATGATGCAGGAAATGCTGAAAATGCAATCCACTATCTTGCAAGCCATTTTAAAGAAATGATTTATTTAAAAATTTGTTTCTGGAACGCGAACGGCCTCCGCCAACATAAAAATGAACTGGAATACTTCCTGATGGATAAGCAGATTGATGTTATGATGATTGCTGAAACTCACTTGACGTCGACAGGGTACTTCAAAATTAATGGCTACGAGTTCTACGATACTAAAGACCCCCGCGGAAGAGCTTGTGGAGGTTCGGCAATTCTTATAAAGAACAGAATAAAGCATTATCTAATGAATAACATAAGTGAGGATTACCTCCAAGCAACAAACATTTGCATTGAATTCTGTCAATACAAATTTGTTTTATCATCGATTTATTCTCCGCCTCGATTTTCAATAAAAGAACACCAATACCATAACTTCTTTAAATCCCTTGGAGCTAGATTTTTAGTTGCTGCTGAAGATTCCCGATGTTATTGACTTTGGGGTAGTGAAAAATATCCCTGTAGAATGGATGCAAGTGGATCCTTCACTGGACTTGTCCTCAGATCACTCTCCTACTATCATTTCAATGCATTTCCCTCAAGTGTGTGGTTCTCCATTTATGAACATGACTAAGACCCGAGTAAGTTGGATAAAATACAAAAAGTATTTAAGTTCTCATTGCACGGAAAATGTTGTGTTGAGAACTACCGACGATATTGATGAGTCGATTGGCAACATTACCGAGGACCTTCGACGAGCTGTGCATCACGCTTCCACTTATCACGTTGAATGTAGAAATAGGGCAAACAGAACTTATTTCTCTGAACTCGAACATCTCCTATCAGAAAAAAGAAGAATGAGAAGAGAGTGGCAAATTCACAGGTCTCCTGAACTGAAAGCTAGGCTACGGGAATGCAGAGATATACTAAGACATTTCTTAGAAACCCAAAGAACGGCCTCACTTAGATCTTACTTGGAAGGTCTTGATAGTACCCCACAATCTGACTACTCGTTATGGAGGGCGGCAAGAGGTTTAAAAAGACCAGTGAGAGGAAAACCTCCTTTGCGAAATCCGACTGGTGACTGGGCTAGAAATGATTCCGAGAAAGGGACATTATTTGTTAACCATTTGAGAAATGTGTTTACTATAAACAACTCAAATAATAACGAATCTGATTTGCCACCACTTGTTATAAGGCCTCCTGTACCTCTAAGACTAAACTTTCGTGATGTCCAAAACGCTATTGGTACTCTGAACCTTAGAAAGGCTCCAGGTATGGATAAAATCAGCAATAAAATGCTTGTGGAGTTACCTCGTGTGGTAGAAGAATTATCCTCTATATCTTCAACGCTATTTTACGCCTAGAATACTATCCTGCAGATTGGAAGGTGTCTATGATCACTATGATTCCTAAGTCAGGGAAGGACCACACCAAAGTGGAGTCATATAGGCCAATTAGTCTACTGCCGACAATTTCAAAACTGTTTGAAAAATTGTTAATGACTAAGTTGACTCCAATTCTGAATGACACTGAATGTATTCCTAATCATCAATTCGGCTTCAGAGCTAAACACACCACCATCGAACAAACTCCCAGATTGGTAAATGTGATAAGAGGGTCGTTTGAAGACAAAAAATACTGCTCCGCCCTTTTCATTGATGTGTCGCAAGCGTTCGACAAAGTTTGGCATGACGGTTTAATGCACAAAATAAAATTAACTCTGCTTGCTAACACCCATAAACTCATGGAAAGTTATTTATACGGTCGCAAATTTAAAATCAAAGAAGGTGATTTTTTAAGTACCACTCAGCCAATTGAATCAGGTGTGCCACAGGGTAGCATACTGGGTCCTACTTTATATTTGATATATGCCTCCGACATGCCGTCAGACCCTAAAATCCATACGTCAACTTTTGCAGACGATACAGCCTTTATCAGCGTCCATCAGGACCACCAAGTTGCATCACAGAATTTGCAGAATTATGTTTATAAGCTAGAGAATTGGCTAGAGCTTTGGAAAATCAGGGTTAACGAACAAAAATGTATTCATATAACTTTCACATTGCGAAAGATACCTGCTCGTTCATCAGAATAAATAATCAAATTATCCCGCAACACAATGAAGTCAAATACCTCGGCATTCACCTCGACCGCCGTTTAACTTGGAAGTCTCATATTGAAGCGAAACTTACACAAATGAGATTAAAAGCAGTGCAACTTAATTGGCTAATCGGCAGAAACTCTACATTGAAATTGGATTGCAAACTTTTGTTGTACAATATAATTCTAAAGCCAATCTGGTGTTATGGAATTCAATTATGGGGTACTGCCTCAGCATCCAACATTGAAAAAATTCAAAGGGGTCAAAATAAAATTCTACGTATAATTACTGCAGCACCATGGTATGTTAAAAATTCTCGAATCCACAAAGATCTAGACGTGCCATTAGTAAAAGTCGAATTTACAAAATATGCGTCAAAGTATGTCAGCAAACTTGAACACCATCCAATCCCACTTGCAAGAGACATCCTTAACTTTAGTGGCCACAATCGGTTGAGAAGGAGGGATACCCTTGCTTTAACTCAAGCGCAACACAGATGACTGGATCAGTTGATGTGAAATTTTTTAGTATCATAAAAATTTTTGTCTAGCACTGGCTGGGCTTATTACTTTCTTTTTAGTATTAAGATTTGAATACTTATTGTCATTTCAAATATGAAGATTCAATAAATAATTAAAAGCAAAAAAAAAAATTTATTTAAATGTACACAAAAACAAATTTAATAAAGACTTTTGCTACTCTTATATTAAATTTTAAGTACCACTTAAATTACAGTTTGAGATCGCATAGATGTTCACTCAACGATGACTCACAATTTATACAAAAGCGCTATCTTCTAGTAACTTCTTACGGCATCTGCAATACTAATTTGTAAAAAAGGGCTAATTTTAGTACATATTTGGTTCTTTTTTACATATTTTTGTTTTCTATTTTTTCAATAATATTTGTTAGTGTTCCACTGGCACTCTAAGCTGGTTGTTCCTCTACAGTTCAGTAGACCAAACCATCAGACTACACAAGAATTTTTATTTCCATGTTTAAAATGTTAATATTATTTTCAAACAAAGATTTTCACCCTATTTACCTTTAGCAATAACCTTCAAAAAAAAAGGGCACCACGCAACAATAAAGGAATTTTTCGCACAAAAAATTAAAAAAAATCACCGAAAACAGTGCGAAACGCACCTTTATATGGCCGTTAAAACTTGATGTTGCTATACTGCATGTTTTATAAACAATGTTTTTAAATAGAAACTTCTCCTAAAGCCTAGTACTCTGTTTAAAATTCACGTGGAATGCTGTCAAAATACATGTTAAAATAATTCACATGAAATTTTCATGAAAAAATGTTGCAGAAGTAGTACTCTGTTCGTTTTGTGAAAAACATATGAAATGTATATAGCAAAAATGTAGCCAAACATATTGTATGATTAAAACAAGTAAGAAAGTATAGTAAGTCAAGCCCGACCATATAATACCCTACCCCCAGTATATGTAAAAAACAGTTTTTCAGAAATGGGCGCTGTATGGGAGATATGACCTATTATGGACCGATCATTCAAAAACTTCGTGCCATGATTTCTGTGAATATAAATATTGTGTATGTTAAACTATATCTCAATATAAATACTTTTAAAAGATTTATGGAGGTTAAAGTTGATTACGGGGAGGGTCTTATTTGGGAGTTTCGACTCATTACGGACCGACCATTATAAAATTAGGTGTCATCATTTCTGTATATTATTTGTGTCGAATTTTATTTGATTACCAACATTCTCAAAAAATTTATGAACGTTAAAGTGATTTTCGGAAGTGGGCTACGACTAATTATGGACCGATCTGCACGAAATACGTAGATGTGATTTGGCTTCATTTACCACGCATTTGTGATGAAATTTGTTTGGATACTTGCATAATTCAAACATTAATGATCATTAAATCCCAATTTCGGGAGGACATTTGTATGGGGGTCAGGTGAAATAATGGACCGATTTCCACCAGTTTCAATCCCATTCGTCCTTGGGCCGAAAAAATATTACTTACCAAATTTTATCAAAATATCTTAAAAATTGCGACATGTACTCTACGCACAAGCTTTAAATGGACAGCCAGCCAGACGGACATCGTTAAATCGACTCAGAAAGTGATTCTGAGTCGATCGGTATACTTTAAGGTGGGTGTTGGAGCAATATTTCTGGGCGTTAGAAACATATGCACAAATCCAATATATCCTCCCCACTATGGTGGTGTAGGGTATAAAAATTCCGTATGTTGGAAAAGATGCTGAATGTTGATAAACATGCTGTATGCTGATACCAGCCGTTAAAAGCAGTGCTTTTAAAGCACTATGAAAAAATGGTGTATGGGGCATAATCCAAACCAGGAGTGCCCAAATCCTATACTCTTGGTGCTCTTTTGTATTTGTAAAAATTCTTAGCTATAGGCTGTGTGTTTTGTATACTCATTACAACACTCAGCACTAACAATTCGAAATACACAAACAACTTTGCCTTATTTGTTTTTTTTTTTTTTGTCGTACTTCACTCTATACACGCAAGCGCAAAGCAACAACACTTTCGTATGCTCTACTGGTAAACATTGGTGACTGCGATCGTCAATGTAGATTTTGTTTTTGTTTAACGTATGATACCGTTTAAAAAAGCGTGTTGTTTATTTGTATGTATTGGCTTTTACAACAAAAAAATACTGAATAAAAATTAGTTTTTATTTAAATGTGTTGGTGTTTGCTCTTTTATAAGCAACTTTTGGACACTCCTGATCTAAACAATAGAGAAAACAAAATACATATATATATATAATTGTTAAATTAGGAAGTTTAAATGTTAAATTGAATTGTTAAACAAATGAACGAATGTAATATGGTGTTCAGACATGCATTTTTAATTGAGTCAATTATTGGTTAATTAAAAAGTGTTCACACATGCTTAATATTGCTAATTTAATTAGCGTTTGACAGCAGCTGACAAAAAAGAATACAATTACAGTGCAATCGGTAAAACGTCAACGCTCGTTTACGTCAACATCCCAAAACGTCAAACCTTTTTTTACATTACCTACCCTAAAATTTTATGAAATAAATAGAAAGAAGGCTCTCTTCCAAGTGTTGGAAAGAAAAAAACAGCAGAAAAAATAACAGATTATTTATTTTTAAATGCATATGATATAAAAATATGATCTCATTTAAAATGTATTCTTTTGATTCTAGTTGTCTTCTATGGTTCTAGTCAGGTTGTTTATGTTAGATTTTAGTTTATAATCAATAAAAACGTTTAAAAGCACATTATCGATATGTTTTTTATTTAAAAATTTTACATTCGTAAACGTCAACAATTTGTTAAACGTCAAAACCCGCGGTTTTAATTAGTTGAGGTTTTGCCTAGTGCACTGTATTTGGTTGTAATATTATAATTTTCAGCCTAAAAATATTCTTTATTAATTTAAAAGTGAAACAACTGCCATTTTAGTTATTACTTGTCACAGGATTGTATTTTTAATGTTAACAATTACACTGTGCTAGTTGAAAAATGTGACAAACGGGGCACCTGGCGGGTTAACCTAATTCGGGTACGCTGAATCCAGTGGTGCTAACCGTTTTTTTAGGTTAGCTCGTTTTTTCGAAATATACCGTTATTTCGAAAATGGAGGAGGTTGCACAACATATATTCGCGTACCTCAAAAACGGCTGAGTTTATTGAATAAACTAAAAAAACCGAAATTTTCTTTAAGTAAGGTTAAACTTTTTTCCAATATGAGCAGTCGGTGTAGAAACATAATTTTTTTTTACCAAAAAAAATAGTTTTTTTAGCAAAATTTCAAAAATTTTGTTTTTTAAAACGGCATAAAAAATTGGAAAACGCAGCTGTGCTTCTAATTTTTTCTGCAGGTATAGCAAACGAAGTTCCAAACAAAACAAGACATAAATAATTAAAATCTGTCTACAACTTTTGATTTTATTCATAAAAGATGAAATATATAATAACCAGACGAAACTTCAAAAATTAAAACATTTATTTTTGTTGTTAATTAAAGTTTAAGTTTTTATTTACAAATTTATTCTTCTTCCTCCTGCAGATTCCAACAAATATCCCCTAATAGTGAATCAAGTTGTTTGCCACTATACCAGTGTTCGAGTCTGGCTGTTACTTGGTGAAATCTCTTGCTATGTTCATCAGACTCGGCTGGTGATTGTTCATTAAATTTTTCTGCATGACAATGCAAAAAATGTATTTTCAATGACATTTTGACGTTTAAGTTTTTAAATGCGGTTAGCATATCTCCAATTAAAATTCGCCAATTTTCAGACCGATGATTTCCTAATACATTTTCTATTACTGATTTCACAGAATTCCAGCCCAATAGCTCCATATCATTCAATGCAAGTTCAAATTGTTGGTCCTTCATTAGACGACGAATGTCCGGTCAATTAAGAATTCCTGCCAAATAAAAACATTATGATATGAAATATAAATCTAATTTAATAAAGTAGCTAGAGTTGATAACTTCTTTTACTTTCATGCCGCTTAATCGTGGAAAAATTCGGCGCAATTCGGTAAAAGCAATTCCATCTGGGTTCAATGCTTTTATAAAATTTTTTACAATACCCAGTTTACATATCTGTTGAAATGGATATGAAAAAGCAAAAAAGAATACACAATATTGTATTTGGTTTTTTTTGTAACACACATTACTCATACCAACAATAACAGTTGAATTTTGATCTTGTATATATTTGTATTTGTTTTTTATTCTCAAATAACTGTTATACCACAATTATTTGCAAAATATTTGTTGTACGAGAGATATTTTTGAGGAAAAATAACATAATGTAAGAAATATTAATTGTGCATCGTTGAAAATATTTAAAAGAAATAATGTAAAAAAACGGAGTTTGTTTTTCATATTTATAGTATGTACGTGTGAGTAAGTCGTGTTTTGACCTACATATGTATACATATTTAAATTTGTGTAAAATTGAAGAAAAACTTTTTGGAAAAATGAACAATCAACATATAAAAGAAAAAAAATTATCTAATTATTATAAAATTAGTGAAAACAAGTAAGAGTGCAATATTCGGCTGTGCCGAATTTTAAATACCCTCCACCTAAACGTAATAAGAAATACAAAAACTACACTGGTTATAAGACTAGCATATCCTTATTCTGTGTTTTCTTTTCAGCCTTAGTGAAAATTTTATTAGTATTAGTATTTTGTTTGAAAGACAACATAATTTATGTTAAATATTTTAAAATTTTGTCTAATTTTGTCTAATTTTCACTATTTTTAATCGATTTAATTACCAATTCTTACCATAATTTATAGAGTTTGTCTGATGTTCATAATAATCTTGAGTGTAACTTAACAAACGGAGTATAAACAAGTTAGAAAAGTATACTCGGCTTTGCCGAATCTTTAATACCCTCCACCTGCAAATATACTGCTAAAGTTAAAGGTAATAAAAACAAGTTAAGAAACAGAGTATAAAAAAGTAAGAGTGCTATATTCGGCTGTGCCGAATCTTAAATACCCTCCACCTAAACGTAATAAGAAATACAGAAACTAGACTAGAATATCCTAATTCTGTGTTTTCTATTCAGTCTTAGTGTAAATTTTATTAGTATTTGATATATTGTTTGAAAGACAATTTTACGACCAACATAATTTATGTTAAATATTTTGAAATTTTGTCTAATTTTCACCATTTTTAATTGATTTAATTACCAATTCTTTCCATAATTTGCAGAGTCTGTCTGATGTTCATAATAATCTTGAGTGTAACTTAACAAACAGAGTATAAAAAAGGGGTACAATTCGGTTTTAGTGATTTTGCTTAAAAAAAAAAAAAAAAAAACAAAATCAAATAGGGCTTTTAGAGGAGATACCAGCAAAAAAAAAATTTGTTGGCGGTCACGCCTATTTTCGAGGGGGCGGGCCCTTAAAGTTGAAAATATATAGGCCTATATCTCGGGAACTATTGGGTGTCTGATAATTTGTAATACATTAAATAAAAGGTATTAAAAATACCTTTCCAACGATATATATCATGATTATAAAATGTGGACCGAATATGGGTTAAATCCGAAAAGAATATTTTTTGACCCGAATTTATTTGTTTTTTGGAAATGGTTCTATATGGCAGGTATGACAAATTATGGGCCGATCTTCTTATATTTTGGAACAGTTATTTTCATGCATATGAGGATATTTCACGTCGAATTTCATCATAATAACGGTATATTTAAGATATATATTAGTATTAACGTGGATTTCAAGAGTGGACCTTATGTGGGGGATATAGTCAAATATAGACCGATATTCTCAAAATCCAGCAGTTTGATTTAGGCATGTATGTAAATGATCCGTGTAAAATGTTGGATTGGTACCCTTATTTATAAGAGATTTATGAGTATTAAAGTGATTTTCGGAAGAGGGCTTAATATGGGGCATACGGTTAAAAATAGACCAAAATTCACAAAATTTTGTGGGATGATTTTAGTATATATTAAAATGATCTGTGCAAAGTTTTGAGTCGGCACCGATATTTATACAATATATATGGGGAAAAATGTGGTCCTTGTATGTGAGCTATGACCAGTTCTGGGCCGACTACCATAAAATTTATTACAACAATTTATTTGTCTGAATCCTAGTCAGAAAAATTATCAAAAATAAAATTTTTTTCAAGTTGTTAAACAACCCTTCTTCAGTAAAAATGATTTAATGAAAATTAAATTTAAAATGAACTTAAGCCTAACTAAGAAAAATATCAAAAATTATAAAGATTATTTATGTAAAATTTTAACCGTTTAACATTATTTATACGTTTTTAAGTGAATTTTGGAAGTGGACTTTATATAGGGTCTATGGTCAAACATGGACCAAACTAAAAAAAATTTGTTTTGCTAGTTTTTTTTGCATAATACTTATTTTTGCTGCATTTTGTCTTGATATTCCAATTTTATAGGCATTTATGTATAATTGAGCAATATTTCGGGAAAATTTGTATGGGGGCTATGTAAAATCATGGAGCGATTCTTACTATTTTCCGCACACTTTCTTCTTTTATCATACGAACAACGTATACAAAATTTCATGGTATTATCTGCAATATATTTCAAAATATTGCAATAAAATTGACGAAAAATATCAAATTTTTATGGAGGTGGTCTCACATATTGGTTCATAACTCTGGTTAACCTAAACCGATTTTGCTGATTTTAAATAGCAAACTTCTCGAAAGCACTTCTGACAGAATTATTGAAGGTTTGGATCCCGAGCATATCTTGGGACTTCAAAAAACTGATTTCAACATCCAGACAGACAGACAGACGGACATGGCTTAATCGACTTCGCTATCTATAAGGATCCAGAATATATATACTTTATAGGGTCGGAAAATTATATTGTGGAAATTTCACACGGAATGACAAACTTATATATACCCTTCTCACGATGGTGAAGGGTATAAAAAGGGGTACAATTCGGTTTTAGTGATTTTGCTCAAAAAAAAAAAAAAAAACCAAATCAAATAGGGCTTTTGGAGGAGATACCAGCAAAAAAAAAAATTTGTTGGCGGTCACGCCTATTTTCGAGGGGGCGGGCCCTTAAAGTTGAAAATATATAGGCCTATATCTCGGGAACTACTGAGTGTCTGATAATTTGTAATACATTAAATAAAAGGTATTAAAAATACCTTTCCAACCATATATATACGGTGACCATTTTTGGGAAAGGAAAATACAGGACATATACAAAATAATGTTAAAAGTGAAAAGAAAAACAGAAAAAATAATCATATAATATATTTATTATTATTGTTATAAAATTAAGTAACAACAAAAACAATTCTTCTTGATTAGAATAAAAAGTTAAATAAAAAGTTTTTATAATATTATAATTTAAAAAAATAAATTTGGTTTTATAAACAGTTTTCTTGACTAAGGCTAACAAAAAAATAGAAAAAAACTACATAAATGATAAATTTAGTTATGAAGTTTGATATTTTTCCACAGAATGGATTTTTTTTAAAACATCTGGATTGTTAATTAAAAATCCTTTAAATTTTGAGCAATTCATTTTAAAATTGCATTTTGTAATTAATAGTGATCTTAAAGTATTTATTTTTAATTGCGATTTTTCGGTGGTCCAAATATTATTCATTATTGAAAACACTCTCTCGGTAGCAGCATTTGAAGCTGGTAGACATAGACAAAATTTAACAAATATCAATATATTTTTATATGCAATCACATTTGTCTTAAAGTGATTAAAAATTTCAATTCATCTTTCATCTACTGATATATTTTTTTTACCCTCCATTATTTGGAAAATTTTTCACACAGCTCACTTCATCAAATAAATCTTCATTATTTATTTTTAAATCATTTCTTAATTCATTTTTGATAGGATAAAGTTTTTTCAATCTTGTCCCAAGATAACATATTTCGTAACAATATCCAGTCTAAAATTTCTACATCTCTAAAAGCTTTATCCCACTGATTTAGGTAATCAATGCATGTTTGGTAAAAACTTGTTATATGTTCTTTAGTTATTGTTTCATCAAAATCATTACTTTTCTATAATTCGGGAATAATATTTTTGACAGTAAGGGGTAAAAACAGTTCCTTTTTCCGTTCGACCAATTTAAATTTTAAATCTTTTAAAATAATTGAAGCCTCAGACATTGAAATATTTCGTGATTCTAATTTAAGAATAGCTTTATGAAATGTTGAAGCTTGGCTATATGCAAAAGATAACCATAATTCAGCACAAGGATGCATAAAAAAATTTCGTAATATTGTCGGACATTTTGGTTGAGACATAAAATATAATTTTAAAGCTTCAAATAGTTTTATGATTCTTTCCAAAGCAGTCATTAAAGTTAACCATCGAGTTTTACTATGTCCTAGTAACTATTCTATTTCAATATCTTCACATATTTCTTTGAAATTTTCAATTCTAACTATATAAATATAAAAAAACAATAAATTTTGACAATAATAACTTCAATATCAATAGGTAAGCATTCTGCTGCAGTTTGTATGCAGTTGTTCAAAATATGTGCAGCGCAATTTACACCTATCAGTTTTTTGCCAATGAAGTTTTGCATTTTGTGAAAGACATTATTCTGACCTTTTCTGGCTGCACCACCAAAATTACAATTTGTGCTGTCTCCACAAAACGCTATCATTTTACTAATTATTTAATTTTTTTTCAAGAGTCTCTAGCACATATTTTGAAATAATATCTGAAGTTTCTCCAATAAGGTCTTTAACATCCAAAATCTTAATCTGAATTCCTTTATTCGGCAGAAAGTATCGAATTAATATTGGACAAATTTTAACATTTTTGTGATTCGAACAATCTAAATATATTGTGATACATTGAACGTTGGACAAATCTGCTTTGATTGTATTTAATGACATTGGTGTAAAAATATTGTTAACAATGGATTCACATTTTGTTCTAGCACAAGAATATTTTTTATTGAAACACGATTTGATCAGTTTTGATGTGCAATCGTTAGACCTGAATGAAAAATTGTGCTGAACACTGTGAAATGTCCAAGTACCTTCTACAATAGCCAGGTCCTTTTCTTTATCATTGAATGTATTACTTCTTAAAAAATTCGTTAAAACTTTACTTGATGATTTGGCTAAATGTGCTCTTATGCTTTTGTGTTTGCAGTACGTCCACTATTTGCTATAGAAAAATGTGCCAAACATTTTTCACATCTCACCTCTTGTTGTTGCTACTTGTTGTTTTAATAAATGGAAACTCGCTTTTTAAGTCATCATTGAAATTACATTTTATTTTTGTTGGAGCCATATCTCTAATAAAATGAATGCTATTTTAACTTTTGGATTTTTATGATAATTTTGTATTAATGTTCGTGCAATGTATATGCTAAAAAGAGGACATTTGCATATCAAATTAGGAAATAAGGGACATTGTACTGTCCTGTATTTACAAAAAAATCTCAAGGGACAGCATGTTAAAAAACAGGACTGTCCTGTAAAATACAGGACGGATGGTCACCGTAGATATATATCATGATTATAAGATATGGACCAAATATGGGTTAAATCCGAAAAGAATATTTTTTGACCCCAATTTATTTGTTTTTTGGAAATGGTTCTTATATGGCAGCTATGACAAATTATGGGCCGATCTTCTTAAATTTTGGAACAGTTATTTTCATGCATATGAGGATATTTCACGTATAATTTCAACATAATAACGGTATATTTAAGATATATATTAGTATTAACGTGGATTTCGGTAGTGGACCTTATGTGGGGGATATAGTCAAATATGGACCGATATTCTCAAAATCCAGCAGTTTGATTTAGGCATGTATGTAAATGATCCGTGTAAAATGTTGGATTGGTACCCTTATTTATAAGAGATTTATGAGTATTAAAGTGATTTTCGGAAGAGGGCTTAATATGGGACATACGGTTAAAAATAGACCGAAATTAACAAAATTGTGTGGAATGATTTTTGTATATATGTAAATGATCTGTACAAAGTTTTGAGTCGGTAACGATATTTATAAAATATATATAGGGAAAAATGTCTTTTTCAGTTGTGGTCCCTGTATGGGAGCTATGACCATTTCTGGGCTGACCACCATAAAATTTAGTACAAAAATTTATTTGCCTATAAAAGGTATTTATGTCAGATTTTAGCCGTTTAACATTATTTATATCTGTTTTATGCGTATTTAAGTGAATTTCGGAAGTGGACTTTATATGGGGTCTATCGTCAAACATGGACCGAACTAAAAAAAATTTCGTTTTGCGATTTCTTTTTGCACAAAACTTAGTTTTGCTGAATTTTGTCTTGATATTCCAATTTTATAGGCATTTATGTATAATTGAGCAATATTTCGGGAAGATTTTTGTATGGGGGCTATGACCATTTCTGGGCCGACCACCATAAAATTTGGTACAATAATTTATTTGCCTATAAGGAGTATTTATGTCAAATTTTAGCCGTTTAACATTATTTATATCTGTTTTATATGTATTTAAGTGAATTTTGGAAGTGGACTTTATATGGGGTCGATGGTCAAATATGGACCGAACTAAAAAAATTTCGGTTTGTGATTTCTTTTTGTATAAAACTTATTTTTGCTGAATTTTGTCTTGATATTCCAATTTTATAGGCATTTATTTATCATTAAGCCATATTTCGGGAATATATATATTTGTATGGGGGCTATGAGAAATCATGAACCAATTCTTACTATTTTCCTCACACTTTCTTCTTTTATAGTACAAACAACGTATACAAAATTTCATGGTATTATCTGCAATATATTTCAAAATATTGCAATAAAATGGACGAAAAATATCAAATTTTTATAGAGGTGGTCTCACATATTGGTTCATAACTCTGGTTGGCCTAAACCGATTTTGCTGATTTTAAATAGCAAACTTCTCGAAAGCACTTCTGACAGAATTATTGAAGGTTTGGATCCCGAACATATCTGGGGACTTAAAAAAACTGATTTCAACAGACAGACAGACGGACATGGCTTAATCGACTTCGCTATCTATAAGGATCCAGAATATATCGAGCCATAACCGCCGAAAAAATGTATCCCACAAACTCAAAATTTTACAGGGAAAGGTTTTTTTAAATAAAATCAGTTTGAATAAAGCCATTATTTTAAAATTTATAATGTAAATATTGTTTTGTGTAATACATTTAATTTTAATAATTTTAAATGATGTTGAACTATCGATTTCGATAAAAAAACAACAATCGATTATGGTGTGGGATACATTATTTTGGCGGTAATGGCTCGATATATACTTTATAGGGTCGGAAAATTATATTGTGGAAATTTCACACGGAATGACAAATTATACATATACCCTTCTCATGAAGGTGAAGGGTATAAAAATGCACACTTATTTTACAAAGAGAATTATTTTTTTGCTTATCATGTTATAACAATTTGCCCGAGTATCACAAATTACCATGTTATTAACATCAGTATTTGTTCATATCTGTTTTATGAAAACATAAAATAAATATGTTACTCTCATTCTCTCTTTATCTACTCACACAGTAAGTAGTTTGTACCAAGAATGATAAAATAAAGATTACGCCATGCGCATGATTTCCCGTTATGTGACGTAGAAGGGCCATTCTAAGGGTTACCAATAATGTTTCATGTGTTAGAACTAAAATTTCTTGCGAAAAATTTATGTATTATGTGATAGTTGGCAACCTTGCTATTGAAATCTCTGAGAGTTCTAAAATAAAATCTGTTTAAAAAAGAAAAGCAAACAAAAAAAAACAACAAAAAATATAAACATGAAGAGTGCAGTGAGCAAATGCAAGCAAAACATGAGTAAAAAAACAAGTGAGAAAAAATTAGCCAATAGAAACACAGAATGTGTGACGTCACAGGGCCTAAATGCGCAGAACATTTTAAAATTTTACGCGCGTTGGCGTAATCTTTACTTTATCATTCTTGGTTTGTACAATAACAATACTTACCAATACCAGGAACAAGAAAATATTTACCAATACATACCAGAAGTAGCAAACTAAGAGAAACTGGTACTAACAGATAGAACTGTGCACGTGTTTAATACATACATACATATATATTGAATTTTATTTTATTTCTCACAACCATGAAATATAGGGAAAACACCGACAGAATATCAAGTTTTGCTTTTAGTGATCAGTCCCTGGTGGCGTATTAGCCCAGGTGCGCGAAGGTAGGGTTGAGCTCAGGCCTGCAGAATCGTAGGGTAATTTCCCAGAAGGCAAATGCAGTTTTCCCTATCCTAGAAAAGAAAACAAATAACAAGTTTAGAAATTAAAAATTTAAATATATGTATATGTAACAAAATTTTGATTTAGGACTTACCCAGGACATTCACAAAAAAAAAAAACAATTTAGAACAGCACTTACGGCAGTCAACGGCCTCGTCAGCGACCGGTACCTGAAAAGAAAAGCTTTTGATTACAAACTTTTTTTTAAAAAGTTTTTATTACTATTTAAATATTAAAATTTGCAAGTTTTTTTTGAAATATTAAATATTAATACTTTTTATCCCTAAATCCTCAATTTAATAGATAAATAAACAAAATGAATAATTTTTATAGTGAATTTAAATGAGAAATTTCAAGTTTTAGTTATTTTATAATGGGTGAATAAACTCATTGGGGGCATATAATAGGAAGGTGATGTTTGGGACGATCCACCAAATTCTTTTTCAGGTCGTCAAGGTGGGATTCGACTGAATTCCAAGCGGGAGGGACACGGTTGGCAGAACACCAGCCAACATTAGCAGGTAAGCGGTGCAAACAAACAGGTGAGTACACGGTGCAAAAGTAGGGTACAATTACAATAGAGTTTTTTTTGTATGCTTGTTTACCTTCGGGTTCCTTTTTCTTTTTCATGTGTTATGTTTTAATTGGCTGGCATGATTTTTTGTAGCAGCGGAAATGTCAGGTTGGTTGGCAAGAACCACACCCCAATACGGCGAGCCCTAGCTGGCAATACGCTAGCATGCCAGCACCGTCAACAATCTGGCAACCAATAAAAAACGCAGCAACTACAAAATGGCGCCCAACGTGGGGCCCGAAAGTAAACAAGTATATGTAGGTTTCGTCTAGGCAGATCCTTTGCCTTGACTGGTGTAAGTCCTGTTTGGGTTAGCAAGAGTCCCCAACGCGTAGCGACATTAGTTCAAGTACTAGGTAATCTGTTAAGATAAGAGAGTTTAATTAAAGTTTAATACAGTATTTTGGGTTTATGTAGGAATGGCTTACCTTTGACTGTCGACCCCAAAGGATAGGGCTACAGAGCTCCTTTTGCTTACCTACGGTCAAGGTCGTTATTTTTATATATGAATTTGAGTCTTTCTTTTCTTGGTTTTAGTGTAGGCTGATTTGTTTTAAGGCTAAATACAAGCTTACAAATTCCATTGCTACAGTAATGAAAGTCATCCAAATTTTTCTTTTTAACAATAGCCGAAATTTAGTTTTTCTAATCGCTAACAAAGCACGGAATTTATTTCCAAATAACCGTTTTAAATAGAGTTGTAGTGATTGTCCTAGGTAGCAACATAGGATAAATACCTAGTTGCTCACCACAATTTTGTTTGGGGTTATCAGGAAACTAGATAGATTTAAATTTCATTTTTTTTTGCACCAGTGTACCAATGTTTACCCACCTGTAAATAAAAGGGACAACTTTATGCCATTATGTGTTTGCACCGTAAATCTGAAGCAAGGTTTTTGAAAACTTACCTTGGGAGTTGACCATATATTCCATTTAGCTCCGAGCCATCACCTGAGAATCCTATTATAACCTAATACATACGTCTCTTTTGATTTTGTCAAACTATTTTGGTTTTCTAATTACAAGTTGTATATTTTTCCTTTGGATTACGAATTCTTTAGTTAGTATTTTTTTAGTTAATTTTTTTTTTAATATTTTCTTTAGGTTACAATTTCCCTTACATTTTTCTTTATATTTTTTTAGTTTCTCCAGTTTTAGTTTCTGTTTAAAAGAAACACTTAAATGTTTATTTTTTTACTTATTTTATTTAAAAGGATTACATTTATTAAATTAAAGGACCTTTTTATTCCATTCTTTAAATATTTTGTTTCTTATGTTCTTACTTTGAACGATTGTTTTTTACTTCTGTTAGTTTTTGATTATAAAATATTTTCTTTTGATTACAAATTTTTTTTTGAATTGATGGAAGTGGGCTCTCTCAGATAAATTGGTGGGGGCTTAAACGTCTTCTTAGGAGAGCAAACCTATTTTGATCATTTCGATTATCAATACTCACGGTCTTAGGAGCTTTTGAATTGATGACACTTGAGCAGATGTCGGGCTCCTCTGTCGCTTACGAACTGTGACGTATTTATCCATACCTACTTCTTTTCTAGGTTTGACTGCACTATTTGATGTAGAAGGTGTTGATGTTCATCTGTTGAAATCACTATATTGGGCGAACAGGAACGACGCCGTTCCACGGCTCTTACAGTGAGATGATTCTCCACAGATTTTTTTAAGGATTCTTCCTCAGAGACCCATATCTGAGAGGAAGACTCATACAGTTTTTATGCGATTTTTAATGTTTTGTTTTGTAGATTTTTTTACCTATTACGAGTTATTTTTTTCACTTTTTTGTTTTATTTCAACCTATAACACTTTTTCAGCTATTACTATTTTTTCACCGAAAATTCAGCCGCACTAAAAATAACACGTCCGAACAGTTCGATGAGACGAGACGGATAGAATATAGGGATGCCAATATTATTCTGGATGAAGCCATTGCTGTCTAGATAAACAAAGGCTTCTGGTGGTACAAATCAATTTTTTAATGTTTTATAAATATATAGATCGCTAGTATAATATGGGGCCATTAAAAGATTATTATCATAGCATTCAACGCTTCTTTTAATGTGATTTATAATCAAATCTATAATAAAGTTATCAATTCTTGTTATTTTGGCTTTGTTGTATAATTTTTCATTGGAAATATATTTTAAATACCTGCTAGATTGTGATCTATAAATTGACGTACATGCTCTTAGACATTTCCTTTCAAATACTTGAAGTTTTTCCATGTAAGCTGGTGAAATATTAAACCATATTTGGCAGCCATAAGTTAAAATGGGTCTAATTAATGATTGGTATAAAATAACTTTAACTCTAGACTCTATGTATTGCGAATAAAAGATATATTTATATATGAAAAATGCATTTCTTGCCTTTGTAGGTTTGTGTGTTTATTAAAATATAAAAAATTATCGAGGTGAATACCCAAATATTTTACAATTTGTTTATTTGGAATATTTATATTTGAAGTAGATTTAATTCCAAAATTTTTCCATTTTGTTCTAATATTGTAATTACATTTAGTAGTTGGAGGACGAAAAAGTATTGTTTCGCATTTTTCAACGTTAATTTTCATTTTCCAATCTATGGCATAATTTTCAATTATTTTAAAATAAAATTGTAATTTATCATTAATCAACTCAATCTTATTATCGGAGTGATAGACAATAATGTCATCAGAAAAGCTCATAATATTATCTATTTTTGTTAATAATTCGTATACAAACAAATTAAATAAGATGGGAGAATTCACGGTACCTTGTTGTAGACCGTTAACAATAGTATATGTCTTTGATTTTATTTGATTCCTATCATAAACTGTAAAGTATCTATTATTAAGATAATATACTACATTACATATGTAATAAATGTAAATATTTTTGTTTTACATAATTCAATTTATTTCTAAGTAATAATTCAAGGATTTAATTCATAATCATAGAATAATAGAATAATCATAAAATATTTATATTGTTATTATTATTCACCCCTATCGTGAATAATAATTCCACGTGAAATTTGTTCACTTTTATTTTTTTAACATTGAATTTAAATAGGAAAATGTGAAAAGTGAAAAAATTTCACGTGGAATTTTTATTCACGATAATAATAATAATAACAATATAAATATTTTTTTTAGCTTTTATTTATTTATGGAATCTTCATATCTTGAAAATGACAATAAGTTTTCAAATCTTAATACTAAAAAGAAAATAATAAGCCCAGCCAGTGGTCGACAAAAATTTTTATGATACTAAAAAAATTTCACATCAACTGATCCAGTCATCTGTTTTGCGCTTGAGTTAAAGCAAGGGTATCCCTCCTTCTCAACCGATTGTGGCCACTAAAGTTAAGGATGTCTCTTGCAAGTGGGTTTGGATGGTGTTCAAGTTTGCTGACATACTTTGACGCATATTTTGTAAATTCGACTTTTACTAATGGCACGCCTAGATCTTTGTGGATTCGAGAATTTTTAACATACCATGGAGCTGCAGTAATTATACGTAGAAATATAAATATAAATAAATACAATTCATTTCTCTTCATTTTAACTCATTTAAATTTACATTTAATTTTTTATATAAAAAATAATAATGTCCAATGTATTTTGGACAAAATTCAAATGTTGGATGAAATTTATCTTCGGGCAGAGTAACAGGATCACAATGAGAAATTACACAATTGCATGGATCATTTACGAATACCAAATCTAATAATTTACCAAATTCATTATAAATGTTATTTAGTTGATAAAGGCAAACATCGAAAACATTGTTTAAAAGATCTTCATCGAACTTTGTAGATTTTGTTGAAATTAAATTTGAAGCATCAGGTAGTTTTGTCCATGAAATTGATGGTAAATTAAAATCACCGAAAGCAAAGAACGAATCCTCAGGTTCAACAAATTCTGCAATAGTTTTAATAGCATTAACATGTTGTTGATAAACTAATTCGTCGGAATTAGGTGGGATGTCCGAACAGGTGAGGTAAATTTAATTATAATTGAGTTTAATCATTACACATATGAACTCAGTATTATCTGAAGATCAGGGGGCTAATTCTGGCAGTCGTGCTCGAAATTGTCTTCGAATCGAAATTTATTTCGACAGTGCAAAATTTTCTAATGATAGTACTCGATACGAATCGATTCATTGCTTCAGTATTGTAAAAAACTTAAATAAGTACGTATTACACACTGTATAAAATAAAAGAAAATGTAAACAAAAAACATATGGTTGTGCAAAAAATAACTCAAGTAAAAGAAAGTTTTTTTTAAAGAAATTATTTTAAATTAAAAATGGATCCAGTTATGTTTTTTTACTCATCGTCATTTGATTCTGACGAGATTGAAAACATTAATGACATAAGGAAACAAATAAGAAACACCTCCGACCCCTTAAGATTGAAAAGCAATGAGTAAGTATAAATAAGTACATACATACCAACATACAAATGTATTAATGTATGTATGTAAGTATGTTTTTTTTCTAGACTCAAAAGACGTTTAAAGCCTCAGTTAGCCGATTGTAATGGAATGTAACTGCAACAGTAAGAAACAGCTGATGGATATTGTTATGTGTAAAGTAATGCAAATGGTTATGGAGATGTAAAGTAACGCAACGCCGTAATGTCTGAATCTGTAAGAAATAGAATTTCCTTAGATTTTTACGTCATTTCACTACATTCCATTACAGTCAGCTAACTGAGGCTTTAGGCTCACAAAGCAAGCATAGGTAAAATTTATTTTTGATATTTTTGACCTAAAAGTAATAAAATTATTAATATAATGATATTTTTTAAAGTAAGTGAATTTTTTACTAACATTTCTTCTGTATGCTAAAAAAACGTTATTTCGAATGCTTCTTTGCTTACGAGTAAAAACTCGCAAGGTTGCGCTCGAATGATCATTCGTTATCGAATGCCATCATTAGAAATTTCGATACATTTTATTCGCTATCGAATGAGGAAATCCCAAATATTAAAAAATTCGAACGTTCGAATGAAAATTTATTCGCATACGAATGCGAGAATTAGCCCCCAGGTCGAAATAGATTCAGAGACAAAACGACATAAAACTGCAATTAACACACCAGCGCCATTTCGATTATTTTTTATTATATCGGTAAATCTGATATTTATTGCACAAGAGTTTCAGAATTGAATACATTATCTTTTAGCCATGTTTCAGTAAAGATATTAAAATCAAAACTGTTAACTAGAAGATTTGACAATTTAGTGTTTAAGCCACGAACGTTCTGATAAACAATGATTAATTGATCGAAAAGTTTAGAATTGAGTTTTTTTGGGCGTTAATGAAATTTGCATTTAACTGGTGACCGGATGGAAGAACAGCAATATTATTTTTCCTTAGATTTTCTTTAAATTTATATTCACAAACTAAAGTATTTTCAGGCCAGAAATCAGAAGTTGCTCATAAAGGTCAAAGGGACCATTGAGTTTGAAAGATGTAATCCTCCTTGGTAGTGAAATCAGCTTCAAGATTCAATTTTGATTTTATATAAAAGTTAATTTGTTTAACAGTAGTATCAGCAGCAAAACGATATATAAAACTTTATTTATTAGGCGGAATGATTTTTAAGCCATTGTGAATGCGTATGTGAATTTTACACTCCGATAAGGTTTTCGATGTTGTAGCACAGTTGTTAAGGTTACTCGTTGATGTAGTTTGGGTAATTACAACAGGACTTTGAGAAGCATTCGGTTTATTTTTATATCTGGATGATTTGCGGCGTTTCGGCGATAATTGTGGTGGAGAATTAAGGCAGTTTAATGGTTTAAATTCCTCAAAAAGATTTCCATAAGCTGATATTTCGTTAGATAGTGAAGAAAGTTTATTTTGAATGTTTAAAAATGATTTCCTTGTGCAACGAGAAATGTCAAAACTATACTTTGATTGCATCGGTCAATATTTTGACATAGCCTCACACAAAGTCCACTTCTGAAAAGCACTTAAATCTCTTTTAAAACTGATTATCAGGTTGAAATGCAACACGAAGCATTCACATACTTATACATATAAATCATCATAATTTTATGCTGAACGGATCATAATAGGTCGTAGCTCTCCTTTAAAGACTACTTCAAAAAAATTCCTTAACCTACATTATTTAATTTAAATAGAAAAATCACTGAAGGACCGTCTTCTTCACGGTCCTCGTTATCAAATATTGGAGAGACGTCAACAGCTGCAAAAGGCACATTAAGTCCTACAAATAAGGCCGCTCCTATAGTTGCTGTTGAAGAAAAACAAAAAACACAGGTAGGAATGGACCGTTATATAACAGTATCGAAGAGAGGCAGAAGCCCAAAATCTGCCGAAATTACACCAGCCGCAAAATTATCAAAGAATGCTGAAGAGCCACGCTCGCAAAATCGTTTTGCCATCCTCCAAGAGAAAAATGATGTCCCTAACGCTGTGATTAAGCCAGTAAAACCACCTCCAATATATTTAAGAGAAAAAAATTCAAACGAACTTATAAAAATATTAGTTTCATTAATTGGTGAAAATTCTTTTTATGTGACTCCAATTAAGCGTGGCAATATTAATGAAACAAAGATTCAGGTTAATAATGAAAACGACTATCGGAGAATAGTTTCGGAATTCGAAAAACGCAAAAAGAATTTTTACACGTATCAACTTAAAAGCGCAAAAGGTCTACAAGTCGTAATTAAGGGAATTGATTCTTTTGTTGATCCTGAGGAGATCAAGAGCAGTTTGGCCGACAAAGGCTTTAAAATCAAGGCAGTATCAAATATAAGAAACAGAGATAGGATCCCTCAACCATTATTTAGAGTGGAGTTAGAACCTGGTGATGTTAAGCTGAAGAAAAATGAAACACATCCTATATATGACTTGAAATTCATAATGCACCGAAGAGTTACAGTGGAAGAACTTCATAAGCGATCTGGCCCAGTACAGTGTTCGAACTGCCAAGAATATAGTCACACAAAATCTTATTGTAAGTTGCCTACTGTTTGTGTTGTTTGTGGGGATCTTCATGACACCTCAAAGTGCGATAAACCTAAGGATGATTCCAGGGTAAAAAGATGCAGCAATTGCGGTGGAAACCACACTGCCAACTACAGGGGTTGCCCTGTTTTCGAGGTCGTTAAACGCTCCTTGATCAACAAACCCGCTTCTATCCCTACCCAGACGACAAAAGTACCTATTACAATTATTCCCCCCGTAGTACAAGCATCCACTAGCCAATTTTCATATGCCAACGTGCTAAGATCTAACCAACCAACACTGCAAAATGAATCACCAATAAATGATACAAACAGCCACAATTTTAGCCGTCTTGAAGGTATAATGGAGAATCTGGCGCAATCCATGAACCATTTCATGACAAGCATGACAAGTATGATGCAGGAGATGCAAAAAATGCAGTCCACGCTACTGCAGGCCATACTTAATAGACCATGAACTGTCTCAAAATATGTTTCTGGAACGCAAACGGCATACGCCAACACAAAAATGAACTTGAATATTTTCTTTTTAATAAGAAAATTGATGTAATGCTGATTTCCGAGACTCATATGACGTCGAGAAGCATTTTTAAAATAAGTGGTTATACATTCTACGACACCAAGGACCCCAGAGATAGATCATGTGGTGGCTCGGCAATATTGGTCAAATCGCGAATCAAACACCATTCATTGGGTGGTCTTTCAGAGTGCTATCTTCAAGCAACAAACATCTGTATTGAGAACTTTTGTCAAAACCTCGTGATTTCGTCAGTTTACTGTCCGCCCAGATTTTCAATAACAAAAGATCAGTATAGAGATTTTTACAAATCACTAGGTAGCCGTTTCATAGCGGCTGGCGACTACAATGCTAAGCATACATTCTGGGGCTCACGACTCGTTAGCCCTAAAGGTCGTATCTTGTACGACTCCCTGTCTGAAATGGGACTGAATGTGATTTCAACTGGTCAACCAACTTATTGGCCAACTGACCAGCAAAAAATTCCTGACGTTATCGATTTCGGCGTGGCGAAAGGGGTATCCCCGGAACTCATTGAAGTCGAGGCTTCACTGGATCTTTCTTCAGATCACTCACCCACTGTAATCACCATCAGAAGTCCTCAGCAAATCGTAACTGATGCCTTACTTCTTGTCAAACGTCTGAATTGGTTAAAATACAAAAAATACATCAGCACTCACTGCACAGAGAAACTCCCCCCGTTAAAAACTGCTGAAGACATCGATGCCTGTATAAAAAGTCTTAATGAACATGTCGAGAAAGCCGCAGAACATGCTTCTTCCACTTACCGCCCGAATAGGTACAACAGAGTTTTTTCTGCAGATGTTGAGCAACTATTGTCTGAAAAAAGGAGAGTCCGAAGAGAGTGGCAACAACACAGATCGCCCCAACTTAAAACTAGGTTGAGAGAATATACCAAAAATCTTAGGATCTTGCTAGAAGCGCAAAAAGCAGAGTCTCTCAAACAACATCTGGAAGGTCTAGACGCAACTTCCCAGTCAAATTATTCATTATGGCGTGCAGTCCGAAATCTAAGAAAACCCGTAATCGCAAAACCTCCACTGCGTACTTTGAACGGATCTTGGGCACGAAATAACGAAGAAAAAGGCAGCCTTTTCGTAAGTCATTTAAAAAATGTATTCACTCCCAATATGGATACTGACATTAGCCAACTACCGCCTGTTGTTGCCAGACCACCTGTACAAATAAGATTTCAATATCTGGAGGTTGTTGAGGCTATTGATAATTTAAATGTTAAAAAAGCACCTGGGTTTGATAAAATCAGCAATAAAATGATTTTTGAGCTGCCTCGCATTGCAAAAAGATTAATCCTCTTTCTTTTTAATGCCATCTTACGGCTTGAGTACTACCCTCCGGTTTGGAAAATTGCACTAGTAAAGATGATTCCTAAGCCGGGAAAAGATCCTTGCAAAGTTGAGTCGTATAGGCCAATAAGTCTATTACCAACTATGTCCAAATTATTCGAGAAATTGCTTATAACCAAGCTGACTCCGATTTTGAATGAAAACAACTGCATTCCCAATCACCAGTTTGGCTTCAGACGTCAACACAGTACAATAGAACAAACACATTGATTGGTACAAGTCATAAGAAAAACCTTTGAGGAAAAGAGATACTGTTCGGCACTCTTTATTGACGTCTCTCAAGCTTTCGACAAAGTATGGCATGAAGGCCTAATATCTAAATTAAAGCAGAACTTGCCGGTGAATCTTCAACACCTACTATGGAAATACTTAATCGACCGCCAGTTTATGATTAAAGAAGGTGATTATTTAAGCCGTCCTCAACCTATAGGTGCTGGCGTCCCTTAAGGTAGTATCTTAGGACCAATTCTATACTTGCTGTACACATCAGACATGCCAACAAACAATGAAATTCACACGTCAACATTTGCTGATGATACGGCATTTTTCAGTACTCACAAAGATCCAAAAGATGCCTCGATTCAATTACAGCACCACGTAACGCAAGTGGAGAAATGGGCAAGACAATGGGGAATAAAAATAAATGAACAGAAATGCACCCACGTAACATTTACTCTACGTAGGGAATCATGTCCCCCTATTCGTATTAATGACCATATAGTGCCTCAAAACTCACACGTGAAATATCTTGGTATTCATCTGGACCGTCGCCTCACATGGAAACCACATATAGATGCTAAGCTGACTCAAATGAAACTGAAAGCAGCCCAAATTCATTGGCTCATCGGCAGAAACTCCGTCCTTCGGCTCGATTGTAAGCTTCTACTCTACAACTCAATCTTAAAGCCAATTTGGTGCTATGGTATCCAGTTATGGGGCACTGCCTCCAACTCCAATATTGAGAAAATTCAACGCCGTCAAAACAAAATTCTACGAATGATAACTACCGCTCCTTGGTATATTAAAAACAACAACATGCACAACGATCTTGATGTTCCACTTGTCAAATGGGAAATAACTAAACAGATGAATAAATATAAGTTGCTCATTATATCCTATCGAATTTGAAAACTAGATTTTGCCTAGCATTGGCTGGACTTATCTTAATTAACTTTAGTTTTAAGATTTGAATACCTATTGTTAGTTCATTTAAAATGAAGATACAATAAAAAAGAATATGCAAAAAAAAAAAAAAAAAAAAACCTACATAAAAACTCATATCGAACCGAAATTTTACACAGAACAGCTAGAAGTATATATGCCCATAATTGACCATGACTCGCATACAACGTTCACTTCCGATAATAACCACAGAGTATACAGAGGGGACAATTTGGACGTTTAATAGCACTCATGTAATAAAATTATTCATAGATCACAATACTGGTATTTGGGGGTGGGTATATAAGATTCGGCACAGATGAATATAAACTCTTACTTGTTGTTATTTGCTGTTAACATCGGTTTAGTTTAGCTACTTTTATAAATTTACTTTTGGAACGGTTCGTAAACGACACCACCATAGCCCTGAGCACGGTTGGCTTAAAAGGTAGCATTGGTTTCCCTGGTCATACGACCAATAACATTTCCCTCAGTGAGTGTAAACAAATGAATAATTGAAATCGGCAAGTTTAATTTCAGATTCCTAATCAATTCTGACATTCTGGACTATATTCCACATACAGAAAAAATTAAATATAATTTAATTTAACATCAATTTCTATTATATTTAACTAAAAGACACAGCTGAGTAAAGTGGCAATTATGTACGCAATATACTTAAGTATCGAGACTGACTGCTTAAATACATCCATACTTATAGAATTTTACATTCGAGTAAGAATGTAAGTTGTAGTTACAATGGAATGGAATTGAGAGTATGATTAACATTTATTGCAAAAATTAAAAATGGCACGTATTTAAGTACCAGCAGCATTTATGCGACTGTTGGTGGAGTAAATGTACATACAAATACATACTTAATACGTTCGTTTTATTGTACGTACTATGTACTCAAATCCTTATACATAAGATATGTATATATGTATGTGTATGTAGAGTATTTATTTAAGTAGTGGTAGTTGAGTAGAGGAAGGAAATGCACTTGATGTTTTATAGAAAAAGTTGGAAATCTTTGGCGAAACTTTTCTGTTTTATTGAACAACAGAATGAAAATAAACAAGTTAAAATATTCAGCTATGCCGAATCTTAAATACCCTCTTTCAGAATATAACTACTACACTACAGTGGTATTTCTTCTTGGTACTAGTATATCGAGAGCTTTTATTGAAAAATGCGAACTTGAACTAAGTTATCTATTGTGCTCTCCATTTTTATTATAAATTCAAAAGTCTAAAAGAAAGCTGTTTACTTATTTGTTTTCTCTGTTGAAAGCTCCACTTTTTTGAGTATTGACTCTCGATATGATTTAGATTCGATTGTATTTTATAAAAACTGTAAAAACGAAAATTAAGAAATATCATAAATATGTATTATTTATTATAGAAATAAGGTGATATAAAAACTTAAAAAATACTTTGACGTGAAACAGATCAAGAGAATCATGTACCTACATATATGTATGTTTTTTTTAACAACAAAATAGTTAAGGCGTTTACATATTTGGCAAAAAAAAATGCAAAATTCGATCATTTCGATGCTTTTTTGTGCTCTCAGAGATCAGTTTCTGTTTAGCACTAGTAGAACACAAATATACACGTGAAAGAATGTGTTTGCCCATTTTTGTTTTCAGCCCGAAAACAAATTATTATTTTCTATTTTGTATTTTAGACGTGCAAATGTTTTCAACTGACTGATAGACGAACATAATTAAATTGACTTACATTTTTATAATTACCCAGAATATAAATTATTTCAAAATAATATTTGTTGTTGTTTCACATTGAATGACCAACTTAGTTGTACCACGATTTTCCGATTTTGATGGTGGAGGTTATAAAAAGTTTAAATCGTTTAAAGCACATCAGTCAAGGTCGCAACTTTAAACATTAAAACGAAAAACACAGTGTACGAATGTTGCATATACACACCAATCCGCATAAAGAAATAGTATAAATAAACACAATAGACTTTATTGCCAATTGCAGAACTTTTCAATTCATTTTGCACTGAAAAATTCATGAGATGAAAAGCAATTGTTCAGGTGGCAATATAAGTTCATGTACTAGTACAAGTATACTCAATATTGTTGTATAGGATATGCATACATACATATACGTATATGTACATTAGGGTCACTTGGAAATATTTATAAATGAAAACTCCAAATTTTTCATGTTTAATTCATGCGTTTTAACGTTTAATGCTGGAACAAGTGAGATCATACAATAAACTATAATTTACTCAAGAACTTTGTCATAATAGTCAAAGGCCAATGTAAGCGTCATGCGGCCGCGGGCGGCAACAGTATTACCAGTGAATAAAAGTTATGTTTTTTTACAAAATTATTCATATAAAAATTTTGAAGTATCGCAATTTACTTAATCTGGCAATGTTTTGAGAAGCGGCAGCGCGGCAAAGTAGAATTTTGTTCAACTTTGCCGCTTAAAACAATGTTGCCATACACATGTACATTAGGGCTATAACCAATTTTTTGGCATAGTACCACGAGATGCGCCATGATGTTTTATTAATGAAAAGCATTATCTTGCATCATTTTAAGAAAAAAACTTCACCCACCAAACGCATTTTGTAAATCAATACAAAAAAAAATTAAAAAAAATTAAAATTTAAGTAATTTTATTTCATATCAACGAGTTATTAAACTTCATATACAATTGTTATATTAAAAATAAAACACAACAATATCATAGCATCCATTTAATTACTATTGTAGGATAAAAATTTTATTTGTTATTGCTAACGACATTTAGAAAGTGATTGAGAAAATGACAAGCAATTAGGAGAGCGCAAACACTGCAAGCAATATTATTAGCACATGCTGATGATTGAAAACAAAACAAAAACAGTGAGTTCATACATATAGGAAAAAAGTGAAACTCGAAAACGAGTCGGAGAAGCTAAAATTTCCATTAAAAGTAAAATGAAGTTTGACAAAATTGTTTTTTGTTTCCATATTCATATTCTAAACTTCATCGCTGTTGGTGGGTGAACTTTTTTGACGCTAGCGAAAAAGTAAAAACATATTTCTTCATAGTTTTTAATGGCCTATTGGACTATAGCATGCCAATTTTGAAATTCGCAAAAATTGTTAAAAAGTTATAGCCCTAATGTACATATATAATATGTGACATATGAGTTTAGTTAAATATAAAAAAAATACTTTTACTTAATACTTTTTACACTATGTACACACTAAAAAAACGTTTATTTATGACAAATCAATTTAATTTTTTGACATTTACCGCTTTAAATATGCGGCGCACATTTGCCTCGCTACAAAAAGTATAAGCGGCAAAAGGAACAGCAGATTGCCGCCCGCTGCCGCCTTTGAAGTGTAGACCTTGTTTTCCCAATTAGAGTGAGTGAGTGTTATCAAATAAAATATACTCGTAACTAGAGTTTCTTTGAACTCAGTGTAAAAATTTCTTACTTATAAAGGTTGACATTGATCAAATATTTAACGAAAAAAAATAACCACTGTTTTCAATATATTGTTCTTGATATAAATGACTTGTTTTTTTTTTATCAGCAATCAAAGTCAAACTACTATATTAATGATCTTATTTTGTCTTATTTTCTAAACTGATAAATAAATAAATATTTGTTCAAATAAAAAAGTAATACCAATTTTCTAGTGTTCACGCTTTTTTCGTCATACGAATATAAATATTTCAACAATGTAAATCTACATTGTATAGGGCATGGTGAAATTAAATACCAGGTGACAGCATTGCTACAACAATTACAACAAGGCAAGAACAACAGGCATTTTTCTATATGAAAAACTTTCGTCACTGTCAAAAAGTTTTTTTTTTATATAACTTTTTGACATTTTCAAATTCACCATGAATAATCAGCTGGCGCTACGCTATCACCTAGTATTTAAATTCACCTTGGTATAGGGGCTATAAGAAATTATCATTTCAACAGGGATTGCTTAATTTTTTATAAATAAAAAACAAGTTAGAATACCCTCCACATAAATATTATGAGAATTACAAAAACTACGCTGTTTTTAGGACCAGAATATGATTATTCAGTATATTTTCTTCAGTTATAGCGCAAATTTTAATAGTATTTTAAAAATACATAATTTATTTCAAACGTTTTTAAATTTTATCTAATTTTAACCATTTGCCGATATAATTGATGTAATGCCAAATCTTACCATTACACAATGGTATTTTTTTTCGTTTTTTTTTTTTTTTGGCATAAAGTAAATATTTTTTTGTTAAGTATTTTAAAATTTTGTTGATTTTTAATTTTTAAACAACCCAGTTAGATAAAAACATATTTAACTTTAACATGTGAAAAGGATTAATATGGAAAACAATTGTCCAAGTTCATATGTAAAACTATAGTTTACTAATATTTGTGTGGTTTTTATGTGTTTTTGTGCAATTGTACCGTGTTTTGTTTATGTGTATTTTTAGAATGAGCTTAAAAAGTGTAGTTGTGTTTCGTGGATCAGTACTTTTGCATGGCAAAGCGTTGCAAAAAGTTGTTAATGAGAAGTTATTAACCAAAGTGTGCAGATTAATAAGAAACTAATCCTTTTTGTCCGAATCCACACGTTTTCGAAAAAATCAATTTTTTCTAGTACAATATATGTTTAATCGTGCTGAGCTGGTTGACATTTGGAGCAACAACAATCGCTCAGGAGACGCCGTACAACATCACATATTAGAAAGCATTGCTCAAAAGCATTTAAATAACGAGAACATTAAGTCAATAAATGAAAAAGTAAAAGCCTTCGTCAATTATATAAATAAACACTTGCCGAAGTGTAATTTAACTGTGGAAAGATTTAAAGGAAATCACTCAAAATGGCTTGAGTCACTGGTCATTATGTGTTAGTCCCCTTTTACAGTTGAGAAATTGAAAGACAGACAGACGAAGTTTGTAGGCGATGTATTGAAGAGGAAGAGTGTGCGGTAGACCTATATTATAATCAATATGCCTTGGTCCAGTACAGTAGAGGTCTACCGCACACTCTTCCTATCGCCTACAAACTTCGTCTGTCTGTCTTTCAATTTCTCAACTGTAAAAGGGGACTTAGCAAATAAAGTGGGTCGCCCAAAATGTGATTACAAAAGTGCTGGTCCTTGTCTGAAAAGAAAATTTGCCGCGGAACTCTCAGAGGAGAATAACAACTTAGCTCCCTAACTCATACATACTGCCACAATAGGAGATGAATACTGAAATTTGAATTTGTATAATTATTTTTTTCTTTTCATCAAATATAATAGAAAATTTAAAAATAATATTTTTAATGGAAACGTCAAAAACCTAGTTGCATGTTGGCCAGATCAGCTATATGAAATAGTGCACCAAATCATATGAAACTTGGTAGGCCATCTTGGGAGCATAAAAATGTATACAAACCATATTTCAATTGTATAGCTTCATAAACAAAAAAGTTGGGGCAGATCGGCTATATAGCAGCTATATGAAATAGTGCACCAAATCATATGAAACTTGGTAGGCCATCTTGGGAGCATAAAAAATGTATACAAACCATATTTCAATTCAATAGCTTTAAAATTAGAGTTTATGCCAAAATAAACGAAAAATAAACATAGTGCATTATTTCAAAGTTTGTATATTTATTATAACAATCTTATATGTAATTCAACAATTAATAAAACTAAAAATAGGTTTAACATTTTTTAAGGAAAAGAGTACAAAAAAGCAGAGTGCCAAATATTCATTCATTTGTCGCTCATGTTCATGAAGAAAAAAAATTTGATTTTTTTTGTGTTATGTTCTATTCGTGTATGAAGAGACACGAAATATTTTGCTTTATTCATACATGTATGATATGATTTGTAATGTTTTTTTTTTCTTACAAAACTGAGAAAATAAGAGAAATTTTTTTTTTTCATACATTTAGACATTTTTGAGAATTAACATTTTTGTACATTGTTCACATAAGAGTAGCATCAGGTTTTACTTTGCACTAACATTCAAAAATCAAAAGCAAAAAATGTTTTTATTTGAAGCTGCATACATGAAGAATGCGTGTAATTTTGTTTTGCATTGTTGTGGTATTATTATTGAAGCTTTGTGACGGAGAAAGGGCTTCTTTCGATACAAATGTGCTTGATTATTGGAATAAATCATGTACCAAAGATAAGGATGAGACAAATTGTAGAGACCGTACTGGCTGTACCTGTGGAGCGTTCATTTAGTGCGTCACTTTCTAATATACTAATAACAAAACTTAATTATGAACTCTTTAATTTTGACATTGAAAATAACATAATAGCAAATGTTTTTACTTCTGTTAATGAATGAATATACATATGCACATACATAAATATGTATGTATGTACACAATTTCTTATGTTTTAATAAAAATATTTAATAAATATTATTTAGGTACCTACACATAATTTAATAAATATATGTAGCAACAAAACGAAATATTTACAATTAACTTCCCATAACAACTAAAGATAAACAACACAAAATAGAAGATCTTAAAGTAAACCGTTATAATATAAACACATGCATTGTGAAAAATTTTTTGTTTCATTTTTGTATAGTAACAAATAAAACAAACCACTCACATGAATATAAAAAAGTCCGAACATATAAACACCAACATTAATGTGTATGAACATTAAATGAACGCGATGAGAAAGCCTCTCAATTTTGAGCATTGGACATTTTTTACTTTTCACTATTCACTTGCGTACATGTATTCTAAAGAAAAAAATTAGTGTATTTATTTATGTGTGCTGAAAAGTCAAAAAATTCTTAGCTAATCATTTTCGAATGTGAGCGTAAAACAAAACATTTGCAAATTTCATTCATGACAATTTATCATGAATGCATAAATTTAAGTGTTCATACATGAATTCTTCTGAACCCTGCAAAAAGTGTAGGGGTATTTACAAAAGCTTACAGGTGTTATAGGGGAAATGGGCCAATTATGAACTGATATCTTATTTATTTATTTTAGGTCTACGGAATAAATCCTTACAGACCAATTATAAAAAAATTATATAATATACAAAATAATAAAAAAAAAATTAGACAACCATTTAATTACACTGATTAAGGTACAAAGTGATATTACGTTTAATTACATTAACAGAAAAATCAATTAGAAAATAAAAATAATTATAATGTTTACACAATTTTCTAAGAGAATCAGAATTAGCATAATTTGTTTGATTAATTTGAATATAAATTGGAATGTAGAAACGAGTTAATCGATGAGGAACATTAAAGTTTATGTTGCTGAGTAGGAAGTCAGAACAGACTGCACCATTTATTAGGTTAAATAAAAATGAAACGCTAAGCATAGTTCTTCTGCTCTCCAACGTTGGTAATTTTATTAATGCAAGCCTTGTAGTATAAGGAGGAATAATGACGTTAGGATTCCATGTTGAATTACCCAAACAAAAAAGAAGAAACTGTTTTTGAACTGATTCTATTATGTTTTTAAGATAATCCGCATCCGGATCCCAAATAACAGATCCATATTCCAAGATTGGTCTGACTAAAGATGTGTATAACCGTTTAGTAATGATTGGTTCAGTAAACTCCTAAGCCCAACGTTTTATAAAAGCCAACACACCACGAGCTTTGTTTACCATCATATATATGTGTTTTTTGAAATTTAATTTAGGATCCAAAATTACTCCAAGATCTGAAAATTTCGTAACCAAATCAAGTTGATGTCCGGCCAATGTAAAGCTAAATAAAGCGTTATCATTTCTTGAAAAACGCATATGTTTGCATTTTTTCAGATTCAGTTCCATTAAATTAAGCACTCACCATTGAAATAGTTCATCTAAATCATGTTGCAGCAAATTTTTTTCAATGTTATTGTTATAGCTATGAAATATCTTCCCATCATCGGCATACATTAAGACGTTACAATATTTAATTACGCACGGCAAGTCATTGATGAATAAAGAAAATAAAATTGGACCAATGTGACGCCTTGGGGCACTCCAGAACTTACAATAATATTTTTTGATGTAGTATTATTGAAAACAACATTTTGTTTTCGGTTTGTTAAATATGATTTAATCCAATTTAAGCTCCCGTGTGTAAGTCCCATAGCATGAAGCTTCATCAGAAGTAATTTATGATTGACTTTATCAAAAGCTTTACTAAAATCCGTGTATATACAATCTGTAAATTTCCTTTTAATATATCCACGATTTATTATAGTGGTCAGTTGCATGAGATTAGTTACTGTTGAACGACCTTTACTAAAACCGTGCTGACAGGAAGATAGTAGGGACGAAATTTGATGAAGGAGATTCTCGGTAACACACTTTTCAAAAAGTTTAGGGATTGCACTTAACTTTGCTATGCCTCTATAGTTTGTGACACATGACTTACTGCCAGATTTAAATAGCGGAATAATAAAGGAATCTTTCCACGACTGAGGAAAATAACCATATTTTAAGGATATATTAAATATTATGCTTAATGGAGTAGCTATTGTATGTGCGCAATTCTTCAGAACACAACTAGGAACACCATCAGGACCCATATGGTATGAAGACTTAACAGATTTTAAGGAGTCTAAAATCTGATTTGTGTGGATTGGAGAAAAGTGTATCGTTTGATGGGCCGCAATTGGATGGGTATTCATGTAAATCATATTGGGAATCAGAGTAAGTGGAGGAAAAAAATCAGCAAACAAGTTGCTTATTATATTATCGTCACTGGATTCGTTAGCATCGTACTTCATTGTTTTTGGAAAGCCACCAGATTTCTTTTTGGAATTAACAAATTTATAAAAGGATTTCGGATCGCTGTTAAAATTATGTTTCATATTAGATATATAGTTTTTATACAGCTCTGTGTTTAGTAAGTTATATTCAGCACGTGAAACCACAAATCTGCTATAATCAAACAGCAAGCTAGTTGTTTTATATTTTTTAAAGCGTTTATTTTTTATGTTTTTAAGTCTGGATAATTCTTTTGTGCACCACGGGGGACCAGATTTTTTGTGCATTGCTAATTTAGGAACACATTCGTTAAAAAAGTTTGATAATTTTTCATACAATTTTGCAATTATGGAATCAAGAGCTGCTGGAGTATAACAATGAATTGATAGTAAATCATGCCAATTCGTATTATATAAAAGATGATTTAAGTCATCGTAGTTACATTTTTTGAAACAGAAAACCTTTTCATGTTGATTTGTTGAGTCAGAGTTACTTTTGAAAGGAACACTAAGGCTGATATCTCGCGTAGGATGATAGCGATCCTCAGGTGTTGTAATTGGATCTGCGCGCTGCAAGGAACAATCAGCTGGTTCATTTACAAAAACAAGATCTAATAATTTACCATACGAATTGTAAACTCCATTTATTTGAAAAAGACATAAATCGTATAAGCTGTTCAAAAATTCAAACACCCAGTCAGCGGCTTTTATAGGAGTAAACATATATGAGTCAGATAAAAATTTCCATGATACATTTGGTAAGTTAAAATCACCAAAAACCAGAATAGAATCACTTGGTGCAGATAGTGATACTACTGATTTAATTAACGAAGCATGCTCTGTGTAAATAAGTTGATTATTATTTTGGCTTGGTGGGATGTAGGAGCAGGTCCTATATATTTTGCTGTTGTGGAGTTTTATGCGGATGCCAATAATTTCGATGCCTTTAGGAATATTGCAATTTATTTCTTCAGATGAAAACTTGTTGGAAATAGCTATTAGTACACCTCCTCCAATTGTAGTAGTGTCTCTATCAAGTCTATAAATATTAAAATTACTGCAAAGAATTTCGTTGTTCAGGATATTTTTATTTAACCAAGTTTCAGTGAATATTATTACGTGGTGGTTAAATGCAAAACTATCGTTGTAAAGTTTGGACAATTTTGTGTTTAACCCAAAAACGTTTTGATAGGTAATACATAGTTGGTTATCATTTTCAGTAATTAGCTTTTTTGATCAGATGACACAATTGAGGGAATCCGGGCAATATTTTTTATGCTCTGGCGTGCTTTTGGCAAATATTCCTTTACCAAAGTATTATCTGGCCAAAAACGAGGATCAATTATTTTATTGTATATATCTGATGAAACTGTAATCTTAAAAGACGTGATGCTTCTTGGATGGGAATAGGAAAATTTATGAGTTAAAATGTCATCGTTTGATTTCAGCTTGGTTTTAATATAGTAGTTCAAATCATTAACAGTTGTTTCAGCAGCAAAACGGGATGCAAATACATGTTTTTTTGGTGGTATAATTCGAAGTTCACGGGGAGCGTTTTCGGTATTGATTGTTGTAGGATTGTGTAGTTTCAGAAAATGACAGTTTCTCAGAAGTTTTGTTTTCAGTTTTGTTTTCAATCGTCTTGGAAGTAGACTGGGTAACATCCATATGGTTACCAACAGCATTGCCAGAATTAACAGGGTTTATATTAATCGTATTAGTCTGTTTGCAATTCTAGCTGACTTACATTTAGGAGACAATTGGGATGGAACATGTTCGTATTGCTGCAAAGGTATTTGTGGAGGAAATTCATAGGTTTCTAGAGATAAAAACCGATCAAACAAGATTCCGTAATCAGATATACGTTGCGAAAGATTGGATATTTCTTTTTGAATACCAAGAAAAATGGATTTTCTTTCTTGGAAGAATTTGTAAAAATCAACTCCAACTTTTTTACAATTGTTACAACGCCAGTGCAAACCATCGTGTTTTTGAGTAGCTTCAGCAGCAAGTGTTGGTATGCCGCTACACTTGAAATGAATTTGACCATGGCACAACCAGCATGAGAGCATCCTTTCATCAAGGTTAGTGATTGAGCATTTCTTATTTAAGCATTCCATTGTAGTTTGCGTAGTAAAGGTTGGTCAACCAGGAGAATACTTTTAAATTTAAAACTGGCAATATTGAGTATATGTTTATTGTGGAACAAAAAAAAAACAAATATCGATGATACGAACCAATGATGTAAGAGATTTGCCAATTGCCAATTAATAATTAAAATAATAATAATACAGGGTGGGCCAACTTGGACTGACTGATTTGAAATGCTTATAACTTTTGCATTTTTAATTTAATACTCAATTGAACATCTCCAGAACATCGCTACGACGTATTCTAAAAGTTGATCTGAAGATGTTTCCATATAAAATTCAATTGGCCCAAGAATTATTGCCGAAGGATGCACCACAACGGCTACAATATGCCAATAGAGTTCAAATCATTCAGTCAAACTTGGCCCACCCTGTATATAATACAACACTGACTATATAAAAATTTGGTAGCACTGATAAAATTGACAGATAAAGATCTCAGCTGACTAGAATGTTTATTTCCAAAAAAATTCCAATTAAGTGAAATTAATGATAATTAATGAATGTTAATGATAATTAAGTTTTGTTTCTTTTTATATTGTTATTCTATTTTTTAATTTTTAGTTGATTTAATGCAGTTTTTTGGTGATATTTTTGCACAAATATTTTATATGAACTTTTTTTTTTATCGGAATATGTGATTTTTTATTTTTTGCAGGGTTTAAACAACTTTTTATTTAATTTCTAAACATTGCTAAAATCATACTAATATCTATCCAGTAACGTGATTTCTATGTATTTGAGGCTCATTTATGTAGAATTTAATCGCAATAACGTAGTTAAAAAAAATTTAATGGTTGTTATAATGATACTGGGAAGTTAATACCACAATTACACCTACGCAAAATCTAGTAGATTTTAATTAAAATCTTAAAAAAAATTTTTGGCGTTTACACTACTACTTTTTGACATATTGTTGGATTTCATTTTCATAATAAAAACAGCTGATTGAAAAAGAAAATAAATTATATTGTAAACTTTTAGTAACAACAATGGAGACAAAAACAAATTTTATTATATTTTACATCTAGATCTGAAAAAAACAATCGGGATTAACATTTTTGCGTAAAAAAACAGCAGCATTTGTTAAACTGTATCAACACCAAAAGTTGATACACCGAACTGTTCGGACGTGTTACTTTTAGTGCGGCTGAATTATCGGTGAAAAAATCGTAATAGGTGAAAAAGTATAAAAAGTTAAATTAAACAAAAAAGTGAAAAAAATAACTCGTAATAGGTGAAAAACTTTACAAAGTCAAATAATTGCACTAGGTGCAATAAAAATTAATAAATTGTAATAATTTATTTTTAATTATTTGAAAACTAGAAAATTAAATACAGTGAGACAGTGAATGAGTAACAATTCTAACAGTGCGAGTGGGCCTCAGAGCCGAAATGCTTATTTCGTGTTGAGCTCGGCAAGTGTTAGTAATGAGAACAGTAAAGATCCCGAATTTAATAAAAACTACTTAACTGTGAAACCAAAAATAAGCACAAATCTGAATTTAAGTGCAAGTGCACCAAACTTGAATAAATGTTTTGAACAGGGCACAAACTTAGCCCAAAGCATATTTAATTTAAATAGAAAAATCACTGAAGGACCGTCTTCTTCACGGTCCTCGTTATCAAATATTGGAGAGAAGTCAACAGCTGCAAAAGGCACATTACGTCCTACAAATAAGGCCGCTCCTATAGTTGCTGTTGAAGAAAAACAAAAAACACAGGTAGGAATGGACCGTTATATAACAGTATCGAAGAGAGGCAGAAGCCCAAAATCTGCCGAAATTACACCAGCCGCAAAATTATCAAAGAATGCTGAAGAGCCACGCTCGCAAAATCGTTTTGCCATCCTCCAAGACAAAAATGATGTCCCCAACGCTGTGAATAAGCCAGTAAAACCACCTCCAATATATTTAAGAGAAAAAAACTCAAACGAACTTATAAAAATATTAGTTTCATTAATTGGTGAAAATTCTTTTTATGTGACTCCAATTAAGCGTGGCAATATTAATGAAACAAAGATTCAGGTTAATAATGAAAACGACTATCGGAGAATAGTTTCGGAATTTGAAAAACGCAAAAAGAATTTTTACACGTATCAACTTAAAAGCGCAAAAGGTCTACAAGTCGTAATTAAGGGAACTGACTCTTTTGTTGATCCTGAGGAGATCAAGAGCAGTTTGGCCGACAAAGGCTTTAAAATCTAGGCCGTATCAAATATAAGAAACAGAGATAGGATCCCTCAACCATTATTTAGAGTGGAGTTAGAACCTGGTGATGTTAAGCTGAAGAAAAATGAAACACATCCTATATATGACTTGAAATTCATAATGCACCGAAGAGTTACAGTGGAAGAACCTCATAAGCGATCTGGCCCAGTACAGTGTTCGAACTGCCAAGAATATAGTCACACTAAATCTTATTGTAAGTTGCCTACTGTTTGTGTTGTTTGTAGGGATCTTCATGACACCTCAAAGTGCGATAAACCTAAGGATGATTCCAGGGTAAAAAGATGCAGCAATTGCGGTGGAAACCACACTGCCAACTACAGGGGTTGCCCTGTTTTCGAGGTCGTTAAACGCTCCTTGATCAACAAATCCGCTTCTACCCCTACTCAGACGACAAATGTACCTATTACAATTATTCCCCCCGTAGCACAAGCATTCACTAGCCAATTTTCATATGCCAACGTGCTAAGATCTAACCAACCAACAGTGCAAAATGAATCACCAATAAATGATACACACAGCCACAATTTTAGCCGTCTTGAAGTTATAATGGAGAATCTGGTGCAATCCATGAACCATTTCATGACAAGCATGACAAGTATGATGCAGGAGATGCAAAAAATGCAGTCCACGCTACTGCAGGCCATACTTAAAAGACCATGAACTGTCTCAAAATATGTTTCTGGAACGCAAACGGCATACGCCAACACAAAAATGAACTTGAATATTTTCTTTTTAATAAGAAAATTGATGTAATGCTGATTTCCGAGACTCATATGACGTCGAGAAGCATTTTTAAAATAAGTGGTTATACATTCTACGACACCAAGGACCCCAGAGATAGATCATGTGGTGGCTCGGCAATATTGGTCAAATCGCGAATCAAACACCATTCATTGGGTGGTCTTTCAGAGTGCTATCTTCAAGCAACAAACATCTGTATTGAGAACTTTTGTCAAAACCTCGTGATTTCGTCAGTTTACTGTCCGCCCAGATTTTCAATAACAAAAGATCAGTATAGAGATTTTTACAAATCACTAGGTAGCCGTTTCATAGCGGCTGGCGACTACAATGCTAAGCATACATTCTGGGGCTCACGACTCGTTAGCCCTAAAGGTCGTATCTTGTACGACTCCCTGTCTGAAATGGGACTGAATGTGATTTCAACTGGTCAACCAACTTATTGGCCAACTGACCAGCAAAAAATTCCTGACGTTATCGATTTCGGCGTGGCGAAAGGGGTATCCCCGGAACTCATTGAAGTCGAGGCTTCACTGGATCTTTCTTCAGATCACTCACCCACTGTAATCACCATCAGAAGTCCTCAGCAAATCGTAACTGATGCCTTACTTCTTGTCAAACGTCTGAATTGGTTAAAATACAAAAAATACATCAGCACTCACTGCACAGAGAAACTCCCCCCGTTAAAAACTGCTGAAGACATCGATGCCTGTATAAAAAGTCTTAATGAACATGTCGAGAAAGCCGCAGAACATGCTTCTTCCACTTACCGCCCGAATAGGTACAACAGAGTTTTTTCTGCAGATGTTGAGCAACTATTGTCTGAAAAAAGGAGAGTCCGAAGAGAGTGGCAACAACACAGATCGCCCCAACTTAAAACTAGGTTGAGAGAATATACCAAAAATCTTAGGATCTTGCTAGAAGCGCAAAAAGCAGAGTCTCTCAAACAACATCTGGAAGGTCTAGACGCAACTTCCCAGTCAAATTATTCATTATGGCGTGCAGTCCGAAATCTAAGAAAACCCGTAATCGCAAAACCTCCACTGCGTACTTTGAACGGATCTTGGGCACGAAATAACGAAGAAAAAGGCAGCCTTTTCGTAAGTCATTTAAAAAATGTATTCACTCCCAATATGGATACTGACATTAGCCAACTACCGCCTGTTGTTGCCAGACCACCTGTACAAATAAGATTTCAATATCTGGAGGTTGTTGAGGCTATTGATAATTTAAATGTTAAAAAAGCACCTGGGTTTGATAAAATCAGCAATAAAATGATTTTTGAGCTGCCTCGCATTGCAAAAAGATTAATCCTCTTTCTTTTTAATGCCATCTTACGGCTTGAGTACTACCCTCCGGTTTGGAAAATTGCACTAGTAAAGATGATTCCTAAGCCGGGAAAAGATCCTTGCAAAGTTGAGTCGTATAGGCCAATAAGTCTATTACCAACTATGTCCAAATTATTCGAGAAATTGCTTATAACCAAGCTGACTCCGATTTTGAATGAAAACAACTGCATTCCCAATCACCAGTTTGGCTTCAGACGTCAACACAGTACAATAGAACAAACACATTGATTGGTACAAGTCATAAGAAAAACCTTTGAGGAAAAGAGATACTGTTCGGCACTCTTTATTGACGTCTCTCAAGCTTTCGACAAAGTATGGCATGAAGGCCTAATATCTAAATTAAAGCAGAACTTGCCGGTGAATCTTCAACACCTACTATGGAAATACTTAATCGACCGCCAGTTTATGATTAAAGAAGGTGATTATTTAAGCCGTCCTCAACCTATAGGTGCTGGCGTCCCTTAAGGTAGTATCTTAGGACCAATTCTATACTTGCTGTACACAGCAGACATGCTAACAAACAATGAAATTCACACGTCAACATTTGCTGATGATACGGCATTTTTCAGTACTCATAAAGATCCAAAAGATGCCTCGATTAAATTACAGCACCACGTAACGCAAGTAGAGAAATGGGCAAGACAATGGGGAATAAAAATAAATGAACAGAAATGCACCCACGTAACATTTACTCTACGTAGGGAATCATGTCCCCCTATTCGTATTAATGACCATATAGTGCCTCAAAACTCACACGTGAAATATCTTGGTATTCATCTGGACCGTCGCCTCATATGGAAACCACATATAGATGCTAAGCTGACTCAAATGAAACTGAAAGCAGCCCAAATTCATTGGCTCATCGGCAGAAACTCCGTCCTTCGGCTCGATTGTAAGCTTCTACTCTACAACTCAATCTTAAAGCCAATTTGGTGCTATGGTATCTAGTTATGGGGCACTGCCTCCAACTCCAATATTGAGAAAATTCAACGCCATCAAAACAAAATTCTACGAATGATAACTACCGCTCCTTGGTATATTAAAAACAACAACATACACAACGATCTTGATGTTCCACTTGTCAAATGGGAAATAACTAAACACGTGGCCCATTATTTGGGTAAGCTGGAAACTCATCCAAATCCCCTCGCTCGAGACATCTTACAACATCCCGGTCATAGCCGTTTGAGGAGGAGGGACACCACCGCTCTCAGATGAATAAATACAAGTTGCTCATTATATCCTATCGAATTTGAAAACTAGATTTTGTCTAGCATTGGCTGGACTTATCTTAATTAACTTTAGTTTTAGGATTTGAATACCTATTGTTAGTTCATTTAAAATGAAGATACAATAAAAAAGTATATGCAAAAAAAAAAAAAAAATATGTTAAACATAAGGTTTCACAAACTTTTGCAAATGTACTACACGCTATTATTACATAAGAGGTTGGAATGGACACACGTAAGTATGGGAAATAAGTTGATGTAATTTAACTAAATACGTTTATATTATAGACTCGCCACGGCTCGTTTTATGAGGAAGATGTGCCAATTATGCCAGTAGAAACGTTCATAGAAAATATTCGAATGAGCCGGCAAACATTTGAATTGCTGTGTTCGAAATTGACGTCAAAGACAAAAACAGACAAAATAAAGAAATAAACATTTAGTTTGTCCCCGTTTACACAGTCAAACATCTGGAATTCACTTTTGTTTTTTCAATCGCGGTCACACTGTCGGACAATGTTGTCAGACACATTTCATTATTATTTGTTTTTTGATATTTCTCTTATTCGCGCTGTGTAATAATTTGTAGTAAAAACCAGCAAAGAAAATGTCAACAAAGCATGTTCACCGAGTACCGATTCTCTCTTCCCCACCCGTTATTTTCTTCCATGCTAAATGTTTTTCTTCCAAATGTTCGACTGTGTAAACGGGGACTATACGGTGTAGTTTGGCGCAAATTTATTTTATATCCCGCTCTTTTTATTATTTTTTTAAATTTATTTTTGTGGAACTCAAATTTTTCTTGTTCGGTGCTGTATTTTTTAGTACTGCAAGATTTTGTGAGATTTTGCCAAAATCTCGTGACGAACTAGATTTTGTTTTGTATGGGAAATCTAGTAGAAATGAACAAGATTTCGCTTAAAATCCCTTAAGTACGAGATTTTGCGTAGGTGTAAATGTAGTATTACTTTATTTACTTTGAGTGCCCCGATAGACCAGGCGATAGAGTGCTGGACTATCAGTCAAATGGTTGCGGGTTGGATTCCCACCAAAGACTCTTGGTGTTTTCTGCAGATAAGCCAAAATCTTTGCATTTTGACGATGTTACCATTACTATTGAGGAATTATACCCTTACTAATGCTATCTACTATTGACATTTAGCCAGCGTTGCTGATTACTGTGTAATTATCCAAAAATGGGGCAAAATAAAAATTTTCGGATAATTTTTGTGTAATTTCCGTGTAATTTCTGGTAAAAGTTTCACTTAGCATTATAATCAAAATTTTTTAGCCAAATACTTTTGCATTGGCAACCCTTTTAGTACATACTTTTTATTTTAACTCTGACGATAATAAAACTTTTTCCAAGTTCGAATGTTAACATGTTTGTCTCCTTTGTGCTTATTTGATTGATCTACCAGCGTCTTTTTTGAATTTTGCATTGAACATAAAACAATAAACAGTTATTTTTCTTTGCTTGTCATCATGGTGTTATTAACAAGGTGAGTGCAGTAGCACAGCTGACTGACTTTGTTTACAATTTACTTATGTCAAAATTAATACTTTTTCAAGTGTTTTTGACAGTAGAACATTATTTTACACAAACAAAATGCCTGTTGTTTCTGTATTGTGTTGTATTTGTTCTCGATTTGCACTCTCCTTCTATAGTTACACCATGCTTGTCATGTCAATTTTAATTAAAACAAGTAAGAGTGCTATATTCGGCTGTGCCGAATCTTAAATACCCTTCACCTAAGCGTAATAAGAAATACAGAAACTACACTAGACTAGAATATCCTAATTCTGTGTTTTCTATTCAGTCTTAGTGCAAATTTTATTAGTATTTGATATATTGTTTGAAAGACAATTTTACGACCAACATAATTTAGGTTAAATATTTTGAAATTTTGTCTAATTTTCACCATTTTTAATTGATTTAATTACCAATTCTTACCATAATTTACAGAGTCTGTCTGATGTTCATAATAATCTTCAGTGTAATTTAACAAACAGAGTATAAACAAGTAAGAGTGTTATATTCGGCTGTGCCGAATCTTAAATACCCTTCACCTAAGCGTAGTAAGAAATACAGAAACTACACTAGACTAGAATATCCTAATTCTGTGTTTTCTATTCAGTCTTAGTGCAAATTTTATTAGTATTTGATATATTGTTTGAAAGACAATTTTACGACCAACATAATTTATGTTAAATATTTTCAAATGTTGTCTAATTTTTATCATTTTTAATTGCTTTAACTACCAATTCTTACCATAATTTACAGAGTCTGTCTGATGTTCATAATAATCTTGAGTGTAATTTTACAAACAGAGTATAAAACAAGTAAGAGCGCTATATTCGGCTGTGCCGAATCTTAAATACCCTTCACCTAAGCGTAATAAGAAATACAGAAACTACACTAGACTAGAATATCCTAATTCTGTGTTTTCTATTCAGTCTTAGTGCAAATTTTATTAGTATTTGATATATTGTTTGAAAGACAATTTTACGACCAACATAATTTATGTTAAATATTTGGAAATGTTGTCTAATTTTTACCATTTTTAATTGATTTAATTACCAATTCTTACCATAATTTACAGAGTCTGTCTGATGTTCATAATAATCTTGAGTGTAATTTAACAAACAGAGTATAAAAAGGTAAGAGCGCTATATTCGGCTGTGCCGAATCTTAAATACCCTTCACCTAAGCGTAATAAGAAATACAGAAACTACACTAGACTAGAATATCTTAATTCTGTGTTTTCTATTCAGTCTTAGTGCAAATTTTATTAGTATTTGATATATTGTTTGAAAGACAATTTTACGACCAACATAATTTATGTTAAATATTTTGAAATTTTGTCTAATTTTTACCATTTTTAATTGATTTAATTACCAATTCTTACCATAATTTACAGAGTCTGTCTGATGTTCATAATAATCTTGAGTGTAATTTAACAAACAGAGTATAAAAAGGTAAGAGCGCTATATTCGGCTGTGCCGAATCTTAAATACCCTTCACCTAAGCGTAATAAGAAATACAGAAACTACACTAGACTAGAATATCCTAATTCTGTGTTTTCTATTCAGTCTTAGTGCAAATTTTATTAGTATTTGATATATTGTTTGAAAGACAATTTTACGACCAACATAATTTATGTTAAATATTTTGAAATTTTGTCTAATTTTCACCATTTTTAATTGATTTAATTACCAATTCTTACCATAATTTGCAGAGTCTGTCTGATGTTCATAATAATCTTGAGTGTAACTTAACAAACAGAGTATAAACAAACTTATATATACCCTTCTCACGATGGTGAAGGGTATAAAAAGGGGTACAATTCGGTTTTAGTGATTTTGCTTAAAAAAAAAAAAAAAAACAAAATGAAATAGGGCTTTTAGAGGAGATACCAGCAAAAAAAAAATTTGTTGCCGGTCACGCCTATTTTCGAGGGGGCGGGCCCTTAAAGTTGAAAATACATAGGCCTATATCTCGGGAACTACTGGGTGTCTGTTACCGACTCAAAACTTTGCACACATCATTTAAATATATACAAAAATCATCCCACAAAATTTAGTTAATTTCGGTCTATTTTTACCCGTATGCCCCATATAAAGCCCTCTTCCGAAAATCACTTTAATACTCATAAATCTCTTATAAATAAGGGTACCAATAAAAATTTTACACGGATCATTTACATACATGCCTAAATAAAACTGCTGGATTTGGAGAATATCGGTCTATATTTGACTATATCCCCCACATAAGGTCCACTACCGAAATCCACGTTAATACTAATAATAATAACACCGTGTAAAATTTATTTGCGCTTCCGGCAACACTGCATTTAGCACAGGCTTGTCCTACGAAATCTAAAAGTAGACTGCGTCAATACTGACTAAGTAGTTCTTTTGGGACCACTTTTGTCTACACTTTTGGAACTTTTCTGAAAGAGAAAATGAAAATGCATTTGTTGGTAATTTTTAGAGTTTTATTAAAACAAAATACTAAAAAATACCTAATTAAAAAAAAAGTCAAAAACACACAGGGTCTTTGGCGGGAATCGAACCCGCAACCTTCTGAATGATAGGTCAGCACACTATCGCCTAGTCTATTGGGGCTCACAATTGAAAAAAATTAATCTATATACATAAAATACAATCTTTGTATGTTTGTCCGCTATAGACTCTCAAACTATCCAACCGATTAACGGCTATATATATTTCAAGTGGGCGTGGCCCTCCCACATAAATTGAATAACATCATATATCTTGACTATTGCAATAGCAAGAGTTTTGAAACATTGCAGTATCCCATTGCAGTATGTTACTGATTTGAATAATAAGGAAAAAATGGGCGTGATTGGACCAGTGGGCGTGTCAGCTCCCATACAAAGTAAATATTTAATATCATATATCCACAGTTCTATAATAGCCAGAGTCTTAGAAATTTGTGCACGTTGATTATTTGTTAATGTGAATAGGCATGGGGAAAATGGGCGCTATCGGACCAGTGGGCGTGTCAGCCCCCATATAAAGTAAATATTTAATATCATATATGTATCTACAGTTCTATAATAGCCAGAGTCTTAGAAATTTGTGCACGTTGATGATATTATGAATATTCATGGGAAAATTGGGCGGGATCATACCAGTGGGCGTGGCAGCTCCCATACAAAGTGCATATTTAGCTCATATACAAAATTAAGATTAATATTAAATACATATCTGAGGTTCTATATTAGCTATATAGCCTTCAAATTTTCTACGAGTCCATCAATCTGCTCATGTGTTGATATTCGGCAAAGTTGTTGTGCATGAGACCGGGAAGGTTTCTGAGTTGGTACAACCACGCCTACTTTAACGCTCACTTTTTAAATTGATTAATTGCTTCTGCATGGGTTTTTACAGATTTACTTCATAGAAATTGTATACACATCTTACTGAAGGCGACTACTTCTACTTTTTATACCCTTCACCGTCATGAGAAGGGTATATATAAGTTTGTCATTCCGTGTGTAATTTCCACAATATAATTTTCTGGATCCTTATAGATAGCGGAGTCGATTAAGCCATGTCCGTCTGTCTGTCTGTCTGTCTGTTGAAATCAGTTTTTTGAAGTCCCCAGATATATTCGAGATCCAAGTCTTCAATAATTCTGTCAGAAGTGCTTTCGAGAAGTTTGCTATTTAAAATCAGCAAATTCGGTTTAGGTCCATATTTGACTATATCCCCCACATAAGGTCCACTACCGAAATCCACGTTAATACTAATATATATCTTAAATATACAGTTATTATGTTGAAATTCGACGTTAAATATCCTCATATGCATGAAAATAACTGTTCCAAAATCTAAGAAGATCGGCCCATTATTTGTCATAGCTGCCATATAGAACCATTTCCAAAAAACAAATAAATTCGGGTCAAAAAATATTCTTTTCGGATTTAACCCACATTCGGTCCATATAATCATGATATATATCGTTGGAAAGGTATTTTTAATACCTTTTATTTAATGTGTTACAAATTATCAGACACCCAGTAGTTCCCAGTATTGAGATCAAATTCAAGCAAAAAAGCCTCATCTTACATCTTATCCTTTTTCATACTCTGTTTCTTAACTTGTTGTGAATATGGAAAAATGTTCTTTTAATTTTATAAATTGTTAAATTACAATCAAGATTATTATGAACATCAGACAAACTCTATAAATTATGGTAAGAATTGGTAATTAAATCGATTAAAAATTGTGACAACTAGACAAAATTTCAAAATATTTAACATAAATTATGTTGGTCGTAATATATAGCCGAATATAGCACTCTTACTTGTTTTTTTACTACGCTCATTAACGGCATTACCTCAAAGGGGGGGGGGGGGGTGCGAAGCACACTGGGTTCAGCTAGTATAAAATATAATATAATATTATTATTACAGAATATGATGTAATTCATGTAAGAAAATGCTAAAAGCCAGAGTATTTAAACAAAAACTCAGTTGCGAAAACATATCTAAACATAAACAATCGAATTTTAAAATAAAAAATGGAGAACTTCAGCTATAAAGAATTGCCGGAAGATGTTTTATGTTATACTGCATTTACATCTACGCAAAATCTACCAGATTTCAGTTTAAATCTTCAAGGAAATCTTTGCCGTTTACACTACTGTTTTTTGTCATATTGTGGGATTTCATTTTCATAACAAAAACAGCTGACTAAAAAGGAAAGAAAATTTTTAAATTTTTTTGTGGCCAAAAATGGAAAGAAAAATTTAAATTTTAATGTATTATTCGTCAAGGTGTAGAAAAATTCAATCAGAATTAATACCCTTGCGTAAAAAAAAGCAGCAGCACTTATTAAATATAAGGTTTCATAAACTGTTGGAAATGTATTACACGCAATTGTTGTATAGCAGGTTAGAGTGGACACATGTAAGTATTTGAAATAATTAAGTTTGATTTTACTTAATTCGTTTGTATTATAGACCCGTCATGGTTCTTTTTATGACAAAGATGTCCCTATTATGTCTGAAGAAACGTTTGTTGAAAATTTTCGAATGAGCCGCGAAACTTTTCAGTTACTGTGCTCGAAGTTAACATCAATGAAAAGAACTGATACCAGGTTTAGGAAATGCATTCCCCTGGAAAAACGAATAGCTATTGCTCTTTATTGTTTGAAATCTTCATCAGAGTATGCATCCATAGGACATATGTTTGGCGTTTCAAAAGCCAGTGTATGTTTGATTTTAAAAGAGTTTTGTATTAAGGTTTGGAGAAACCTCTCAGAAGAATATTTACCTTCAAACTTCATAAATGAAACGAAAATTAAGGAATGCGTTGAAGGGTTTAAGAATCTGGGCTTTCCACAATGTTTTGGAGCAATAGGTTGGTACAGTTTTACATACTTATGTATGTACATACGAGTACATACATGTTTTTAAATAAACCCACTTTTGATCAAATTTTTTGATATACCTTTTCCAGATGGATGTCATTTTGAAGTTCATCCCCCATTTGCAGAAACATCTGACTATTACAACTATAAGGGGTGGTATTCCACTATTTTGTTGGCTGTTGTCGATTACAAGTACAGATTTTTGTACATTAATGTTGGATGCCCAGGACGATGCAATGACTCCGGTATATTTGAGAGATCTGCCTTTAGAAACAAAATGAGAGATCCTTTATTTAAGCAGCAAGCTGTTAGAGCTGGTAGAGTTAAAGTTCCCGTTTTACTAATGGGCGATTCTGCATTTCGGCTCTCCGATTGCATGATGAAACCATACCCATTTCATGTAAACGCATCTGCAAAACAAAAAAACTTTAACTACAGCCTTTCCAAATGTCGAAGAGTTGTTGAAAATGCATTTGGTCATTTGAAGGCAAGATTCCACAGACTAGGAAAAGGAATAGATGTAATAAGTGTAGGTATTTGTGTAAAAGTTGCCGGCGCATATACGCCACGGGCCAGGATAAGAAATTCGTATCAGCACTTGAGAGCGCTTATTAGTTTTAAATAAAAATGCCTGTTATTAAAGGCTGTTTCAAATTTTGAATGTCTTTATTTTCGGGAGCTGTGCTCCTTTTTATAAGGACTAAATGTAACGGATTTAACAATTTACTTAAAAACTATTTCTAAGCTACTTAGGACTATTTATGTCTATGACTGAATTTAATACCTCTCGCTTGCACTTACATCATATATATTTATTGTATTTTTTGTTGTTGTGTATTTTGTTTTCATAACAAATAATCAGTGATGGCAAGACAGGGATAATAATAATATAATACATTTATATATATAATTACACTAATACATTTACAGTAAAACCCTCTTTAGTACCTCCCCGCTTTACCACCTAACCCGTTTTAGTACCCAACATTTGTAGACACTATGGTTTTTTTGTAAAAAATCGAACAAATTTACCCTTTTAAGTACCTCCCCGTTTAAATACTCAACCCGCCTAAGTACCGTAATTTGTTGTGCATTAAATAAAATTTTATGTACATTTTCCCTCGGTTAAGTACCTTTTTGTATACAATTTTGTATACAACTCTATAATCGATTGTTTATTTATACCATTACTAATTTATCGAAAAACTAACATACATATCTTTCAAAATAAATCATAATCAAGATATACATAAAAGATTCGTAAAAATGCCTGGCAAAGGGCGAAAACTTACAAGTTTGACAATTAAGCAAAAAATACAAATTCTTCATTTGATTGATCAGAAAGCAATATCGAAAAATGAAATTGCGCAGCATTTTCGGTGCGACATATCAACTGTAAATAGAATTTGGAGAAACCGACAACAAGTCGAAGAGGCCGCAAACGCAACTTGTTTGCGACGTAAACGTTTACGTACGAGTCCGCACAATGACATTGAAAAAGCTCTTTCTCAATGGTTTGACCAGATAAGAGCTCTTAATACTGTGTTAACCGATGCTCAAATCCTCCAAAAAGCGAGAGACTTCGCAGCAAAATTGCATTCCGATTTTATGCCAACAAATGGCTGGCTATGGCGATGGAAACGTCGGGAAAATATTAAGTTCATAAAAATACATATGTACACAAAATGTTCCTTTTTTCAAACGATTTTTTTAAGCAATATGAAATACGTTTTTAATCAATATGTAATCAAAATATTTTTTGCTAAATAAATTTTTTGTTTGTCTTTAAATAAGTAATTTTCAATATCCTTAAAATTACTAAATGTTTAATTACCCAACAGAAGGTTCTAAAACGGGGTTGTTTAAGTACCCAACCTGAGGTACTAAAACGGGTCCTTATAAGTACACAACCCGCTAAGTACCTAAAAATGCTGTCAATTTTAGTCAAGGCACTTATGCGGGTTTTACTGTATATATATATAATTACACTACACCCTTACACCAAAAAAAAATAATTTTTATACAATAAAAATTATTTAAAAAGTTCATTATATTTAATTACAAAATATATATATATAGTTCTGATATTCTTTCATTTCTCATCTATTTCTATACAATACAAATAAAAAAAAATTCATTACATGTAGTTAATTTTTTTTTTTTTTTTTTTTTTTAGTATTTAATTGTTATATTTCTTTAGCATGTTATTGTGGTATTTTTTTTATTTTTCCATTTATTTCTATGTTGGAGTTTACTCCTTCAGTATTTATTATTCTATACGGTCCCTGATATGGAGATTGATGTTTTTTTCTATTCATAACTCGTAAAAGAACAAGATCTCCTACCACAAATTTAATTGGATTTGAGTATTTATCCTTAAGTATTCTGTGCAACTTCGCTTTTTCTAATAGTTCTTTTGCTTTATCGTGAGAAAATTTTAGTCTATTTTTAAGTTCCGCTATGTAATCATCGGAATTATATAATGGTTTATATGATATTAATTTATCATTCGGCAAGTAAGGAAGTTTTCCAAATACTAATTCATAGGGTGAATAACCAGTATCAACATGTGGCGTTGTGTTATACGCAAATGTGAAATATCGTATCCAAGAGTCCCAATCATTATCGTTAGAAAAATTTAATAGAAATTTATTAAGTACTCTATGATTTCTTTCCAATGAGCCTAATGTCTCATGATGGTACGGTGCACTAAAGATTTGTTTTATTCTTAATAAACTACATATTTCTGCCATTAGCTGGTTTGTAAATTCCGTACCTTTATCAGATTTTAAAATTTTGAAAGTCCCATATATCAGGATAAAGTGTTCTACCAGAGCTTTCGCAACAGTGTTTGCATCTTTGCTTTCGATTGGAAATGCAACAATATATTTGGTCAAATCACATTGAATAGTGAGGATATATCGATAATGATTTGATAGTCGTAGTGGACCAACTGTATCAATTGATACCACTTCGAAACTTGTTCCAGGAGTGTCTGTTAGTGTGTATGGTTCTTTAGTGTGTTTTGTTTGTTTATTAATCTTACATTGTGGGCAGTTCCGTATATATTGTTTCGTCATCTTGCTCATGTTTTTCCAAATGTAGCGTTGTTTTAACTTCAGTGTTGTTTTTCTGATACCTAGGTGTCCACCGTGTGTTGAATCATGGTATTCTGATATCAGATTCAATTGGGTATTTTTGCAGTGTACTCTTTCTGGTTCCGCATACAATATTATTTTTAGTTCTCCCTTGTCTTCTTGTTGTACTTTGTTGTATATACTCTTAAATTCGTCCATGTTCATGGTATTAAAAATATGATCACTTTTACTAAGTGCTAATTCGCGTATCTGCATATCACGCATTCGTGATGACAACTTCTCCAAAGCCATCTTGGTGTGCGATGGATTATCGCTGCATCTTACTATAATATCATTTTCTATAACTTTTATAGCTGTATTTTTTGTATTTTTATTTGTAATAAATTTTAGTTTCTTTATATGTTTTATATCACATAATGATGTACATTCCCAGATTGAAAGTTTATTCGGTTTCTTGTTAACTGGGGTTTTAGTTATTTTGTCATGTTGAGGCTTCGTATTCATACTCCGTGTTATTGCTAGTATTTTTTCATCTGTTTGTCCTCTTGTTGGTATCATTGCTTTTAACATTTCACTATTTAGAGTTATTCTTGAAAGCGCATCTGCGTTAGTATTTAATTTCCCTTTTTTGTAAATAATTTCGAAATCGTAGTCGCATAAGTCCATTCGAATTCGAGTCATTTTCGATGATGGATTTTTGTGGCAGAACAAAGAGACTAATGGTCTGTGATCGGTTATTACGGTGAATTTTCTCCCATACAAATATGGTCTAAAAAAATGTATGCCCCAATGAATGGCTAAGAGCTCTTTCTCAATTATTGGTTTGTTCAAATCGTGCTTTGGCAATGATTTACTTGCATAAGATATAGGTAAGTCTGAGCCAATTTCACCTTGTGATAACACTGCTCCAAGTGCATAATTCGAGGCATCTGTTGTTAATATAAATGTTTTTTCAAAGTTTGGGTACTGTAGAATCGGTGGTTTTATTCGATTCTCTTTTAATTTAGTAAACGAATTATGGCATTCCTCATTCCATTCGAATTTTGTATTCTTTTTAATAGTGCATTTAGATTTTTGGCTATGTCAGCAAATCTATGTATAAAACGTCGATAATAATTGCAGAAGGCGACAAACCTTCTCACTTCATCTGCCGTAGTTGGTATTGGATAATTTTTTATGATGTCATATTTCGCTGGATCTGTTCTTATGCCCTTGTCCGTTATTACGTGACCAAGGTATACAACTTCGGCTTTCAAAAAGTTACATTTACTTGCATTAAGTTTTAGATTACAATGTCTCAATCTTCTAAAGACTTTAAGTAAATTCTCGTTATGGTGTTTTAAACTGCACCCGAAAACAATGATGTCGTCGACATATAAAAATGCCTCAGAATCTAGGCCACTTAGTGCGATTGTCAACATTCGCTGAAAGCTATTGGATGATATCTTTAATCCGAAAGGTAGACGCTTAAACTGGTAATGGCCGTTTCCTGTTGAAAATGAAGTTAGTGGTCTGGAGTTCTCATGCAGTTCTATTTGATGGAATGAACACGTCATATCCAATGTTGAAAAATACTTCGCTCTTCCTAATTTATCCAAGACATCTTCTATTCTAGTGAGCGGAAATTTATCGTTGACAATCTTGTCGTTCAGTTTACGGTAGTCTACTACCATTCTCCATTTCTTTTCGCCATTTGTCGATTTTTTTGGTACTACTAATAATGGTGAATTCTATGGGTTGACCGAGTGTTCAATAATATTGTCCTTTAAGAGCTGGTCGACTTGTGTCTTTATTTCTTCAGTCTGTGTATGTGGTAATCTATAGTTTTTTGTGTAGACCGGTGTGAAGTCTGTTGTTCGTATTTCTTGTCTATAGAAATTGTTTACGCTCAATTCCTCTCCCTCAAGATGAAAAATATCTTGATACTCTTTGAATATTTCTATTAGTGATTCTTCTGCTTTAGCATCTTTTGTATCAATATTTAGAGTTTTTAACAGTTTTTCAAGTCTGCCATTTTTGTTCGTGATTTCGCCTTGTTCGCTATATAGTATGTGATAATCCTCTAAAGGTTCAATTTTACAATTTATGTGCTCTAGAGTTACATCGTTGTCTCTAGTGTTGAGCAATTTAATATGAGCTATGCCATGTGCTGGTATTATGCAATTTCCCAAATATACACCTTCTTCTATTTCTTTGTTTGATACTACTATCTTCTTTGATTTTTAAATTTATGGGGACAATAGCTTGAGATCTTGCTGGTATAGTTATCTTTGTTTGATAAACCGGTTTTGAATGCATTGGTATAACTATGTCGCGTTCATTCACATTAAACATTATAGTAAAAGTTTCGAAATCTATTTTGCACATATATTTCGTTAGCATGTCTCTTCCTATTATACCGTCAGTGGGTATAGGGAAATTGTTATCAACAATGAAAAATTTGTGATTTAGCGATGTAGATTCTATCGGCAATTCTAGATTAGCAGCGTCAACGCAATGTACTGCTTCTTCTGTTATACCTGTTAATCTTGCAGATTCATTTCTGTTTATATTATTAAAATTTTGGTTTTTGCATATTGACACGTCCGCTCCTGTATCGATTAGGAATCTTAGTGTTTGGTTTATGTTGCTGCATTTCACTTTGATAAATGCACTTGATTGGGCATAAATATTAAATACTTTTAATTTCGGCCTTCGTGGATAACGGGTTCCGTAATCCGGCCTTCGTGGATAACGGGTTCCGTTATCCGTTTAGGCTTTGCTCAGCTGTCACGCATCTTTGTGTGGCTTCATTTAGTGTTTTTGGCATATTTGATAATAAAATAGTTTTATATTCAGGATTTACTCCTTTTACGAATATATTCAGGGCCATATTTCGTCTCCTTAGACGGGCTTTCTAAAGTGTCTATTTCGAATTTGCTTAATTGTTCAGAAAGCTCAGAAATTTTTTCTCTGAACTCTGTTATATTGAGGTTTCCTTGTTTTGTTGTGCCCAACTCTGTTAGAACCTGTTGCAGTGTAGTGGGATTCGGATAGGCTTCTTCCAGCGTTTTTTTTTAGTCAGAATATGTTGTTGGTTTGTTCGAACGGCCTAAAATACTTCGAACTTGTGCTGTTAGCTTGAAATTGTAAACATACTTAATGAAAATCTCTTTATCTTCTTCCTTTAGTAAGTCATGCAGTAATTCGGTCTGCGCTATGAAATCTTCCAACGATTTGTAATCACCCTTGAATACTTGTAGGTTTTTCCCTACCAATGAAATATCAAAACTAGCCATATTTTTCGAACTTCCTTCTTGTTGCTCTTCTTTAATTTTTATCTTCTTTAAAATTTTCTCAATTTCCTCTATCAATTTTTCAAACTCTAATTTTGTGGTAGCTAGATCTTTATTCTCTGTTTCCTGTTCATCAGTAACTTTATCTTGATCTCTATCTTCATCTAGTTTAGCATCCTTATTAATTATCTCTCCTACTGAACCTTTCAAGAATTCCAACCTTTCTAATTTTTCTTTAATATAATTTTTGCTAAAAGATTTGTTTATGCTTTTCTTTAAATTTACTTTAAGTTTTTCTAATTCAAAATTAAATTCTTTAATTGTTTCCATTTATTTATTAGTTACCTATTCATAAGGTTGTTTTCCATAATCAAATCTACTTAAGTGTGAAATGTAAGTAAGTAAGTAAGTAAAAATTTTATTGAGACTTCTTTAAATTTTTTCTTGCATAAAGTGAGTTACAAATCGACATTATAACATTATAAAATCTTAAAACTATAATTGTCTTGTTTTAATACACATTAAAAGAATAAGCTACTTGCTAAAATGAAATGTACATGTATCAGAGTGCTACATTTTTAGTAGAAAACAATGCTTGCTCCCGGCATTTACTGTATCGAACAGAGCGAAAGTCTGTTAAACAAAATAAATATACAATTAAATAACACTTAAAACTACATAAAAAAAACTGTTAAAAATGACAAACAGGGAACGTTTATAACACAGAATGTTACAAAAAGGTAATATCGATATGTACCAGTTTAAAAGTACAATAATTAATTAATAAATGTTTATCGTTCCATATAAATACTAAAATGAAAAAAAAAAAAATAAATAAATAAATTTTCACATAAGAATTTGATAACACCAAGAAAAGTTATCACATAAAAAAAATAAATAAAACAATGTACACAGTACAAAATAAAGTCTAACTATATATGTTTATAAATAAAAAAAATAAAATACTTTTCAGCCCCTGTGAGAGCCTGGATGAGATCTGTTGTAGAAGTTTGGAAGCATCAGCCGGTCCGGTTCGTCATCTATTGGTTCTAACAAAATCCCAACTGGAGAAAGGTAAGTGGATATTGACCATTCTATATTTTTTTCATATTCAAAAATGTCGTTCATCAAGGTATTATCAGAAAAAAGCCAGATTTTCAACAAATTTCCTTTGAAGAAGCATTGCATATCTACAAAAAGGAGTTACGCCTGACTGTTCATAGATGTAAGAGTTTGAGTATCTTTTAGTAGAGCTTTGGAAATTTTTACCAATACATTTTCTTAAAATTTTCCGTTCACAGATTTCCAGTTCTCTAGCTACTATTGGAGATATAGAAAACCAAATCGGGAAGGCGTAGACTAGTGATGATCTGATAGCGACCTTGTATAGAAGAAGCTTTGTTTCCTGGGAAAGATATTTACTGTTAAGTAAGCTGGAAAACATACCACATATGCGCTTAGCTTTCGTTAAGAGAAGTCTGCCGTGATTATTAAACTTCATCAGCTTGTCGAAGTTGACACCAAGGTATTTGATACTGGGTTTGAATGGGATTTCCACACCATCGAGCGATATTTGTAGAAGCTTGCTCTGTGGTACTACATATTTTGCGCATTTTCCCGAGGCGTTTCTTAAACAAATAGCTTCCGATTTAGCAGCATTTATTTTGATTCCCCATGCCTTGTAGAAGTTATTTATAACACTAAGATGACATGCTACGTTTTGGAGCGCTTGCCTTGGAGAATCGTGGTGAGAATAAATTAAACAATCGTCTGCGTACAGAATTGCCTTGGAATTTTCCGTTAAATGTGGAAAGTCATGAAGAAAAATATTAAATAAAAATGGTGCCAGCACACTCCCTTGCGGGACACCGCTTTTCACATTGCCGAAGATGGAGGAAGATTCTTTGATTTGAACACTAAATTGGCGATCCGTAAAATAACTTTGAAACATTTTTACTAAAAAAGGGTCAACACCAAGCCCTATAAGTTTGTAAAGAATGCCCTTATGCCAGGCTGAATCAAATGCCTTCTCGATGTCCAAGGAAATGCCCACGGTGCAGTTCCTCTCTCTTAAATTCTGAATGACGTCACTATGTATTTTCAAAAGAGCATGCTGAGTTGAGTGGAATCTCTTAAAGCCAAATTGAAATGAAGAAATAGGATAAATAAGAAATTCTTTTTCAAGCTTTGTTTTCAAAATATGTTCAAAAATTTTTCCGACATTTGATAACATTGAAATCGGCCGGAAATCCTCTACATTTTCACTGTTTTCCTTCTTTTTCAGGGGAATAATTTTCGCTAACTTCCATGTTGTGGGGAAATAGCAGTTGTTGAGACAGTTGTTGAAGATTATGGTAAGAAATTTTAATGTTGTGTCAGGAAACTTTTTTATCAAATAGTTTGATATTCCATCAACCCCTTGAGATTTTTTGTTGTTGATTGTTTTAACAATATTTTTTATGGTATTGAATTCTGTAAAGTGGTAAGTATCTTGATTTTCCAGTGAATTAAATTCTGTATCAAATGAATAAACGTGTTCGGGGATAACATCTACACATGACGAAATACGGGCATCAGGATTCTCAATTGGATGTTCGGGGATATTTTCGCTATAAATTGAGGAGTAATATTCACGAAACCGTTCAGAGATATCAGCATCGTTAGAGATAATATTGTTGTTATCACGAATTTGTTGACAAAAAGGAGCTTTTTGTTTCCCCAACACTTGATAAATCTCCCTGAAGGCTGTTGGACCAGGTTTTATTTTCTCTAGTCTATCATTAAATTTTCTAGCTTGCTCCAAATTTACTAGCTCCTTGATGATATTCCTTAAAAGCTGAACTTGTGTGGATAGAGTTTTATACTCCTGACTAATTCTGTTTCCCGTCCGGTGAAATATTTTTTTTAGGTCTCTTTGCCATCTATGTTTTATTTTAAGGAATTTTCTTATATTTTCAGATACTGGGATTTGATTATTTTTCAACTCAATTCTTTCGGAATGGGCATTATGGATTGAAATAAGATTAGTATTAAATTCGTTTATTAATAAATCAATTTCATCATTTTGTAAATTTCTATTTTCAGAGGGCATTATACTGTTAGAAGCAATTTCCATTTCACGACGAAAATTGTTCCAATTTGTGTTTTTGTAAGAGGTGAAAAAACGCGGGCTTTGTAGCACTAACTCTGAAGATGCCAGTTTTAATTCCATCTTAATCGGAAAGTGGTCTGAAAACGTGGACAGGGTTGTTGTTTTGAAATTCGGAAATTCAATGTTGACAAAATGAGGACTTAAGAGGAAATGGTCGAGAAAGGAAGAACCATTTGGATATGAAGGCGTATCGTCACATATACGAGTAACTTCTAGAGTGTGGTCTAGAAGCCAATTATGTAGAATTTTTCCATTATCCGTTAAATCACCCCATGCAGGATTCTTGGCGTTTAAATCTCCCCCAATTATAAAACCATCATACTCATTTGCTACTTCTAAGATTTTGCATAGACCATTGACTAATGGAATAGTAGGGTAGTTACAAGGAATGTAAATGGAACCAATCAGATACTTTTTCCTTGAATTATTGATGATGAATTCTATTTGAATAAAATTACCAAAAAAACCAATATCATTTATATTAATGCGGCTATAAGAAATTGTGTTTTTTATTACAATGGCAACTCCAATAGATGAGTAATCATACAAGAAATTGTATCCACTGAGATGCACATTTTGATTTCTGTGAAGGTGGCATTCTTGGATGAAGCCGATATCAATTTTGTTGTGGTATAGGGTGTTATTAAGCTCAATACGACGACTTGTATCAACAAGAGATCTGACATTAAAAGTAAGTAAGTTTAGAGATCTATGGTCCATAATTACTCTTTACTTTATTGAGTAAGCGCAAAAACTCCGTTTTGGCTTCAGATTTTGGCATAATTTTGTATTTCGCGAGAAACTTACTTATTTCTTGCTCCAGTGTTAGTTCTTCTGGTTCCATAAAGTATTGAGCCAATTTTAAAAATTCATCAATAACCGGGGACTTTTTCTTTGGACAATTTGAATTTTGGTTGTACTGTGGGTTAAACATACTTGCAAATGACTTACCCGGCGACACTATAGATGAATTGATGACCTTGCTGACATAGTCGTTTGCTGCAGACTTGACCTCACGAGCTTTCAGTATAAGTTCTTTTTTTTTGACAAATATTTCTTATATGAAGGACAACCTCTCCAATTGGCTGGATGACCCGATTCACCACAATTCACACAACAAAGCTCCATATCACTTTTTTCTTTTCGAGGACACGCGCCTGGTTCATGTGTTTGATTACACTTAACACATTTGAAGTCGCAGTTACAGTTCCGAGAAATATGTCCCCATTGTTGACATCTGTGGCATTGAATATCCTGATCCTTTCTTTTCGGTTTTTCAAACAATATTGTTTGATTTAGCAAATATTTAATGTTGGAGATATCTCCCAGTTTTTTTCCAGGGACTAAGGAGACAAGAAATAGACCAGTATCTAAGTTTTGCTTTCTAGAAAATGCCGTAGTAAATTTAGACACTTTTGAAACAGTACCGGGTACCAGAATATTTAAAGCTGTTTCTATTTCCTCTGGCTCTGTTTTGTAGAACAAACCACGAAGAACTAAGGACACCTGCTTGAGTTCCTTTGGAGTGAACGAGTATGATTTTATTTTCTTCTCTCTGAGGAGTGCCATCATTTCCTCGTGAACGGTGACGTCAGAAAGGTAAAGCTTACATTTGTGTTTGTTCACGTTCTTTATTTTGAAAACAATTTTCGGGATTTTTGCATCTAGCTGCTCACATAAATGTTTTACATTAACATTATAAAGAAATATCGGCGGGCAGAAGGATTTACCAGCAGGTCCTATTATTTTCTTTGACCCAGATGCATCAATACTCACGGCGTTTTTGTTGTTTTTTTTAACACTTCGGCTGTCGCATTCAGTGTTCTCAATATTCAAGTTGGCAAGAATAGAAAATTTGTTTTGATTATTTGGATCAAAAGCTGCTTGTCTTCTAGTTAGATTGGAAACGTCCACACTAGTTGGGGAGCCAGAACCATCAAGTCTCGGCCTTTTCATAGAGGTTTCCTTAGAACCAATGTTGTTGTTAGTGTGCTGCTTGCTGGCAGCTCCGTCATCTTCAGCTTCAGAATCCATCACAAACGATAAAAATTAATTTCCCACTCACTCACAGCTATTGTCAATGCAATATACTGTTTGTGGGTCGCTCACAATTAAATTAAAAAAAATATAAAGCAATTTTTGCAAATAAAAAAATAAAATAAATAAAATAAAATTCCGCTCAGATGTTATTAACCCTGAGGTTGCCAGATCCTTTTTTCCGTGTGAAATGTATATAAGTTTTAATTATGCTAGTTAACAGGGTGTTTAATATATTGACAATTTTTATACATCATATGTTCTTGCTATCATTTCACTGTGAATTTTCTTCTCCATATGACTGATCTACTTAAGCCGGCAGTACATGACATGTAAAAAGCCACATTCACATGTGGCTCTGACGTCATGACAACTATCAGCATTTTGTTTACATTTGTTAAATATGTAACAGTGGCTACATGTTTTAAAATTTTGATATTACACGAAATGTAGTTTTGTCACAAAATTTAAATGTGACAAATGTAGCCGAAGCGTACACATATGCAATGGCAGCACATGTGTACATTTTTGAATGGCTACATATTTGTTATCAGTACACGACATGTAACATGTGTGTACATTTCATATGTCAACATTTGCGGCAATCATGTTTTTACAAAATATTTTTGTGAATTTTTGAAAATGTCAAAGAGAAAGTGGGAAAGTGGGCTTTTGGTCCCATATATTTTAAATGAGTCATCGGGAGTCATCGACTACGACTTCACACATATTAAACAGTTTTTACAATACAAAATAAATCAAACCCGAAATAAATTGCATACAGCTGTTTTAAATATCAGTGCTGCCACTGTTCAAAAAATTTTGTTACCAAATTTTTATCAGAAAATTACCGAAGTCCGTCGCACCAGGGAAAAAAATCCCTAAAGAAGTTTTAAAATGAAGTGTAGAACGGCATTATGCATAATAAAAAACATTATTATTTTTTATTATTATAAATACATATACATACATATGTATATATATGTATTATTATAAATACATATGTGTTTTTTGCCAGCTAGCCTCAATAATCCCCAAGTGGCACTGAGGCGATTATTTGATTGTTATATAAAAAAAATTTTGTTGACAAGTTGGTATTTTCATATTTTTAGCATATGGCCCAAATTAAAGTTTTGGGTACTTTTTAAGGGGTAAAAATAAAAAATAGAGTACTTTTTAAAGGGAAAAATTGGTAACTTTCGTACTTTTTATTTTTTATAGGGTACTTTTAAAGCAGTAAAAACGGGAAAAAATTGGTGTTTTTGGTACTTTTTCTCTTTTTGTTAAATGTTGTATACATACACTTTATATATACAATGGATTGAATTAAAATATAATAATAATAATTTAAGGGGCAAAAACTGGTACTTTTGGTGGTTATTAATTTTGGTACTCTTTCTCTCTTTGATAAATTTAGTATACAGATAGCATATCGTTTAAACCAAATTGACCAAAAGCTGGTGCTTTTTCTACTCTTTTACTTTTGTCTTGCAATTACAATCAATAAATCCCAGGGCCAAACGCTAAAAGTGGCCGTCATATATTTAGATACCCCTTGTTTTCACATGGACAGCTGTATGTCAGTTGCTCAAGAGTATGTGTTGTCAGAAAATAAATCCTATAATATTGTTTATAGAAATATTTTAACATAAAATCTTTAAAACTTGCTGTAATTTTCACGTGAACGAAGTCACGGGTATTAGCTAGTATTATAATAAATTATTGAACGTTCTATCCCGCCTAAAGTTTTTCCCGTCATATAATTTCTATTATTGATATACATATATGTATTGGCAACGCCGCCAATGCTAACATGCGAATAAAAATGTTAAATGTTGTGTCAAAAATTCTTGCTACTACATATTTGTGACGGCTGCATGCGCATGTAAAAATTTCTCAAATGTCAGAATTCAAATGTAACAAGGAAGTATACAGCATGCAAAAAAAACACATGTGTGCATGTTTCTACAAAGCAGCATGCGCACACATGTGAATGTGTACTGCATGTGATTGTCACAAAAATTGGTAGTGCACGACATGTTGCCAAGCAGCTTCATGGTGACGTCAAAATTACGTCAGAGCCACATGCGAATGTGGCTTTTTACATGCCATGTACTGCCGGCTTTAGTAATTATTTTCATTTTGTTAAAATTAAAATATGTATAAGAATTTTCGATGTGTGAATGTTTTTAGTTTTTAAAGTGAATGTTTAACAATGTGATTTTTAAGTGTAATGATGTGTAAAACAAATATGTGTTTATAATTCATTTCATTGTGTGTTACGATCCTTATCGGTACTCTGGCCATTGATTTCCCTGCCAGCTCAACGGCATCACCTCGTGGGAGGAGTTCTCAACCCTTTGGCCGGATCGCAACACGAAAAAAAATTTTTACGGGAATTTTAACACAAATAAAACACTTACATTCTGTAGGCCATATCACTTAATAGGGAGGTAGATGTTGGCCTCCAATCGCCCTTTTCCCATCCATGACTGTGATGAATCCAGTTCCTATTTTCACAGTCCCTTCTGCCCGTCTTACGTCGCCCTATCTACTTCAACAATCCCCCAAAAAAATATAACTTACTCAAAAATTTTCATAGTTTAATACATTATTAGAACAGCTTTATTTATAATTTTCTCTATACTAATCATTAAAATTCTCCTTACAAAACGAAATCTTAAACTAAATTACATACTTAACACTAATAAATTTTATAATATATGTGATCTCACTTTCGTATTGGCCTTTATCAAAAAAAACAATTCCTTACTTCTTTTCTTTTATAAATATATTTATATGTCTATAGCTCTATTAAGTACTCAATCTTTGCCGGATGTGCAATAACAAAAAAAAATCCTACGCATGAAGGAGCTCCCTAATGACGTTCTTTTATATATGTATTTTTTTTTCTACCAATTCAATTTCCTTAGCCTAGTTTGAGCACCTAGTTTACTAATTTTGAATTTATTCTTTAATTATTTTTAGGTGTATTGTTTTGTTCTTTTGGCCTCTGACGAATTCATTTACATTTAGATTACCACACTCTCAAAGGACACAATAATTATTCACACCAACACTCAAACAACTTAAAAATAACGTAAATTAATAAATAATAATAAATAAATAACTAAATAATAACAATAAACAATTCTTAAACTACATTAAATTCTTGTTTTCCTCTTTTTTTTTTTTTCTCTTAATTTTTTTTTTTTTTTATTTCTCTAGGTGGCCCAAGAACCACGGTTCTTACTCAAACGTAGCACTTTCCTCAGTATTAAAAATTTTCCTTTGTTACCTTGGACTATACTGCCGTCTGTCTTTACATGCATATGTGTGTCTATCCTTTTATATATATGCGTACAATATGGATGTTTGGTACTCTAATGGATAAGTTATGGATAAAACTTACCTGGCTATTTCTCCTGTGATCTCTTGGTCAACCGTCACCAGTTCTGAGACAATAGCCAGCTATATATAAAAAACGAAAGAACATTTTAATAGTTGTTTCTCACACACGCACCTATCAATCACGAACTTGGCAATTTTATTTTATTTTGTAGAACTTACGTTTTTTTTTCTGTTGTAATAAATTTTAACTTCAGCAAAAATATTTATAGCTTTGTGACACTCTGATTTAATTTGCCTTTATTGTTTTTAGCTGTTACTAATTAAATTTAGCTGATACTAGTGCACCTTTCACTATGTTTTTAGTCTTGCTTTCTGCAATTGCTACCCTTTTATACTTATTTAATAGCACAATTTCGCTGGGTTTTTCCCCGCCAATCCTTATTTACCTTCTTATTAGTTATCTTTCTTTTTATTTTCCTTGGCGCCTTTTTCCGCTTACATACTTTTTATTTTATGTCTTATAGGCGTATAGCATTGGTTTGTATGTCTGTAGGCCCAAATCTATAATTCCCGCGCTAAGTAACGTTTTTTCTAAATAAATAAACTAATATATGACTAATGAGAAAGGAATTTAAAGCGGTGTTTTCATCTTCGTAAGTAAACAGTGCTCAAAACAAAAGTTAGCTTGTACTGCATTCCCCCTCCTACAATACCAGGCGGTCAGCAATTTCAGTAGCATGACTGCTTCCATTCATAATTTAAAATCTTTTTATTTTGTTTTTTTTTCAAATTTAGTTATTTTGAATGAAAACTGCAACCCTGTGTATTCTATGGTGTTATCACTACTATGCTTACTAAACGCACCTTTTATACAACGTACGCTCAAACAGCTGTGACTTTTCGCAAATTCTAATGAACGAAGGTAAGTATTATAAAAAAATTTTCCTCTGATGTTCCTTTTCTTTTTTCTTTCAGATTATTGGATATTCCTGCACACAACTACGGTAAATATGTATCGTTCCACCCTATAATACCTTTTTATTAATATTATTTCTCTTTTTTTTCAGGTACAAATTACAAGAAAATACACAACAAAAACTAACAATGAAAACAAACTTTTAAATGCGAGAACGAAAAACCACTGGGATATGGGTTGGAGTTGGTGGCTCCATAACTTACGTGGCCCATCCTTTTTATAATTAAGAAATCCACTGGGATATGGGTTGGAGTGGTGGCTCCAAAACAATTTAGCCCATCCCTTAAATAAAACAATGTGAGGGACTCGAGGTTGTCGGAGTTGTTGTTTGACCTCCTCCCGACGTCATTCCCTAGTGTGCTTCCACGCAAAAATTTTTTTCCACACCAGTGGTGTAACTAGGGGTGGTGTATAGACCAGTAGCGTCTAGCCGTAGGCATTTTACTACTGCGTAAAAAAATGGCACGCAACAAAACACCGATGTCTGGTGACGCAGTCTCGAGGAGCGGTGTGCGTGTTAGGTCTTTTTGGAATCCAACGTGGGGAACTCCCACACCCTGAAGTCTCATGCTGACTGAACTAGCCGGGCTTTTACACAGAGATTTTTCATCCCGGTCAAGCAAATATCCTACGGGAAGTAAACTCTTATATCTAAAGATAATACTGTTACTTTGTAAATCCCTTTTTCTTTTCTCTTACAGGTCTACCATTCCTAACTAACATTACACGGACATTCTGGAATCTTTTGGTGAATACAGAGTCATTGCTGTCTTCTTTGTACTGAGTGAGTGTTTTATTATAAAGTCGATTTGCCTTAGTGTCAGATTTCGGTTCAAGGACAGTCCTATGTGATATTTTGTATGACAGATAACACATATATACATATTTGTCAATAAAAATTATAAATATTGCACTAGGTTTTAGTTTGATCATATATTATTTGTAAATCTACGATAATTCAGGTACACCGTGATATATTAGGACGAAACACATACATATACATATATAAATTGTCAAGATAAAAATTGTCAAGATAAATTATTAAAATGTGTTACTAATCCTAATATTGCACTGGTTATAGATTATATCACAGATTTACTACATATTTTTCAAACTTTTATATCTTTCACGTGAAAAATACCAATCGACTTGCCTTGAAGGTCTTCTAGTTCATACATATTGTTACCGATTGGCCTTACAATTCTGCATTTTATAAATTTTCGGCTAAGCTTTGCGTTAATATTTTTACTAAAATTGCTCAGTACGGTATTCCTACGGTAGACTTCCTGACCGGGTACAAATTTAATAATACGTGCTCCTCTATTATATCTCTCAGCACTCCTCTCTTGAGCTTTTTGTATATTTTGTTTCATATACTCCCTAATTATTTCCATCCTGTCATTTCGACTGATTTCCAGGATCTCATGGTCGCTTAATGAACCTAATTTCCTTCCTAATTTATAATCGGAACCACTAGTGTACATGTGATACCCAAAAAGTGCAAAAAATGGTGTTATGCCTGTGGCTGAGTGTACGGACGTTCGAATTGCACATTCAATTTCAGAAAGGTACATGTCCCAGTCACGATGGTCTTTATCCAAATATGCTCTTATGGCAGATAACACAGATTGATTGACACGTTCACTCGCATTGCTCTGAGGAGAATATACAGCGGTTTTTAAATGTTGTATTTTGTATGTCTTTAATAAATTTTCAAAGCTTTTGGCGACAAATTGACTGCCATTGTCGCTATGTATTACCTCAGGTACTCCAAATTTGTGGAAAATTTCGTGAACGAGAAACTCAATAACATTGTTAGTTGTGGCTTCTTTCATCGCTTTCAAAAACATGAACTTCGTGAAATGATCAACGACAATGAATATATAACAATTTCCCTTTCTAGAGCGTGGATATTTCCCCATAAAATCTATGTACAATTTTTGAAATGGTCTTTCCGTTACAACTGGATTTCCGATTTCCGGCCTTAGATTAATGTTACATGGCTTTGATTCCTTGCAAACTCTACAGTTAGCTACAAAGTTCTTGACTTGCATCGCCATTTTTGGCCAATAAAATTGTCGTCTCAATCTTTCCAGAGTCTTTGCTACTCCACCGTGTGCTGTTGTTACAGTAGAGTGAGCGTTTTCAATCATTTGATATGTAATCATTGTTGGAATCCATAATTTCCATGGTGAATCTAAGCCTATCTGATCAAAACCTATATTTTTGAATATATATCCGTTTTCAACTTTCACATCAGGCAATTTTTCTTTATTCTCCGTTATATGTTTTACTAAATTCGGCAAAATTTCAGTTTATGGGGGACACCCCTGGGAAAAAAAAAAAATGCCACGCCCCCTTAAATGACCCCAGGAGTGCGAAAATCATAATGAATAAGGGGGCTCACGCCCCCTATGGGCGTGGCAGTCGAAAAACGACCCGGCGCACCTACGTAGACAATATGGGTATCAAATGAAAGCTAATGTCTTCACGATTCCAAAAATAGCCGTAGTTGCCAGATCGGGCGATTTTTGTAGCCGATATGGCCATTTTGGCAAAATTTGGGGTGGGGGAAATTTTTTTTTTTTTTTTTTTTGCTTATATTTTGTTAAAAACAAACAAAAATGAGCATTTTGTGCGAAAAAATTACTATTGTTAGCGTTACCCAGGGATTACCGCGTGGAGGTCATAGTAAATCAATCCCCTTGGAGAAGCATTAGAACTCACGTAAAGTTGTGAGTTTCCACGCTTCTCACGGCCAAGATGCCATCTGCATCTAGTCGTCTTCATCCTCATCTTCACTGTCTTCAGACTCATCTACAATCTCTGGCACGGGGTCTAGCGGATTGTACAGTTTTCCCGCAATGCGGCAAAACTCTGCAAAACGATCCAACTTCTGCGCATTACACCTCTTTGTAAACATGTAGTGTGCCAAGTACCCACCCATGAAGTTTTTGCGCCTTCCACCAGCAGGTATTGAACGTTTGGCATGGGCCCAAGACCCCTCAATACTGTTGGTATGCGCCCCTGTCTCCGGATCTTTGAAATTAATTGAGTGGTTGACCTGCAGGTGTATGTATCCGGTGTCCTTGAGGCAATCGTACGACTTCCAGCAGTCGCTTATGATGGTGGTCCCTGGGAGAATCCAATTTTGGATAATAGGGACTAGAGTGGCAGAGTCCCTTTTGTGCACAGGCACCATAAAGGATTCCCCAGTTTCCCTATCATAAGCTCCAAACACCCACTGGCCTTCCACTCGCTTACCTCTATAGTACTTCCTCTTGCCAAACTTGCTCTCATCTATTTCGACGATTTTGCCGACGCCACCAATAGGCTTACGGCGAACGACTAAATCGTCGAAACAGACTCCGCGGCTGAACTTGGCCCAGTCCACTAAGGTAGCACATCCAGAAACTCTTATCTGTTTCCCTATTGTGTTCAGCGGAATATGGTCCAGCCATAGGGAAAGAAATTTACATACCGTTACCAACGGTAGGTGGGTTTTAGTAAAAAATGTTCCTGTAATGAGGGAAACACCGTAGTTGCACCTTTTTCGCCCACCCCCCTTTTTTTTGCTAATGGTGGTGAAGTGATAGCATCGCCACTTCCAGCGATCCCCATCATTAACCAAACGCATGGGCGTGCTATGGTCTTGTGGGCAGTGCATAGTACCTTCAGAAGGAAGCATACCAAATTGCATAAGTTTTTTCAATAAAATCGGCGGCTTATCGTCCAATTCACGACCCCAGTCGTGAATGTCAAAGGCAGTAACGCAATCCATATTTAGTGATGTTCTCGTGTCAAGAGTCAAATCATAAATGAGGATAAGTACAAAATTAAGAAACGAGGAAAACTCTTGAAAGCTTCTGATTGATTAATGAAAATTTGTTATACTGGCTTCGCTTAGTAAAGTTTTTCTGCGTGACCGGCCTACGGCCGGGCTTAGGGGTTTTTAACTCCAGTATGTCTTAATTCTAGACGGCGGGGATCTCGAGTGCTCGGCCTCTGGCCGAGCTAAAAAGAAATAAACAAAAAAAGTCTTTCCCCCATTTTATAAAAATTAACATATCTTCCTCAAATTCTGGACGATCTGGCAACTACGGGTATTTTTGGAATCGTGAAGACATTTCCTTTCATTTGATACCAATATTGCCTAAGTAGGTGGCATGGGTCGTTTTTCACCCCCGCCCCTATTTAACAAAAATGGCCGTATCGGCTGCAAAAACCGCCCGATCTGGCAACTATGGCTATTTTTGGAATCGTGAAGACATTAGCTTTCATTTGATACCCATATTGTCTACGTAGGTGGGCCGGGTCGTTTTTCGACTGCCACGCCCATAGGGGGCGTGAGCCCCCTTTTTCATTATGATTTTCGTACTCCTGGGAACATTCTGAAGGGGATGGCATATTTAGATTTTTTCTCTAGGGGTGTCCCCCATAAACTGAAATTCAGCCCTAAATTCTTGTACTCTTCGCTTTCGAATTCAGTCGTTTCGAAACCTAGACATTCTGTCAGATTCATTTCGTCCACGTTTGGTAATCTTGATAGCATATCGGCAACTAAGTTTTCTGAACCTTTCCTGTGCTTTATTTTAAAATCGAATGCTTGCAGTTTAAGTGACCATCTGGCTAGTCTCCCTGTTACGGTAAAAGCAGTATATGGTCTACTTTTAGGCTCAAAAATGCCAAAATGCGTATTTAAGATCGACGCTACTTATGAAATGTGTTTCGTCAATTCTACTTAAGATACCATTTATGTTTTGTAAGGGATACGCGTCTTTAACAGTTAATTTATTCAATTTTCTTGCGTCCAAACAAAATCTATTTTTACCAGGTTTCCTTACGATTGTGGTTCTGTTACTCCAAGGACTGTCGCTTATTTCTATCACTTTTAATTCTAACATTTTGTCTATTTCGTTATACGTTATCTCCTGAACTGCTGGTGAAATCGGATAATGTCGATCTTTTATCGGTTCAGCATTATCTATTAATTTGATCGAATGCATTTCTACATTAGTTTTTCCCAATCCTTTTTCCTCAAATGTATCGAATTTTGCTATTACCTCATCTAATCTCTGTCTTTGTTCACTATTCAATTCATGTGGACCTATCCTATAATTTTCTTTATCTTGTACCAAATCTTCTAGAACTTTATCTATTGTAATTTCATTTACACCTATAATATCTGGAGCTAAACTAAAAGTACGCCAAAAGTCTATGCCTAAATAAAGAGGTTGTTCCAAATCAGAACAAAGATATAGAATTATATTATCTTTCTTATCTTTGTACTTTATGGGTAGATTTATTTTACCTAATATTCTGTGGTGTTGACCACTGGCAGTCTTCACGTTGGAGAATATTGGTACTATTTCCAAACCTAGTTCTTCTAGTAATTCCCTACATCCTTTTCCTAATATGCTAACTGATGCTCCACTGTCTAATAATCCTAACATAATTTTTCCTTCTATTTCTACATCTACAAATACCCTATTATCACTAAACTAATCTATCCTAGTTATAGAATCTACAATCATTCTTTTACATTGTTGTTTTTTTCTATATTTCTCCCTAACTTTCAAAATTCTTTTTGATACAGGTTTACGCTGTCTTTCAGTATCAAATATCTGTGCTCTAACGTAGTCATAGTACTCTTGTCTCGTTTGTATCGGTAATTTGTGTCTTATGTCAGGCATTTTACTAGATATTTGCTTCCAATTATTTTCTAATTCTTCATTATCTGCCTCTGTCTCATGGCTTTCTAATTTTCCTTGTAGGGATTTTTGGATGGACGTAGGTCCCCAGACTTTCCCACGCCCCGTTTCAAGTTTCCCTGACACTGTGGGCAATTCGGAGTCATCATGTCTGGTCTTCCACAACGGTAACAAAACAGTGTTCTCTCTGCTGTAGTACATTCCTTAAAAATATGCCCTGGTACCTTACAGTTCCAACATATTAAATCCGATTTATCCTTATTGGAATGTAACGCAGCAACTTCTAATTCCTCCGATTTGTCATCTTGCAAATTTTCATACACCGTATCACCTAAATATACTTCACTTACAGGTCTTGATAATCTTGTAGGTGGCTGATAATTTCTATTATCTCTCCTTGGAAAATTGCGTTCGGCCTCATTGCACTCGATTCTAAGTTGATCAACAGATGAAACTGAAATTGGGTACACGATTCTAGCGACACTTTCTTTAACATTTCTTTTCAAAATCTTGATCATATCGTATTCTGGTATGGACTGAACTAATTTAGCACGTATCTGATTCATAGCATGGAAAAACTGATCTATTGACTCATTATTGTTCTGTCTTCTCTCTACTAAATCTCGCATAATTTCAAAATTAGACCTGGATGTTTGGTATTGACTTAACAATGCTTGTTTCAACCCTGGCCATTTAACGGAAAAGTGAGTTTGGATAAATAGCCAGTACCAATCCTTGGCTGGACCAGATAATAATAGATGGAAGTCTCTTTCTAATTCTTCCACTGGGATTCCATACTGAGTCTGCAAACGCTCTATACGAAAAATGAAATCCTCTACACTCATACGTAAGTTATTCCCATCAAAAATCAGACCCCATTTATCTATTCTTATCCACATTTTAGATGCATTTGGAATGGACGAATTATTTGGACCATCATAATTTCCAAAAGGATAAACAGTGGGTCCTTCATTAGTCTCGACGTTTCTCCTAAATGGTAAGTTTACTACATTTTCGCCATAACTATTATTAAACTGAATTCCTGCAGCTCTAGGAATTTGATTATTATTGCCATTTTCTCGCGGCACAAAACTGCTATAAATTGTTCGAGTGGGCAGCGCTGGTATTGAGATAGGTGTTCTATTTCGACTGTTGTCTGACAACGCTTGACCTGTCTGACCTTGACTTGTACTTGGCATTGCGTTTAATTCTACACTAGAGGGGTTATTCAGCATAAATTCAGTGACTCGTGGTTCGCCTACAATATTGTGTGTGACATTAGCGGATTCTGGTTGTCGATTATTTTGAGTAACAACTTTTGAAAGATCCCCTACAACTTTCATTAAGTCTCCTATAGATTTTCTCACATCTTGCATCTCCCCCTGAACCATACTTCTTATTTGTTCCTGTAAAGTTTTCTGGACTGATAAAGCTTCATCAGCCACTAAATCTCTTACTTCTGGTGTTATTTCTTCCCCCATAGTACTAACATTATCGGAATTTACTCGTAATCCTATTCCGGTCTGTAAATTAGTGGACGTACTAGGTCGGTTAGAGATTATAGTGTTAGACAAATCTGTGATCTGTCCTGTATTTGCGTTATGATTGTCATTCATATTGAATTTAAGTGTTCTAACTCTACGCTGTTTCGGAGACAATGGGACGTACGTTCTGCTAGTATCAAATTCGGCTTTTCTTTTCCTCTGTCTGAATTTGGCTCTAGTTTCTCTATTCATTACCTACATACATGAAACCACAAAAAAAAATATATGCAACAACTATTTCTTTACACAATATAAAGAAATTACGTTTCGTTGGTAGATGTTGTAATAAATAAATATTAAAATCGATAGAAAGTGAACTAAATATTGATCTGTATTAAATAGCACAGAAATTTTATGCACCAAACACGCATTAAAAAGAAATAAATACAAAAAAAAAAATAAACTTAATATTAATGATAATCTAATATAAATCAATGATACTAAACCTAAACTAAAAAAAAATCCTAAATACCTAATAGAAAATTCAAAACAAAAAACATATAAAAATATAATAAATAACACTAAATGAATAACTAAAAAATTAATAAATCTCTAATTAGAAAAAATATTTAAAATTTTAATACGTAATATAAAAATAAAAAAAAACATAAAAATTACAACAAATAACACTAAATGGGTAAATTTAAAATTTAATAAATATCTAAATAGAAAAATACTTAAAACTTTTATACGTACTCTAAAAAAATATAATGCTAAATAAAACTAAGCTAAACTCTTCTCACAATTGTCTTGTATTCTTTTTTTTTAAGGGATTGTTGATTAGCGGCGGTACGACGGTTCTTTTGTTAATTTGTTAGATTCTCTCATAGAGAGCTACTAGTGATATAGTCTTAATTCGTACTAAACAAAGGTAACTACAATTAACCTCTTTGTATGTTTTTCACTTCTAACGATAACCATTAGAAGGCCGTATGGTATGAATGTCGACACAACGGGCCTTGAGATGTAGACTCAAGCGGCTGTCGCTTTTCATCCATGCTGATTAACACACAAAGATTGAGACTGAAACTAAAATATAAAAAAAATAAAAACAAATCAAGATTAGATGAACATTTAGATGGATCTAGACGTCCATTCTAAGAACTTTCCTTTTCCTGAATGATCCGGTCGTATATTTCTTTACTTATGAGTCTTCCAAAATCATAGAATAGTTCATACAACACGATTTTCAGTTTACCTACTAAAACGGATATGACTTTACTCCCTATATCGAATCACTCACGCTAAACAAATATACGTTAGTCTATTGCTCTCATCTCTAATAGTCTATTGCCTAGTGCTTAGGTCTTTACACTCAACTTCTAAATTTCTGTTTGGGCCCCATTTCTGTTACGATCCTTATCGGTACTCTGGCCATTGATTTCCCTGCCAGCTCAACGGCATCACCTCGTGGGAGGAGTTCTCAACCCTTTGGCCGGATCGCAACACGAAAAAAAATTTTTACGGGAATTTTAACACAAATAAAACACTTACATTCTGTACGCCATATCACTTAATAGGGAGGTAGATGTTGGCCTCCAATCGCCCTTTTCCCATCCATGACTGTGATGAATCCAGTTCCTATTTTCACAGTCCCTTCTGCCCGTCTTACGTCGCCCTATCTACTTCAACAATCCCCCAAAAAAATATAACTTACTCAAAAATTTTCATAGTTTAATACATTATTAGAACAGCTTTATTTATAATTTTCTCTATACTAATCATTAAAATTCTCCTTACAAAACGTAATCTTAAACTAAATTACATACTTAACACTAATAAATTTTATAATATATGTGATCTCACTTTCGTATTGGCCTTTATCAAAAAAAACAATTCCTTACTTCTTTTCTTTTATAAATATATTTATATGTCTATAGCTCTATTAAGTACTCAATCTTTGCCGGATGTGCAATAACAAAAAAAAATCCTACGCATGAAGGAGCTCCCTAATGACGTTCTTTTATATATGTATTTTTTTTTCTACCAATTCAATTTCCTTAGCCTAGTTTGAGCACCTAGTTTACTAATTTTGAATTTATTCTTTAATTATTTTTAGGTGTATTGTTTTGTTCTTTTGGCCTCTGACGAATTCATTTACATTTAGATTACCACACTCTCAAAGGACACAATAATTATTCACACCAACACTCAAACAACTTAAAAATAACGTAAATTAATAAATAATAATAAATAAATAACTAAATAATAACAATAAACAATTCTTAAACTACATTAAATTCTTGTTTTCCTTTTTTTTTTTTTTCTCTTAATTTTTTTTTTTTTTATTTCTCTAGGTGGCCCAAGAACCACGGTTCTTACTCAAACGTAGCACTTTCCTCAGTATTAAAAATTTTCCTTTGTTACCTTGGACTATACTGCCGTCTGTCTTTACATGCATATGTGTGTCTATCCTTTTATATATATGCGTACAATATGGATGTTTGGTACTCTAATGGATAAGTTATGGATAAAACTTACCTGGCTATTTCTCCTGTGATCTCTTGGTCAACCGTCACCAGTTCTGAGACAATAGCCAGCTATATATAAAAAACGAAAGAACATTTTAATAGTTGTTTCTCACACACGCACCTATCAATCACGAACTTGGCAATTTTATTTTATTTTGTAGAACTTACGTTTTTTTTTCTGTGGTAATAAACTTTAACTTCAGCAAAAATATTTATAGCTTTGTAACGACACTCTGATTTAATTTGCCTTTATTGTTTTTAGCTGTTACTAATTAAATTTAGCTGATACTAGTGCACCTTTCACTATGTTTTTAGTCTTGCTTTCTGCAATTGCTACCCTTTTATACTTATTTAATAGCACAATTTCGCTGGGTTTTTCCCCGCCAATCCTTATTTACCTTCTTATTAGTTATCTTTCTTTTTATTTTCCTTGGCGCCTTTTTCCGCTTACATACTTTTTATTTTATGTCTTATAGGCGTATAGCATTGGTTTGTATGTCTGTAGGCCCAAATCTATAATTCCCGCGCTAAGTAACGTTTTTTCTAAATAAATAAACTACTATATGACTAATGAGAAAGGAATTTAAAGCGGTGTTTTCATCTTCGTAAGTAAACAGTGCTCAAAACAAAAGTTAGCTTGTACTGCATTCCCCCTCCTACAATACCAGGCGGTCAGCAATTTCAGTAGCATGACTGCTTCCATTCATAATTTAAAATCTTTTTATTTTGTTTTTTTTTCAAATTTAGTTATTTTGAATGAAAACTGCAACCCTGTGTATTTTATGGTGTTATCACTACTATGCTTACTAAACGCACCTTTTATACAACGTACGCTCAAACAGCTGTGACTTTTCGCAAATTCTAATGAACGAAGGTAAGTATTTTATAAAAAAATTTTCCTCTGATGTTCCTTTTCTTTTTTCTTTCAGATTATTGGATATTCCTGCACACAACTACGGTAAATATGTATCGTTCCACCCTATAATACCTTTTTATTAATATTATTTCTCTTTTTTTTCAGGTACAAATTACAAGAAAATACACAACAAAAACTAACAATGAAAACAAACTTTTAAATGCGAGAACGAAAAACCACTGGGATATGGGTTGGAGTTGGTGGCTCCATAACTTACGTGGCCCATCCTTTTTATAATTAAGAAATCCACTGGGATATGGGTTGGAGTGGTGGCTCCAAAACAATTTAGCCCATCCCTTAAATAAAACAATGTGAGGGACTCGAGGTTGTCGGAGTTGTTGTTTGACCTCCTCCCGACGTCATTCCCTAGTGTGCTTCCACGCAAAAATTTTTTTCCACACCAGTGGTGTAACTAGGGGTGGTGTATAGACCAGTAGCGTCTAGCCGTAGGCATTTTACTACTGCGTAAAAAAATGGCACGCAACAAAACACCGATGTCTGGTGACGCAGTCTCGAGGAGCGGTGTGCGTGTTAGGTCTTTTTGGAATCCAACGTGGGGAACTCCCACACCCTGAAGTCTCATGCTGACTGAACTAGCCGGGCTTTTACACAGAGATTTTTCATCCCGGTCAAGCAAATATCCTACGGGAAGTAAACTCTTATATCTAAAGATAATACTGTTACTTTGTAAATCCCTTTTTCTTTTCTCTTACAGGTCTACCATTCCTAACTAACATTACACGGACATTCTGGAATCTTTTGGTGAATACAGAGTCATTGCTGTCTTCTTTGTACTGAGTGAGTGTTTTATTATAAAGTCGATTTGCCTTAGTGTCAGATTTCGGTTCAAGGACAGTCCTATGTGATATTTTGTATGACAGATAACACATATATACATATTTGTCAATAAAAATTATAAATATTGCACTAGGTTTTAGTTTGATCATATATTATTTGTAAATCTACGATAATTCAGGTACACCGTGATATATTAGGACGAAACACATACATATACATATATAAATTGTCAAGATAAAAATTGTCAAGATAAATTATTAAAATGTGTTACTAATCCTAATATTGCACTGGTTATAGATTATATCACAGATTTACTACATATTTTTCAAACTTTTATATCTTTCACGTGAAAAATACCAATCGACTTGCCTTGAAGGTCTTCTAGTTCATACATATTGTTACCGATTGGCCTTACAATTCTGCATTTTATAAATTTTCGGCTAAGCTTTGCGTTAATATTTTTACTAAAATTGCTCAGTACGGTATTCCTACGGTAGACTTCCTGACCGGGTACAAATTTAATAATACGTGCTCCTCTATTATATCTCTCAGCACTCCTCTCTTGAGCTTTTTGTATATTTTGTTTCATATACTCCCTAATTATTTCCATCCTGTCATTTCGACTGATTTCCAGGATCTCATGGTCGCTTAATGAACCTAATTTCCTTCCTAATTTATAATCGGAACCACTAGTGTACATGTGATACCCAAAAAGTGCAAAAAATGGTGTTATGCCTGTGGCTGAGTGTACGGACGTTCGAATTGCACATTCAATTTCAGAAAGGTACATGTCCCAGTCACGATGGTCTTTATCCAAATATGCTCTTATGGCAGATAACACAGATTGATTGACACGTTCACTCGCATTGCTCTGAGGAGAATATACAGCGGTTTTTAAATGTTGTATTTTGTATGTCTTTAATAAATTTTCAAAGCTTTTGGCGACAAATTGACTGCCATTGTCGCTATGTATTACCTCAGGTACTCCAAATTTGTGGAAAATTTCGTGAACGAGAAACTCAATAACATTGTTAGTTGTGGCTTCTTTCATCGCTTTCAAAAACATGAACTTCGTGAAATGATCAACGACAATGAATATATAACAATTTCCCTTTCTAGAGCGTGGATATTTCCCCATAAAATCTATGTACAATTTTTGAAATGGTCTTTCCGTTACAACTGGATTTCCGATTTCCGGCCTTAGATTAATGTTACATGGCTTTGATTCCTTGCAAACTCTACAGTTAGCTACAAAGTTCTTGACTTGCATCGCCATTTTTGGCCAATAAAATTGTCGTCTCAATCTTTCCAGAGTCTTTGCTACTCCACCGTGTGCTGTTGTTACAGTAGAGTGAGCGTTTTCAATCATTTGATATGTAATCATTGTTGGAATCCATAATTTCCATGGTGAATCTAAGCCTATCTGATCAAAACCTATATTTTTGAATATATATCCGTTTTCAACTTTCACATCAGGCAATTTTTCTTTATTCTCCGTTATATGTTTTACTAAATTCGGCAAAATTTCAGTTTATGGGGGACACCCCTGGGAAAAAAAAAAAATGCCACGCCCCCTTAAATGACCCCAGGAGTGCGAAAATCATAATGAATAAGGGGGCTCACGCCCCCTATGGGCGTGGCAGTCGAAAAACGACCCGGCGCACCTACGTAGACAATATGGGTATCAAATGAAAGCTAATGTCTTCACGATTCCAAAAATAGCCGTAGTTGCCAGATCGGGCGATTTTTGTAGCCGATATGGCCATTTTGGCAAAATTTGGGGTGGGGGAAATTTTTTTTTTTTTTTTTTTGCTTATATTTTGTTAAAAACAAACAAAAATGAGCATTTTGTGCGAAAAAATTACTATTGTTAGCGTTACCCAGGGATTACCGCGTGGAGGTCATAGTAAATCAATCCCCTTGGAGAAGCATTAGAACTCACGTAAAGTTGTGAGTTTCCACGCTTCTCACGGCCAAGATGCCATCTGCATCTAGTCGTCTTCATCCTCATCTTCACTGTCTTCAGACTCATCTACAATCTCTGGCACGGGGTCTAGCGGATTGTACAGTTTTCCCGCAATGCGGCAAAACTCTGCAAAACGATCCAACTTCTGCGCATTACACCTCTTTGTAAACATGTAGTGTGCCAAGTACCCACCCATGAAGTTTTTGCGCCTTCCACCAGCAGGTATTGAACGTTTGGCATGGGCCCAAGACCCCTCAATACTGTTGGTATGCGCCCCTGTCTCCGGATCTTTGAAATTAATTGAGTGGTTGACCTGCAGGTGTATGTATCCGGTGTCCTTGAGGCAATCGTACGACTTCCAGCAGTCGCTTATGATGGTGGTCCCTGGGAGAATCCAATTTTGGATAATAGGGACTAGAGTGGCAGAGTCCCTTTTGTGCACAGGCACCATAAAGGATTCCCCAGTTTCCCTATCATAAGCTCCAAACACCCACTGGCCTTCCACTCGCTTACCTCTATAGTACTTCCTCTTGCCAAACTTGCTCTCATCTATTTCGACGATTTTGCCGACGCCACCAATAGGCTTACGGCGAACGACTAAATCGTCGAAACAGACTCCGCGGCTGAACTTGGCCCAGTCCACTAAGGTAGCACATCCAGAAACTCTTATCTGTTTCCCTATTGTGTTCAGCGGAATATGGTCCAGCCATAGGGAAAGAAATTTACATACCGTTACCAACGGTAGGTGGGTTTTAGTAAAAAATGTTCCTGTAATGAGGGAAACACCGTAGTTGCACCTTTTTCGCCCACCCCCCTTTTTTTTGCTAATGGTGGTGAAGTGATAGCATCGCCACTTCCAGCGATCCCCATCATTAACCAAACGCATGGGCGTGCTATGGTCTTGTGGGCAGTGCATAGTACCTTCAGAAGGAAGCATACCAAATTGCATAAGTTTTTTCAATAAAATCGGCGGCTTATCGTCCAATTCACGACCCCAGTCGTGAATGTCAAAGGCAGTAACGCAATCCATATTTAGTGATGTTCTCGTGTCAAGAGTCAAATCATAAATGAGGATAAGTACAAAATTAAGAAACGAGGAAAACTCTTGAAAGCTTCTGATTGATTAATGAAAATTTGTTATACTGGCTTCGCTTAGTAAAGTTTTTCTGCGTGACCGGCCTACGGCCGGGCTTAGGGGTTTTTAACTCCAGTATGTCTTAATTCTAGACGGCGGGGATCTCAAGTGCTCGGCCTCTGGCCGAGCTAAAAAGAAATAAACAAAAAAAGTCCTTCCCCCATTTTATAAAAATTAACATATCTTCCTCAAATTCTGGACGATCTGGCAACTACGGGTATTTTTGGAATCGTGAAGACATTTCCTTTCATTTGATACCAATATTGCCTAAGTAGGTGGCATGGGTCGTTTTTCACCCCCGCCCCTATTTAACAAAAATGGCCGTATCGGCTGCAAAAACCGCCCGATCTGGCAACTATGGCTATTTTTGGAATCGTGAAGACATTAGCTTTCATTTGATACCCATATTGTCTACGTAGGTGGGCCGGGTCGTTTTTCGACTGCCACGCCCATAGGGGGCGTGAGCCCCCTTTTTCATTATGATTTTCGTACTCCTGGGAACATTCTGAAGGGGATGGCATATTTAGATTTTTTCTCTAGGGGTGTCCCCCATAAACTGAAATTCAGCCCTAAATTCTTGTACTCTTCGCTTTCGAATTCAGTCGTTTCGAAACCTAGACATTCTGTCAGATTCATTTCGTCCACGTTTGGTAATCTTGATAGCATATCGGCAACTAAGTTTTCTGAACCTTTCCTGTGCTTTATTTTAAAATCGAATGCTTGCAGTTTAAGTGACCATCTGGCTAGTCTCCCTGTTACGGTAAAAGCAGTATATGGTCTACTTTTAGGCTCAAAAATGCCAAAATGCGTATTTAAGATCGACGCTACTTATGAAATGTGTTTCGTCAATTCTACTTAAGATACCATTTATGTTTTGTAAGGGATACGCGTCTTTAACAGTTAATTTATTCAATTTTCTTGCGTCCAAACAAAATCTATTTTTACCAGGTTTCCTTACGATTGTGGTTCTGTTACTCCAAGGACTGTCGCTTATTTCTATCACTTTTAATTCTAACATTTTGTCTATTTCGTTATACGTTATCTCCTGAACTGCTGGTGAAATCGGATAATGTCGATCTTTTATCGGTTCAGCATTATCTATTAATTTGATCGAATGCATTTCTACATTAGTTTTTCCCAATCCTTTTTCCTCAAATGTATCGAATTTTGCTATTACCTCATCTAATCTCTGTCTTTGTTCACTATTCAATTCATGTGGACCTATCCTATAATTTTCTTTATCTTGTACCAAATCTTCTAGAACTTTATCTATTGTAATTTCATTTACACCTATAATATCTGGAGCTAAACTAAAAGTACGCCAAAAGTCTATGCCTAAATAAAGAGGTTGTTCCAAATCAGAACAAAGATATAGAATTATATTATCTTTCTTATCTTTGTACTTTATGGGTAGATTTATTTTACCTAATATTCTGTGGTGTTGACCACTGGCAGTCTTCACGTTGGAGAATATTGGTACTATTTCCAAACCTAGTTCTTCTAGTAATTCCCTACATCCTTTTCCTAATATGCTAACTGATGCTCCACTGTCTAATAATCCTAACATAATTTTTCCTTCTATTTCTACATCTACAAATACCCTATTATCACTAAACTAATCTATCCTAGTTATAGAATCTACAATCATTCTTTTACATTGTTGTTTTTTTCTATATTTCTCCCTAACTTTCAAAATTCTTTTTGATACAGGTTTACGCTGTCTTTCAGTATCAAATATCTGTGCTCTAACGTAGTCATAGTACTCTTGTCTCGTTTGTATCGGTAATTTGTGTCTTATGTCAGGCATTTTACTAGATATTTGCTTCCAATTATTTTCTAATTCTTCATTATCTGCCTCTGTCTCATGGCTTTCTAATTTTCCTTGTAGGGATTTTTGGATGGACGTAGGTCCCCAGACTTTCCCACGCCCCGTTTCAAGTTTCCCTGACACTGTGGGCAATTCGGAGTCATCATGTCTGGTCTTCCACAACGGTAACAAAACAGTGTTCTCTCTGCTGTAGTACATTCCTTAAAAATATGCCCTGGTACCTTACAGTTCCAACATATTAAATCCGATTTATCCTTATTGGAATGTAACGCAGCAACTTCTAATTCCTCCGATTTGTCATCTTGCAAATTTTCATACACCGTATCACCTAAATATACTTCACTTACAGGTCTTGATAATCTTGTAGGTGGCTGATAATTTCTATTATCTCTCCTTGGAAAATTGCGTTCGGCCTCATTGCACTCGATTCTAAGTTGATCAACAGATGAAACTGAAATTGGGTACACGATTCTAGCGACACTTTCTTTAACATTTCTTTTCAAAATCTTGATCATATCGTATTCTGGTATGGACTGAACTAATTTAGCACGTATCTGATTCATAGCATGGAAAAACTGATCTATTGACTCATTATTGTTCTGTCTTCTCTCTACTAAATCTCGCATAATTTCAAAATTAGACCTGGATGTTTGGTATTGACTTAACAATGCTTGTTTCAACCCTGGCCATTTAACGGAAAAGTGAGTTTGGATAAATAGCCAGTACCAATCCTTGGCTGGACCAGATAATAATAGATGGAAGTCTCTTTCTAATTCTTCCACTGGGATTCCATACTGAGTCTGCAAACGCTCTATACGAAAAATGAAATCCTCTACACTCATACGTAAGTTATTCCCATCAAAAATCAGACCCCATTTATCTATTCTTATCCACATTTTAGATGCATTTGGAATGGACGAATTATTTGGACCATCATAATTTCCAAAAGGATAAACAGTGGGTCCTTCATTAGTCTCGACGTTTCTCCTAAATGGTAAGTTTACTACATTTTCGCCATAACTATTATTAAACTGAATTCCTGCAGCTCTAGGAATTTGATTATTATTGCCATTTTCTCGCGGCACAAAACTGCTATAAATTGTTCGAGTGGGCAGCGCTGGTATTGAGATAGGTGTTCTATTTCGACTGTTGTCTGACAACGCTTGACCTGTCTGACCTTGACTTGTACTTGGCATTGCGTTTAATTCTACACTAGAGGGGTTATTCAGCATAAATTCAGTGACTCGTGGTTCGCCTACAATATTGTGTGTGACATTAGCGGATTCTGGTTGTCGATTATTTTGAGTAACAACTTTTGAAAGATCCCCTACAACTTTCATTAAGTCTCCTATAGATTTTCTCACATCTTGCATCTCCCCCTGAACCATACTTCTTATTTGTTCCTGTAAAGTTTTCTGGACTGATAAAGCTTCATCAGCCACTAAATCTCTTACTTCTGGTGTTATTTCTTCCCCCATAGTACTAACATTATCGGAATTTACTCGTAATCCTATTCCGGTCTGTAAATTAGTGGACGTACTAGGTCGGTTAGAGATTATAGTGTTAGACAAATCTGTGATCTGTCCTGTATTTGCGTTATGATTGTCATTCATATTGAATTTAAGTGTTCTAACTCTACGCTGTTTCGGAGACAATGGGACGTACGTTCTGCTAGTATCAAATTCGGCTTTTCTTTTCCTCTGTCTGAATTTGGCTCTAGTTTCTCTATTCATTACCTACATACATGAAACCACAAAAAAAAATATATGCAACAACTATTTCTTTACACAATATAAAGAAATTACGTTTCGTTGGTAGATGTTGTAATAAATAAATATTAAAATCGATAGAAAGTGAACTAAATATTGATCTGTATTAAATAGCACAGAAATTTTATGCACCAAACACGCATTAAAAAGAAATAAATACAAAAAAAAAAATAAACTTAATATTAATGATAATCTAATATAAATCAATGATACTAAACCTAAACTAAAAAAAAATCCTAAATACCTAATAGAAAATTCAAAACAAAAAACATATAAAAATATAATAAATAACACTAAATGAATAACTAAAAAATTAATAAATCTCTAATTAGAAAAAATATTTAAAATTTTAATACGTAATATAAAAATAAAAAAAAACATAAAAATTACAACAAATAACACTAAATGGGTAAATTTAAAATTTAATAAATATCTAAATAGAAAAATACTTAAAACTTTTATACGTACTCTAAAAAAATATAATGCTAAATAAAACTAAGCTAAACTCTTCTCACAATTGTCTTGTATTCTTTTTTTTTAAGGGATTGTTGATTAGCGGCGGTACGACGGTTCTTTTGTTAATTTGTTAGATTCTCTCATAGAGAGCTACTAGTGATATAGTCTTAATTCGTACTAAACAAAGGTAACTACAATTAACCTCTTTGTATGTTTTTCACTTCTAACGATAACCATTAGAAGGCCGTATGGTATGAATGTCGACACAACGGGCCTTGAGATGTAGACTCAAGCGGCTGTCGCTTTTCATCCATGCTGATTAACACACAAAGATTGAGACTGAAACTAAAATATAAAAAAAATAAAAACAAATCAAGATTAGATGAACATTTAGATGGATCTAGACGTCCATTCTAAGAACTTTCCTTTTCCTGAATGATCCGGTCGTATATTTCTTTACTTATGAGTCTTCCAAAATCATAGAATAGTTCATACAACACGATTTTCAGTTTACCTACTAAAACGGATATGACTTTACTCCCTATATCGAATCACTCACGCTAAACAAATATACGTTAGTCTATTGCTCTCATCTCTAATAGTCTATTGCCTAGTGCTTAGGTCTTTACACTCAACTTCTAAATTTCTGTTTGGGCCCCATTTCTGTTACGATCCTTATCGGTACTCTGGCCATTGATTTCCCTGCCAGCTCAACGGCATCACCTCGTGGGAGGAGTTCTCAACCCTTTGGCCGGATCGCAACACGAAAAAAAATTTTTACGGGAATTTTAACACAAATAAAACACTTACATTCTGTACGCCATATCACTTAATAGGGAGGTAGATGTTGGCCTCCAATCGCCCTTTTCCCATCCATGACTGTGATGAATCCAGTTCCTATTTTCACAGTCCCTTCTGCCCGTCTTACGTCGCCCTATCTACTTCAACAATCCCCCAAAAAAATATAACTTACTCAAAAATTTTCATAGTTTAATACATTATTAGAACAGCTTTATTTATAATTTTCTCTATACTAATCATTAAAATTCTCCTTACAAAACGTAATCTTAAACTAAATTACATACTTAACACTAATAAATTTTATAATATATGTGATCTCACTTTCGTATTGGCCTTTATCAAAAAAAACAATTCCTTACTTCTTTTCTTTTATAAATATATTTATATGTCTATAGCTCTATTAAGTACTCAATCTTTGCCGGATGTGCAATAACAAAAAAAAATCCTACGCATGAAGGAGCTCCCTAATGACGTTCTTTTATATATGTATTTTTTTTTCTACCAATTCAATTTCCTTAGCCTAGTTTGAGCACCTAGTTTACTAATTTTGAATTTATTCTTTAATTATTTTTAGGTGTATTGTTTTGTTCTTTTGGCCTCTGACGAATTCATTTACATTTAGATTACCACACTCTCAAAGGACACAATAATTATTCACACCAACACTCAAACAACTTAAAAATAACGTAAATTAATAAATAATAATAAATAAATAACTAAATAATAACAATAAACAATTCTTAAACTACATTAAATTCTTGTTTTCCTTTTTTTTTTTTTTCTCTTAATTTTTTTTTTTTTTATTTCTCTAGGTGGCCCAAGAACCACGGTTCTTACTCAAACGTAGCACTTTCCTCAGTATTAAAAATTTTCCTTTGTTACCTTGGACTATACTGCCGTCTGTCTTTACATGCATATGTGTGTCTATCCTTTTATATATATGCGTACAATATGGATGTTTGGTACTCTAATGGATAAGTTATGGATAAAACTTACCTGGCTATTTCTCCTGTGATCTCTTGGTCAACCGTCACCAGTTCTGAGACAATAGCCAGCTATATATAAAAAACGAAAGAACATTTTAATAGTTGTTTCTCACACACGCACCTATCAATCACGAACTTGGCAATTTTATTTTATTTTGTAGAACTTACGTTTTTTTTTCTGTGGTAATAAATTTTAACTTCAGCAAAAATATTTATAGCTTTGTAACGACACTCTGATTTAATTTGCCTTTATTGTTTTTAGCTGTTACTAATTAAATTTAGCTGATACTAGTGCACCTTTCACTATGTTTTTAGTCTTGCTTTCTGCAATTGCTACCCTTTTATACTTATTTAATAGCACAATTTCGCTGGGTTTTTCCCCGCCAATCCTTATTTACCTTCTTATTAGTTATCTTTCTTTTTATTTTCCTTGGCGCCTTTTTCCGCTTACATACTTTTTATTTTATGTCTTATAGGCGTATAGCATTGGTTTGTATGTCTGTAGGCCCAAATCTATAATTCCCGCGCTAAGTAACGTTTTTTCTAAATAAATAAACTACTATATGACTAATGAGAAAGGAATTTAAAGCGGTGTTTTCATCTTCGTAAGTAAACAGTGCTCAAAACAAAAGTTAGCTTGTACTGCATTCCCCCTCCTACAATACCAGGCGGTCAGCAATTTCAGTAGCATGACTGCTTCCATTCATAATTTAAAATCTTTTTATTTTGTTTTTTTTTCAAATTTAGTTATTTTGAATGAAAACTGCAACCCTGTGTATTTTATGGTGTTATCACTACTATGCTTACTAAACGCACCTTTTATACAACGTACGCTCAAACAGCTGTGACTTTTCGCAAATTCTAATGAACGAAGGTAAGTATTTTATAAAAAAATTTTCCTCTGATGTTCCTTTTCTTTTTTCTTTCAGATTATTGGATATTCCTGCACACAACTACGGTAAATATGTATCGTTCCACCCTATAATACCTTTTTATTAATATTATTTCTCTTTTTTTTTCAGGTACAAATTACAAGAAAATACACAACAAAAACTAACAATGAAAACAAACTTTTAAATGCGAGAACGAAAAACCACTGGGATATGGGTTGGAGTTGGTGGCTCCATAACTTACGTGGCCCATCCTTTTTATAATTAAGAAATCCACTGGGATATGGGTTGGAGTGGTGGCTCCAAAACAATTTAGCCCATCCCTTAAATAAAACAATGTGAGGGACTCGAGGTTGTCGGAGTTGTTGTTTGACCTCCTCCCGACGTCATTCCCTAGTGTGCTTCCACGCAAAAATTTTTTTCCACACCAGTGGTGTAACTAGGGGTGGTGTATAGACCAGTAGCGTCTAGCCGTAGGCATTTTACTACTGCGTAAAAAAATGGCACGCAACATGTGTTATGTTTATTTGTATTGAATGTATAATTGTGTTTAATTATTTGTGTTTCGTTTATGTTTCAGCAAGTCCTCAACCTTTTCTAACTCCAGCCAGAGTTGTGAAGCTCTTTCCCATGATGGTGGTGGGTCGGAATTTATTGCGTTCTTTAAATCCGCCCGTCGTCTCCTCAATTTGACAATTTTACCGCCTCTCCGGTGTTTCGGTGGTGCTACGTAGGGTATTTTTGTTAATTCTTCTTCCTTCTTTTTTTGTTGTCGCTGGAGATATTGTTGAATAGTCAAAGGTTTAGGCTGTTGGTTTATTGCTGGCGTCGTTGACTCCTTTGGTATTGAGTGGTCATCGTCGTTGGGCAGGATCGCCATGTAATAAGTGTAGGTATTTGTGTAAAAGTTGCCGGCGCATATACGCCACGGGCCAGGATAAGAAATTCGTATCAGCACTAGAGAGCGCTTATTAGTTTGAAATAAAAATGCCTGTTATTAAAGGCTGTTTCAAATTTTGAATGTCTTTATTTTCTGGAGCTGTGCTCCTTTTTATAAGGACTAAATGTAACGGATTTAACAATTTACTTAAAAACTATTTCTAAGCTACTTAGGACTATTTATGTCTATGGCTGAATTTAATACCTCTCTCTTGCACTTACATCATATATATTTATTGTATTTTTTGTCGTTGTGTATTTTGTTTTCATAACAAATAATCAGTGATGGCAAGACAGGGATAATAATAATATAATACATTTATATATATAATTACACTAATACATTTATATATATATAATTACACTACAAGATACCAAAATAGATAACTTTTTAAATAGTAATAATGAGCGAATTAATGGTACTTGGTAAAAAATGAATGAAGCAGAAAGGGAGCAGCCAAATCGTTAGGAGTTTATTTACGACTATAACCCTAAAGGTGAACAAATAAGAAACGCAATTGCGGACTTTTTAATGGAAAAATTTTATTAAAAAACAAAAACTTGTAAAACAAATATAAAAACAAACCAATTCAGTAATTTTTTTTTATAAAAACTAAATAAAACTAAAAAAACTTAACAAACACAAAACAAGTCAGTCTTATTTGAAATTTTAAACTTGTATCAAGTTTTAAAACGATTTTTAGTTCATAAACCTTACATACTAAACTATTAATTATTTACTAAACTATTAATTATATACTAAACTATTAATTATTTACTAAACTATTAATTATTTACTAAACTATTAATTATTAACTAAACTATTAATTATTTATTGATTCATTTTCTGAATATGTCATTTCTTTCTTTTTCAATCTCGACCATTTCCTCCTGCAATTTTAAAATTCTAGCATCTACTTCCCTATTTCTTTCTATTTCTTTTTCAATAACTTCTGTAGAGTATTGAATTTTCTTAAGGATTTCGCTGTGGAAGCTGGCCTTTCTCTTCTTTTTGGGGGGAGGAGTTTCGATGAGTTCATCACTTTCATCGCCCAACGTCTCAACTTCAAAATCCAAAATTGTCTCTCAGCTTGTGGAACAGGAAGGTTCTATTAAAAGATAAGAAAATTAAATTATAAATACAAAAAATCGAAAAACAAATATGTTTATTTACCTATGCTTTCATCCATATTATTTTCTATTGCGTTGGATTTATACGACCCCAGCATAGAATGCATCCTTTCATAGAAAGGCCAGCTCGACGGCGATCCTCCGGAAGGACCAACTTTACGTTTTTCGGCTCTAAAATTATAAATTAAAACAATTAAACACTGTTTTTTATTGTTCTTGCTTGTTTGTCAAACCTGTATTTGTTCGTAAAATTGTGAACTTTTATTTCCTGGGGAGTGAAATCAAAGCCACTGCTTTGCATCCCTAGTGCCATCTCCTCGTATATGTGGCGGAGAGCTCCGATGTTGTCCTCCCATACAGCAACAAAAAGGGACTCTTCGTTGAAGTACCACTGTTTCTTTTTCTTAATAACGCGTTTCCTGTGAGCTTCACAATTAGTTTTTTGTTTTTAAAAAAGTACACAACAATATACTTACACTTTATTTACTATTTGGTGCTCCATTGCCAATTATCCTTAATAATTATTACGATTTTAAATTTTGCCGCAAAAATTCCAAAAAATACCGCACTTTCTTTGTTTTTTTTTATTGTCAAAGTGTCAAAATTTAATTGAACAGTGTTGCGTTTTTTAGTACATTAATAGAAAAATCACGGTTGTATTAGTAAGTAGTGCAAGATTTTGGCGAAATCTACTAGATTTGCTGCATTTTGTTTTGTATGGGAAATTCCATCAAAATCTACCAGATTTGGCTTGAAATCCCGTAAGTAGTAGATTTCGCTTAGGTGTAAATGGCATATTACGTTCAAAGAAAAGTAAACGTATTTTCCATAAGCATTAAAATACAATTGGACACAAAATAAAATAACAGTTTTCATCAAAAACTTAACAAGTCGCTACAAAAACATTGGATGGAGTAAACATAAATTTTATAGCAGCTTTGCACATTGGTTAGAGGGTAAACTTACTGTACAGGTACTTTCAGAAAGTAACAATCAAAATAGTCAATGGGTACCATTGTAACGAACCTTTTTCTTTGCTGGGGTATATCTCGCCGGATACCCAGGGTCCACTCACAATAAATTTTATTTATTTGAGACCCTCGTTAAAAAAAATAAAACTTTCTGTCTTTTTATTCTTAAATTATGCTTTATTTATTAATTAGTTTTTCTTAAATTTAGTGTTTATTTAAGTCTGTCACAACACGATTACCAAGGCGTTTTTGGTGAGACACGATCAGAGAACCAAGCCGATCGGCTTGAAATCAATTTTTATAAAATCAAACCGCCGCCGATTATAATCGGCTTAAAAGCTGAGCCGGCTTACTCCACGCCGCCGATTTTGGCAGCTCAGCCGACAAAGTTTTGAAGTTGGCCGGCTGCAACATTTCCACAGTTTGTATTTTACATTAGCTTTTTTAATACACAAAAAGCCCTATTTGATGAAATTTTTCTTTTTTTTTTTGAGCAGTCACTAAAACCGACTTGTTCCAAAAATTTTATAAAAGGGTACCTCACAACGGCAGATATTTTTTCGCCAACTTATCTGACAATGTAAGGTTTCATTTTTCTGTTGGAACGAATATTACAAAACTTAAATAATTTTTTATTGAATGTAATTTCGAAACGTGAGGTAGAATCATGACGTTTTCACAGAATATGTATTTTTTGATTGTTAAAAAACAAATACATAATTTTTAAATTTAAAATTTTTAACCTAAATGTGTTTATATACTTTGTAATTCTCATAATTCATTATGAGAGTTTTGTATAAACATAAGAAATTACAATTAGCAATAAAGTATGTGATGGAAACCGAAAGCGAACACGAATGAGCTTTAGAAGTCAATTTTTTCGTAATATTTCTGTATTGAAAAACCTTTTTCATATAAAATATAAATGATATTGTGGTACTAAAGAGAATCTTAAAACAAAAATTTTAAAAATTAGATTAGAAATGTATTAAAATGTACTTCTAAAACTGTATTAAAAAAGCTAATTATAGATATGTTGTTTTGAGCCGAATTTCAGCCGCCGCCGACCATTTTTGCTCAAGCCGCCGCCGCCGATCATATCGCATCGGCTTGTTTCTCTGGACACGATCACCACGCACAAATGTTGGCTGTACGGATGGCCAGCTTGATACAGTCAACAGTGGTACGTCGATAGGGTATATCCTCACAAATGCCCAGTGAAGCCACCAAACAACAACGAATCTGCGGTCCAACCACGGAAACGATGTGTCGAGTGACTCCTAGTAGTAAACCTGCGGTCCAACCACGGGCACACTACTACGCTCGGCTTTGGATGTAGGTGTAGTACCAAATTGTAAACCTGCGGTCCAACCACGGAATTCACAATTGAGACTACACCAGCACCACTACAGACCAAACAAAACAAACTACTACTGACTGACCAAAACTGACTCCTCACGATTTTCATTTTTGTTCTGCTTTTATACCCTTTTTTCTGTTGACATACAACCAAGGTAGTTGCGTCTATCCGTTCGCTCAGCTGTTTGTCACATTTGTTGTGTATGCGATGTTTGCTTATATGCCGCTAGAGGGTGTGTCAATTCGTGTCACTGCCACTAGATGTCGCCGTTAATCAATTTAAATTTAATTCATACAAGAATTATATACAATTACAAATTATATAATATAAAAGGAAATTCATTCATTATTATATAGAACTACCAATTAGAAAAATTAATTCAATTTACATTTAATTCATACAAGAATTATATAAAATTACTTCAGTAGAAATAGCAATTGGCTATCATGATTTGAGACCCAATCCCTTCACTGGAAATGGAACTACTGGCTATTAGGTGGCTCGGAGTATTTTACTCCATATTTTCCTCTAACCTTCCGGACCCGACATCTTCATCTCCTCTTGACATTTTCTTCTCCTACCTATCCACATCTACTCTCTATCTATCTCTACAACATCTATCCCCCTTATGCTTTTTCTATTCATTTCTTTTCAGGCAACACAAAAGGATTAACGTATGGACCTAAGTGAGCTGTACTAAGTATGGATGCCTGCTGACCTAACCTAACCTATGAATGACACTGTCTTTTTTTGAAGATCTACTGGAATAATGCCATCTGGTTCTGGTGATTTGTACGGACCGAAGCTATTTATCGCCCATCATATTCTCCTGTGGTTTATCGGAACAGAGTTAATATGACTACCGTTGTTATAGCAGGATGCTTGACTGGAGCACAGTCAAGGTCCAACTACCGTAGACTTTCTAAATGTAGCTTGGTACAACCGGCGAAGTAGCTAATAACTTTCGAAGTCTGTTTGTCTTTCCTCTTCGCATTCCTTATTATGTTCTTGAAATAATTTAATGAGGTTTTGTAGGCTGTGCAGTAGTGTCTCGAAAAAAAAAGTTCGCGGTACACCACCGAATATAAAGTATTGTTGCAAGACAATTTCGAAAAAAAAATTTTTGTTTTTTGCCGAAAGTATGGGTCGCCAAAATACATTTTTTATTATATCTTCGGCATTTATAGTCCGATATTAAAGTGTGATATATCGATGTTTTTGTGTTGAGGAGATCTATCGATGTTATTACCTTGCATTTACTTTAAATGTCTTGTTTTAGTATTTACTCACCAGATCTCAGTTCCTACCACCCTAATATCAGAAAATAAAAGCTCACCAAAAATCATTAAACTTTTGTAAAGAAAGTTTTTCGATAATTCCAACAGAACTATTGAAAAAATTAATTTTTGTTTTTTTGCCGAACGTAGGGATTACCTATTTAAATTTTTTTATTATATCATCGGCATTTATAGTCCGATCTCAAAGTGTGATATATCGATGTTTTTGTCTTGAGGAGACCAATGTTTTGTATTTACTCACCATATCTCAGTTCCTACCACCCTAATATCAGAAAATTAAAGCTCACAAAATATCATTAAACTGAAAAATTTTAAATTTAAATCATTAAAAAAATTTCAGTTTATGAAAAATTAAAAGTGTTTCGGTATTAAAATATTGTCTAAATATTATAAAAAATTAAACTCTGTTATGAATGATGTTACCACTCGGAATACGGATACCAGTAATAGAAAAGTCAATGTACTAATGCTTACATAATGACAGACAGGACTTTGTCAAAGACTTCAGCACCTGTTTAGGGCGTTTAGCTCCTTGTTTTTGGCTTTTGACTGCCGCATCCTCCTCTTAACGTTGCGCTTAGGCACCACTGTTGATTCAGCAAGAGAAGGTGCGTTTTTGAGACCAGCTACATGGGCTCTGGCCCAGTTAAGAGAAACGGTTTGCTCCGGGCTGACCCAAAGCCTCAATAAATGTCGAGGCGGAACGCCTCGTAGTTGCAGCCCATCTGGCAGGGCTTTTATGCTGAGAATTACAATTGCCGGGTTTGGCAGTAGGTGATGCAGCGTCAGGACAGCAGGATTCATTCACGGTCCCTGACTGCAAATAACGCATCGGGGAATCTACTACTTGGGCCGACTTAATCGCTTACTTCGCAGTAGCACCACAAAGAAGGGGTTTCACCGTTTGTAGGTGTAGCCCGGTGTAGTAGCCTAAGTCACATTCGACTGTGGGTGTAAGGTCCCCGGAGATTACGTAGCCTCGGACCGAGTACGTCACTACTTCCTGCTTTCCGCTGCCGCCCCATGTGTTGATTACTGCCGCTCGTGAACAAAGGGAACAAAGCTCGTGAATTTCGGACAAACGAATGATGGCCCTAATAGACCAAACGGACCTAATTCCATCAAAACGTTATCAGTCAAGTGGTTAGGGTAGTTCTTAGTATCGCGCTCCATGTGTGCCATTCTTGAATGGGCGACCCTACCGGCAGCAGCCAACTCAAGTTAAACTCTTCCATCCAGTATGGCCAACATATATCATTGCACTTAGGCCTCTGCATCACGTCAAGATGACTGCTCTGATGGAAAGACATTTGTATGTATAAAAATATCTATGTATAATAGAGCAGTATCCATGCCCATTTTTTGACATAGCCTTATACAAAGTCCACTTCCGAAAATCACTTAAATGTGCATTCATCTCTTATAAAAATCACAAAGTAGTCGAAATTCAACACAAATAATCCGTGTGTAAAAATTAATCGTCGTACCACATTTGATTCTGATGCGGTCATATTTGAAATCTAACTTTCAGTTCTTGAAGTTTCTTCAAAAAATATCTCTTATTAAGAACAAGTAAGAGTGCTAAATTCGGCTATGCCGAATCTTATATACCCTTAACCTTTGTTGTGGATGCATAATTATATTATATACATACATATACATACATAATCTTCTATCTATATATATAAAATTCAATGTATGTATGTATGTATGTAACGTATAGACTCCAAAACGGCTGAGCCGATTTTGATGAAATTTTCACAGCATGTTACTGTGACTCTGGAAGAAATAATAGGGTACTTTTTTTTACCACGCCCACTTTTTTAAAATATTGTAATTGAAGACCAAACCTTTGGACCGATATTTTTGAAATTTTCACAGCATTTAACTGGGACTCTGGTATGATTAATAGGGTAGTTTTTTTGGCCACGCCCATTTTTACGCACACTTTTTAAAAATTATGTAATTGCTCCCATATAGTTTTTAACAGATTTACTTCAAATTGTATACACATTATATACTCCAGGCGAGGTAAAAATAAAGATTTCTTAAGCCACGCCCCTTTCACGCCAAATTATTGAAAGTTTTATACTTTTTGTTCTCTATACAAATTTGTTCATTCCAACGTATTTTTTTATTTGGTAGTATATTGCTCTTAATACTGTTAATGTCGCCATATAACTATGAACCACGCCTACTTCATCGCCCCCTTTTTTTAATTCAGATACTTACGTATACCACTAACAATGTTTGCTATACAAAATACTTTTTTTGTAATATGTAGTTACCTAAAGTTTTATATACTTTTTAACTACATACATTTTTTTATTACCAAATCCCCATTTTTCGCCCCATTTCACCTTAAATTATATTGCTTTTAATCTATATACATCTATATATATAAAATTCAATGTATGTATGTATGTATGTATGTAACGTATAGACTCCAAAACGGCTGAGCCGATTTTGATGAAATTTTCACAGCATGTTACTGTGACTCTGGAAGGAATAATAGGGTACTTTTTTTTACCACGCCCACTTTTACGCCCACTTTTTTAAAATATTGTAATTGAAGACCAAACCTTTGGACCGATATTCTTGAAATTTTCACAGCATTTAACTGGGACTCTGGTATGATTAACAGGGTACTTTTTTTACCACGCCCATTTTTACGCCCACTTTTTAAAAATTATGTAATTGCTCCCATATAGTTTTTAACAGATTTACTTCAAATTGTATACACATTATATACTCCAGGCAAGGTAAAAATAAAGATTTCTTTGACCACGCCCCTTTCACGCCAAATTTTTGAAAGTTTTATACTTTTTGTTCTCTATACAAATTTGTTCATTACAACGTATTTTTTTTATTTGGTAGTATATTGCTCTTAATACTGTTAACGTCGCCATATAACTATGAACCACGCCTACTTCATCGCCCCCTTTTTTAATTCAGATACTTACGTATACCACTAACAACGTTTGCTATACAAAATACTTTTTTTGTAATATGTATTTACCTAAAGTTTTATATACTTTTTAACTACATACATTTTTTTATTAGCAAATCCCCATTTTTCGCCCCATTTCATCTTAAATTATATTGCTTTTAATCTTTATATATATATAAATGAATGTGTGTCTGTATGTTTGTGCTTAATAGGAGGCCAAACTCTTGGACCAATCTGCCTGAAATTTTTACAGCATGTTACTGTGACTCTGGAAGGAATAATAGGCTATATGAAGTTTTGATTGTACAAACGGGGGTGGCACCGCCTATATAACCCACAAATTTAACCCGCCATATTTTGGGCATTTTTTGACGTACGTCGGTGATATTTGGTACATATGGTATTGGCATAATTAGGAATACGTACCAGGAGAAAAGTGAGTGGGACCACGCCCCTTTTTAGAAAAATTAAACATCGTAATATAGTCTTAACTACTGGACCGATCGTCATTAAATTTTCACAACAGGATATTCATACGAAATAATAAATTCTTGACTATGTAAGTGGACAAAGGGGCATGGTCTCGCCTAAAGCATTGCAATTAAATAAATAAATGTTTGTAAATATATAAATACGTTTTATTTTATTTTATGACGAGGGGGGGGGGTAGCAAAGCACACCGGGTTTAGCTAGTATATATATAAAATTCAATGTATGTATGTATGTATGTATGTATGTAACGTATAGACTCCAAAACGGCTGAGCCGATTTTGATGAAATTTTCACAGCATGTTACTGTGACCCTGGAAGGAATAATAGGGTACTTTTTTTTTGCCACGCCCACTTTTACGCCCACTTTTTTAAAATATTGTAATTGGAGACCAAACCTCTGGACCGATATTTTTGAAATTTTCACAGCATTTAACTGGGACTCTGGTATGATTAATAGGGTACTTTTTTACCACGCCCACTTTTACGCCCACTTTTTTAAAATATTGTAATTGGTGACCAAACCTCTGGACCAATATTTTTGAAATTTTCACAGCATGTTACTGTGACTCTGGAAGGAATAATAGGGTACTTTTTTTTTACCACGCCCACTTTTACGCCCACTTTTTTAAAATATTGTAATTGGAGACCAAACCTCTGGACAGATATTCTTGAAATTTTCACAGCATTTAACTGGGACTCTGGAAGGAATAATAGGGTACTTTTTTTTTTTACCACGCCCACTTTTACGCCCACTTTTTTAAAATATTGTAATTGGAGACCAAACCTCTGGACCGATATTTTTGAAATTTTCACAGCATGTTACTGTGACTCTGGAAGGAATAATAGGGTAATTTTTTTAACCACGCCCACTTTTTTAAAATATTGTAATTGGAGACCAAACCTCTGGACCGATATTCTTGAAATTTTCACAGCATTTAACTGGGACTCTGGTATGATTAATAGTTTACTTTTTTGACCACGCCCATTTTTACGCCCACTTTTTAAAAATTATGTAATTGCTCCCATATAGTTTTTAACAGATTTACTTCAAATTGTATACACATTATATACTCCAGGCGAGGTAAAAATAAAGATTTCTTAAGCCACGCCCCTTTCACGCCCATTTTCACGCCAAATTTTTGAAAGTTTTATACTTTATTAAATTTTCACAATAGGATATTCTTACGAAATAATAAATTCTTGACTATGTAAGTGGACAAAGGGGCATGGCCTCGCCTAAAGCATTGCAATAAATACATTAAAATTAAATAAATAAATGTTTGTAAATATATAAATACGTTTTATTTTATTTTATGACGAGGGGGGGGGTAGCAAAGCACACCGGGTTTAGCTATCTATATATATAAAATTCAATGTATGTATGTAGGTATGTAACGTATAGACTCCAAAACGGCTGAGCCGATTTTGATGAAATTTTCACAGCATGTTACTGTGACTCTGGAAGGAATAATAGGGTACTTTTTTTACCACGCCCACTTTTACGCCCACTTTTTTAAAATATTGTAATTGGAGACCAAACCTCTGGACCGATATTTTTGAAATTTTCACAGCATTTAACTGGGACTCTGGTATGATTAATAGGGTACTTTTTTTTACCACGCCCACTTTTTAAAAATTATGTAATTGCTCCCATATAGTTTTTAACAGATTTACTTCAAATTGTATACACATTATATACTCCAGGCGAGGTAAAAATAAAGATTTCTTAAGCCACGCCCCTTTCACGCCCCTTTTCACGCCAAAAGTTTTATACTTTTTGTTCTCTATACAAATTTGTTCATTCCAACGTATTTTTTTATTTGGTAGTATATTGATCTTAATACTGTTCACGTCGCCAAATAATTATGAACCACGCCTACTTCATCGCCCCCTTTTTTTAATTCAGATACTTACTTATACCACTAACAATGTTTGCTATACAAAATACTTTTTTTGTAATATGTATTTACCTAAAGTTTTATATACTTTTTAACTACATACATTTTTTTATTACCAAATCCCCATTTTTCGCCCCATTTCACCTTAAATTATATTGCTTTTAATCTATATATATATATAAATGAATGTGTGTCTGTATGTTTGTGCTTAATAGGAGGCCAAACCCTTGGACCAATCTGCCTGAAATTTTTACAGTATGTTACTGTGACTCTGGAAGGAATAATAGGCTATATGAAGTTTTGATTGTACAAACGGGGGTGGCTCCGCCCATATAACCCACAAATTTAACCCGCCATATTTTGGGCATTTTTTGACGTACGTCGGTGATATTTGGTGCATATGGTATTGGCATATTTAGGAATACGTACCAGGAGAAAAGTGAGTGGGACCACGCCCGTTTTTAGAAAAATTAAAAATCGTATTATAGTCTTAACTACTAAACCGATCGTCATTAAATTTTCACAACAGAATATTCTTACGAAATAATAAATTCTTGGCTATGTAAGTGGACAAAGGGGCATGGTCTCGCCTAAAGCATTGCAATAAATACATTAAAATTAAATAAATAAATGTTTGTAAATATATAAATACGTTTTATTTTATGACGAGGGGGGGGGGGGTAGCAAAGCACACCGGGTTTAGCTAGTACATATATATAAATGAATGTGTGTCTGTATGTTTGTGCTTAATAGGAGGCCAAACCCTTGGACCAATCTGCCTGAAATTTTTACAGCATGTTACTGTGACTCTGGAAGGAATAATAGGCTATATGAAGTTTTGATTGCACAAATGGGGGTGGCACCGCCCATATAACCCACAAATTTAACCCGCCATATTTTGGGCATTTTTTGACGTACGTCGGTGACAAAGGGGCATGGTCTCGCCTAAAGCATTGCAATAAATACATTAAAATTAAATAAATAAATGTTTGTAAATATATAAATACGTTTTATTTTAGCAAAGCACACCGGGTTTAGCTAGTAAGAATATAAAAATTAAAGTATTGACTTTTGTGAAAATTAGACAATTGGCCATGGAATCGCATTCCACGTCCACTTCTGAGAAGGGCAGTTTTGACTTTGTAGAATGAGTACAATACCCATAAAATTATTGTAAATATTGTTATTAAGATAAAATTAAAAAATAAACTTCAAATAAATAGAAATTACGTTACAATATTTTAAGACGATTGCCTCATAATAGTTGATAGCAACTGAAGAATTGCAGAGTATAATTAAACACGTCAATACCCAAAACTAATTACTTGCTTTTTTGTATCAATAAGTAAATTGTCTGATATTTGTGCGGATTTTTACATATTTTACAAATAATTTATTCAATAAAAACTTTTGATTTTGAGATTTTTGTGATATGTCCCATTTCAATTAAATATTTATCATACCCTTCACCTCCACAAGTGGTGAATGAGGTATATTACGTTTGTCATTCCGTACGTAACATTAAGAAATATTCAATAAACATTGTTACCAGATTAAAATGCGACACAAATAATACTCATGTTGTACTAAATTGTATGATGGTCGGTCCATAATTGGTCATAGCTCCCATTAAAAACCACATCTTAAAAAGGAATTTATTTTTATATATATCTTAAAACTATCGGTACCGACTCAAAACTTTACATAGATCATTTACATATACACAGAAATTTGGGAATTTCGGTTCATATTTGGCCATATCTATCACCACTTCCGAAAATCACTTCAATACTCATTAATCTTTAATAAATAACAGTATTGATGCAAAATCTTGCACGGAGCATTTACATATATGCCAAAATCAAACTATTAGATTTTGATATCGGCCCATATTTGACTACATCCCCCATTAAAGGTCAACTTTCGAAATTCACGTTAATACGAATTAATATATAATATATATGTGCTCGTATGGTATATAATGTTGAAATTAAACGTGAAATTTATGAAGATCGGCCCATGATTTGCCATTGCTCTCATATAAAGACACTTCCGAAAATTAACCCTTAATTAAGAAAATTAACCCTCAACAATGTCTAATAAAAATCGACATCGAGTCATTTTTATACCCTTCACCATCGTGAGAAGGGTATATATAAGTTTGTCATTCCGTGTGAAATTTCCACAATATAATTTTCCGACCCTATAAAGTATATATATTCTGGATCCTTATAGATAGCGAAGTCGATTAAGCCATGTCCGTCTGTCTGTCTGTCTGTCTGTCTGTCTGGATGTTGAAATCAGTTTTTTGAAGTCCCAAGATATGTTCGGGATCCAAACCTTCAATAATTCTGTCAGAAGTGCTTTCGAGAAGTTTGCTATTTAAAATCAGCAAAATCGGTTTAGGTCAACCAGAGTTATGAACCAATATGTGAGACCACCTCCATAAAAATTTGATATTTTTCGTCCATTTTATTGCAATATTTTGAAATATATTGCAGATAATACCATGAAATTTTGTATACGTTGTTTGTACTATAAAAGAAGAAAGTGTGCGGAAAATAGTAAAAATCGGTCCATGATTTCTCATACCCCCATACAAATATATATATTCCCGAAATATGGCTTAATGATAAATAAATGCCTATAAAATTGGAATATCAAGACAAAATTCAGCAAAAATAAGTTTTACACAAAAAGAAAGTGTGCGGAAAATAGTAAAAATCGGTCCATGATTTCTCATACCCCCATACAAATATATATATTCCCGAAATATGGCTTAATGATAAATAAATGCCTATAAAATTGGAATATCAAGACAAAATTCAGCAAAAATAAGTTTTACACAAAAAGAAATCACAAACCGAATTTTTTGTTAATTCGGTCCATATTTGACCATAGACCCCATATAAAGTCCACTTACAAAATTCACTTAAATACATATAAAACAGATATAAATAATGTTAAACGGCTAAAATTTGACATAAACACTCTTTATAGGCAAATAAATTAATGTACCAAATTTTATGGTGGTCGGCCCAGAAATGGTCATAGCCCCCATACAAAAATCTTCCCGAAATATTGCTCAATTATACATAAATGCCTATAAAATTGGAATATCAAGACAAAATTCAGCAAAACTAAGTTCTGTGCAAAAAGAAATCGCAAAACGAAATTTTTTTTAGTTCGGTCCATATTTGACCATAGACCCCATATAAAGTCCACTTACAAAATTCACTTAAATACATATAAAACAGATATAAATAATGTTAAACGGCTAAAATTTGACATAAATACTCTTTATAGGCAAATAAATTGCTGTACTAAATTTTATGGTGGTCGGCCCAGAACTGGTCATAGCTCCCATACAAGGACCACATCTGAAAAAGAGATTTTTCCCTATATATATTGAATAAATATCGGTACCGACTCAAAACTTTGCACAGATCATTTTAATATATACAAAAATCATCCCACAAAATTTTGTGAATTTCGGTCTATTTTTAACCGTATGCCCCATATAAAGCCCTCTTCCGAAAATCACTTTAATACTCATAAATCGCTTATAAATAAGGGTACCAATCCAAAATTTTACACGGATCATTTACATACATGCCTAAATCAAACTGCTGGATTTTGAGAATATCGGTCCATATTTGACTATATCCCCCTGTTATCGCTGGCGGCGATGGTTGTTCGTAAGGAGCGAATTTAACTAATCAAATGAAAGACCCAATTTCTTAACATTGATTAATAGCGTTTATTTCTATATAAAAAAACATAAAATTAAAATATAAAATATAAATGTACTTCATGTACTTACCGCAGTGCTTTTCCTCACGAACTAAATTAAATTTCTTAAAATGTTTAAGTTGAGCCACAAATATTTATGTACGTATATAAAACATGTTTAATAACGGGCCAACTTAACGAAACAAAGCACTGCAGTAGAATGTATATAAAGGAATTTGATCATTTACATGTAAACAAATAGGCACAAAAGGGAAAACAAATACATAAATGATCAAGAGACAAATAACATTTAGGCAATTCACAGACTGAGATTACATTAAATAAATACAAATAAAATAAATTAAATCAAACAAATAAAATAACAAAAAATGTATACAGCTTTATGAGCCATTAAGCGACATTCCCACCCCCGTGGATCGGCCACGATTCACTACTCTAGATCTAGGACGGCAAGTTTGGAAACTGGACGCATTATGACACCAGTGCTAGTGCGGACATCAGCACGACGAATAACGGACGAGAAGTGACAATATTTTCAGCTTCAGTCAGGAAACTCTGTTGTATATGGTCACGAGGGGCAGACTCTTTCAAAGTTGACTGTAGCACACGTTTGACGCAATGGACCATACGTTCCCATATATCACCTTCTGCAGGATTATATGGACAATTGAACTCATCTTCAATTCGGACCACATCAAACACCTCATTAAACCTTTTAGCGACTTGGTCAGCACCAACAAAATTTTTTCCATTGTCGCTTCTGAGTCTTGTAGGCGTACCACGTCGGTTTATAAATTTGCGTATGGCAAGTATACACGCATCTGTGGACAAGTCAAAGGCAACTTCCAAGTGGATAGTTCTCACGGTTAGGCATGTAAATAGAGCAACCCATCTTTTTTCATGGCGTCGACCAACAGTTATGGTTAGTGGCCCAAAACAATCCAAACCAGTGTAGGTAAAGGGCCGAATATATGGCGTCAGTCTGTCTTCTGGCAAAGAGCCCATGAGAGGTGGCACCGGCAATGTACGGCGAAATCTGCAAATAAAACACTTAGAAACACACTTACGTAAATTTTTTCTAAGGCAGGGGATCCAAGATGATCTTCTGATTTCACATATCGTTGCTTCGAAAATCTGGTGCTTCATCTTTTCGTGTACATGGGCCACAAACAACTCAGTAACGGCATGAGCCGACGGCAATATAATCGGACGTTTTATTTCCATTGGCAACCAACTAGCTGCGTCCACGCGGCCATAAACTCGAAGTAGTGAATTTTCATCCAGATATGGAGCACACGTAAACAATTCACTACTTTTCGGCAAGCTTCTTTCAGTTTTTAAAATTTCTATTTCAGTACTACATTTTTCCTTCTGTATTTGGCGGCAAATAAATATTTCAGCAGTTTTTAGTTCAGCAACGGTTAAAGCAATACTTTCTTCAGCGCGCACTTTCTTTTGGCATCGATTAATAAAACGTAACATCCAGGCAACTGTACGTTTTAGTTTGAAATAAGAAGAAAATCTGCTGAAATCAACTGGGTTCCGTAGTTCGAACCCAGCAGACTTATAGATGTCACGAACTTGTTGGGCAACCTCAATGGCTCTTTCAGGGGTTGGAAAGCTGTCGACAAAATCATCCACATAATGATGATCCACTATAGACTTAACTGCGCGAGAATATTCTTCACGATAGCTTAGAGCGTTGGTATCTTTGACATAGTGGGCTACGCAGGGCGAACAAGCAGCTCCAAATGTCATCACAAGCATTTCATAAGTATCGGGTGGCCTTGTATGATCTTCGCGCCAAAGGAACCGTTGGGAACATCTGTCTTCAGGAGCCACAAGGACCTGGAGAAACATCTCTTTAATGCCCCCACAAACTGCGGCAGCTCCATCTCGCGAATTAAACAAAATTGATGGCAGAGGCTTATATTGCGTAGGCCCTTTCAATAGCTTGGAGTTCAATGAGACACCTTCAACAGTTGCGGCAGCGTCAAAAACTAGACGGAGCTTTCCAGGCTTATTAGGGTTGATCACTCCAAAGTGGGGAAGATACCAAGTCCTAGAGCAGACACCAGAAGCTTCATTAGGCGACAGTTTACGTACATACCCCTTTGATACATAATCCTTCATGATGGCCTTATAAGCATCTCCAAATTCAGGAAACCTCATCATCTTCCTCTCAATGCCATTGAGTCTATTTTGAGCCATGGAGTAACTATCAAGCAAAATAACATCATCAGTGCGCCACAAGAGTCGAGTTTGGAACCTCCCTTTCACCTTCACTGTAGATTCCTTCAAGATTTGACGAGCTCCTACCACCTCCTTGGACTCTATGACCGGCAAAACGTTCACTCCAAAATTTTCCGTTTCAAAGTAACTTGCCACCAAGTCATATACCTTCTGTTCTGGCTGAACTGTCAACAAACATGAATGAGAATGTGATGGCTTACCCTTCATTGAACCAAAAACCACCCAGCCTAATGGGGTGCTGGCTGCATAAGGACCATTTTCTTCCAAAGGCACAATTTCATCAGGAAGACCAAGGTGGCAGTGATCCAATCCAATTAAAACCTTAGGGGCAACACCATTGTACAACTTAATAGGTAAACCAGGATGAGAGCTTAAGTCCATATTAAAACTTTGAGTCGGCAGTTTAAGATTTGAGACACCATAAACATTTTTAAGAGCATATTTCCTTTGCTTACCAACCCCACTTACTTGTAGATCAACTACAGATGCTATTTCCTCAGATGCCTTTCCAGCGTACCAGTGTAAATTTAATTTACTTTGTTGGCCCCGGAGGCCCAGTTGCCTCACCAAAGACCTGTCCACCATAGTAACTGAAGAACCTTCATCCAACAACGCATAAGTTTCAATCTTGTTACTAGGACCATAAAGTATAATAGGCACAACTCGAAACAGCAACACACTGTTATCTACAGCACGGGACACACAACTTAGGACGGATGCACTACCATTTTCTGAACCACCCGTGGCTGTCGACTCATTTGACCCAGAATTATTTCCACCATCATGTAATAATTTGTTATGTTTTTTCAGGCAACCATCAATGGGACACTCCTTTCGATTACGGCAACTTCTACTAGGATGGCCCGTACCAAGACACGAAAAACATAACCTCAATTTTTTCACATTAGTCCATCTGTCAGGCACACTCAATGAACTAAATTGTTTACACTCAATCAATTTATGACCACCCTGACACATAGGGCATTCTTGTTTGCGTTGACCATCAACGGCATGGAGGACAACTTTTCTTTTAGCTTCACTATAATTTCGATTATCACTCACCCCTTGAATAGTTTGCACCAAATCCGCAACGTCCTTGAGCCATTTGTTGAAATCCATAACTGTTGGATATGGTTTAATTGTTGAGGCATAGCGGGCCCACTCCATTCGTTTACTCAAGGGAAGCTTACTGACTAACTCATCCATCAGTGTAGGATTGGCCAAATGCTGTCGTCCATTAGCAGATTCCAAAAAGGCGGCAAGGTTCTGCACTTTAACAGCAAAAGGCACAAGACGATCAATAGCACTCTCACTAATGGACTGAATTTCTTTCACTTGTTGGAGTTGGCTACGGATGAGCATCTCTGGACGACCGTATCTAAAACGCAACTGTTCCATTACAACACACACATTATCTGGATGTATCAACAATGATTTAACACTCTCACGAGCATCACCCTTTAATGCCTTTTGGAGGCGAACACAGTTTTCAAAATTGTTGTAATTGTAGACCGCAGTTGAGTTATCAAAGGCTGCTGAAAACATGGGCCAGTCATCAGGTTTGCCACTAAATTCTGGTAAGTCATAAATTTTTCTATGCACTGCCATCGAACCACCATTTTGACACACAAGATTATTAGACGGCGACATTTGTCCTAACGGTGGTTGGCTTGCATAAAAACCTGTATTGTTTGCGTTGCAGCTTACACAGGAAAATGGCGTACGACGATCAGCGCAGTCGACGTTGGCTGAAGCAGAGCTGCCAGCGTTGGCAGCACTTGTACCGGCAGCTGATGACGCCATATTGAATGACTGGGGCACGACTGAGGATGATGTCGAGTTTCCATTTAGAGCGACTGACAAGACTTTCTGGGCTGTTAGCAACTGAACTTGGAGCAGATTGATTTGGTTTTGCAGCTCTTCTAACTTAACGCCAGGATTCAGCTGAGGCAATTGCTGCTGTCCATTTGGACCACAAAAACTTTGTTGGTTATGTTGAAAAGTAGCGGTAGACACGGTGGGCGCGGCAATCGACGTGGTGGCTACGACACCTGAGGTTCTAGCGGCAATGGAACCTGTCGACATTATAGCGGCAGAGGCGGCTATATTTTGTTGACTTGTATTGGCAGTACTTACGGTTGTGTTGGAGTAACCATGGGCAGAAGTTACTGCTGGAATCAAGACTGATGTTCCGGCGGCGGTGGAACTGGTGGACAACACAGAAGCTCCATCGGCAAGGGGAGCCATTTGTTGTTGCAGAAAATTTGTTCCAGCAGATGGAGAACCATTATTATTTAGATTTTCAGTTGAATGCAAACGAGGGCTTCTTCTTACAGGCGAGCGTTGCAGCATTTTGAAGCACTATATGAATTTTTCAAATATATTTTTATTATTCAGCTGGCAGCAAATATATTGTTTCGACAGGCAAGGACTTCTTCACCAAAAAAATTATTTTCTCTTGGGCAGAGAACCAATTGTTCCGGCAGGCGAGGAACCACAATAAAATTAGTCTTCTTCTTTTTAAAACCACAAATGTTCCGGCAGGTTGGAACCACAATAAATTTTCTCATAGGCAGAGAACCAATTGTTCCGGCAGGTTGGAACCACAAAAAATTTTCTCATAGGCAGAGAACCAATTGTTCCGGCAGGCAAGGAACCACAATAAAATTAGTCTTCTTCTTTTTAAAACCACAAATGTTCCGGCAGGTTGGAACCACAATAACATTTCTCATAGGCAGAGAACCAATTGTTCCGGCAGGCAAGGAACCACAATAAAATTAGTCTTCTTCTTTTTAAAACCACAAATGTTCCGGCAGGTTGGAACCACAAAAATGTTTCTCATAGGCAGAGAACCAATTGTTCCGGCAGGCAAGGAACCACAATAAATTATCTCATAGGCAGAGAACCAATTGTTCCGGCAGGCAAGGAACCACAATAAATTATCTCATAGGCAGAGAACCAATTGTTCCGGCAGGCAAGGAACCACAATAAATTTTCTCATAGGCAGAGAACCAATTGTTCCGGCAGGCAAGGAACCACAATAAAATTACTTTTTTCAAACTACAAATGTTCCGGCAGGTTGGAACCACAAAAATTTTTCTCATAGGCAGAGAACCAATTGTTCCGGCAGGCAAGGAACCACAATAATTTCCGCACAAAGCTGCGAAATAAAATTTGTTATCGCTGGCGGCGATGGTTGTTCGTAAGGAGCGAATTTAACTAATCAAATGAAAGACCCAATTTCTTAACATTGATTAATAGCGTTTATTTCTATATAAAAAAACATAAAATTAAAATATAAAATATAAATGTACTTCATGTACTTACCGCAGTGCTTTTCCTCACGAACTAAATTAAATTTCTTAAAATGTTTAAGTTGAGCCACAAATATTTATGTACGTATATAAAACATGTTAAATAACGGGCCAACTTAACGAAACAAAGCACTGCAGTAGAATGTATATAAAGGAATTTGATCATTTACATGTAAACAAATAGGCACAAAAGGGAAAACAAATACATAAATGATCAAGAGACAAATAACATTTAGGCAATTCACAGACTGAGATTACATTAAATAAATACAAATAAAATAAATTAAATCAAACAAATAAAATAACAAAAAATGTATACAGCTTTATGAGCCATTAAGCGACACCCCCACATAAGGCCCACTACCGAAATCCACGTTAATACTAATATATATATTAAATATACCGTTATTATGATGAAATTCGACGTGAAATATCCTCATATGCATGAAAATAACTGTTCCGAAATATAAGAAGATCGGCTCATAATTTGTCATACCTGCCATATAGAACCATTTCCAAAAAACAAATAAATTCGGGTCAAAAAATATTCTTTTCGGATTTAACCCATATTCGGTCCACATTTTATAATCATGATATATATCGTTGGAAAGGTATTTTTAATACCTTTTATTTAATATATTACAAATTATCAGACACCCAATAGTTCCCGAGATATAGGCCTATATATTTTCAACTTTAAGGGCCCGCCCCCTCGAAAATAGGCGTGACCGCCAACAAATTTTTTTTTTTGCTGGTATCTCCTCTAAAAGCCCTATTTGATTTTTTTTTTTTTTTTTTTTTTTTTGTACGCAAAATCACTAAAACCGAATTGTACCCCTTTTTATACCCTTCACCATCGTGAGAAGGGTATATATAAGTTTGTTTATACTCTGTTTGTTAAGTTACACTCAAGATTATTATGAACATCAGACAGACTCTGCAAATTATGGTAAGAATTGGTAATTAAATCAATTAAAAATGGTGAAAATTAGACAAAATTTCAAAATATTTAACATAAATTATGTTGGTCGTAAAATTGTCTTTCAAACAATATATCAAATACTAATAAAATTTGCACTAAGACTGAATAGAAAACACAGAATTAGGATATTCTAGTCTAGTGTAGTTTCTGTATTTCTTATTACGCTTAGGTGAAGGGTATTTAAGATTCGGCACAGCCGAATATAGCACTCTTACTTGTTTAATATAAATCAGAAAGTTTAATCCAGAACTCGGTTCTACTGGATTTTATAGCTGTCAGTCAATTATTAGTAATAACTCCCGAATTAAGTCCACTTCCAGGTATAACAATCAACTACAACTCTTAAAAATAACGTTATGGATTTAGAAGCCGACTGATGTCCATAATTAGTCCACTTCTACTATACCACTCATATATTTCTTGTAAATAAAGTTATTGAGCTCAACTTCAACCAAAAGAAGCCTCATTAATATGGAAAAATGTTTTTTTTTTAATTTTATAACTTGTTCAATTACACTCATTGTTATGAAAATCAGACAAACACTCAAGTATACAAAGTCAAAATTATTATTATTATTATTATTAATTTCCAAACATTTCAAATAAATTATGTTGTTCGTAAACTTCTCTTTCAAGCAATATATAAAATAGTAATAATATTTGTTCTAAGAAAGAATAAAAACAAAAAATAAGTCCTACAACCAGTGTAGGGTTTTTTTGTGTTTCTTATTATATTTATGTGGATGGTATTTAAGATTCGGCACAGCCGAATATTGCACTTAAAGTTTTTTTTTATGGATTGATGAATATGTTTACCAAAGATATTCTAGAGATTGCATCAAATATTAATAAGGTATTAAAATATTTAATGTTCCTATAAATATCAAACATAACTTATTGATGATTTTCTCGGCTGAAGCACATTGATCCTAGCTGAATTGATTAAGCACTTGTACTAGTACTTTACTTTGCATATCCAACGTTAATGGATATTTGCACATTTTGTCAAATCATAATTTGTTTGCCCCATATACCCATACTGCCGTGACTTATGTAGATATGAAATCTGCCCCAATTACTTTTTTACCTGCATATGACTATGAACTATCATCTAAAGGTCCGCTTACACGACGTGTTTTCCATGTGTTTTGTTAAGGTGGCTATACACTACGTGTTTTTGCTTATGTATTTTTAAGTTTACAACCCACATGTTTTTCTTTATGTCTGTCAAAATTGGTTATTTCACATAAGGGTTTTAATTTTTGGTCACCAACTTGTATGTACAATTACACGTGACAACGCCATGATTATTTACATATAAATTACCATGTCGTTTCTTTAAAAAATGCGTTAAAGCCGCTGCAAAAATTTTTGGTGGCGTCACTAAAATGCCGACGTCAAAAATATTGATTTACGGTTTTTCGTCTTTTAATATACAATATGTGGAGCTTGTATCAAAAATTTTTAAATAATTTATATCATTGTTATTAAATTAACAAAACGAGATAAAAAATATTTAATTTATCATTTATGCAAATTCTTCGTACGAGCGGCTAATGATAGCGCAGATATTTAACCGTCGACAAATCTTTTCGCATGGCATATACATTTGAAAACATAAGAAAATAGAGCGTGTTCTAATCGAAAAAATTACATATGTATTTCCACATGTATTTTACACAAGCAAAGTTTATGAGGTCACCAACTATATGTTTTTATTCCATATGTAGAATTTGACATATACAATGTAAAAAACACGTAGTGTATAGCCACCTTTACATGTATTCGTTACATATAAAACTCGATGTATTTTAAATGTAACTAGAACACGCTCCAATCGTCATTAATGTCATAAAACATAAAAGAATTTACAAATTTAAAAATACATTTATTAATGAAAACCACATTGAAAACAGGACGCGTCGTCTGTACAGAGCTTAAGTCGCAGTTCAACATTAGAAACAATAAAGAAATCTATTGTTTAGGTAAAAAATAAAAATCATTGTAACTTCCTTAATGTGTTTTGTGAACAAAATAATTTATGTAGTGTACAAAAAATATGTAAATTTAATGAAACGTGTAAATGATTGTCATGTTCTCATATCGCGTGAGTTAAGTTTAATAAAAAAAAGTTTCATTAAACAGTTCAGAATACGTCTGTTACACTACATGTTTTTGCTTATGTATTTTTAAGTTTACAACTCACATGTTTTTCTTTATGTCTGTCAAAATTGGTTATTTTATATAAGGGTTTTAATTCTTGGTCACCAACTTGTATGTACAATTACACGTGACATCGCCATGATTATTTATAACAGCTGATACGCTTAAATATTAAATATTGTTCGTTTTTCATAAATTCCCATGTCGTTTCTTTAAAAAATGCGTTAAAGCCGCTGCAAACATTTTTGGTAGCGTCTCTTAACTGCCGGCGTCAAAAATATTGATTTAAGGTTTTTCGTTTTTTATACCCTTCACCTTCATGAGAAGGGTATATATAAGTTTGTCATTCCGTGTGAAATTTCCACAATATAATTTTCCGACCCTATAATATAGATAGCGGAGTCGATTAAGCCATGTCCGTCTGTCTGTCTGGATGTTGAAATCAATTTTCTGAAGTCCGCGATATCTGCGGAGGTAGGAGGTGCAAACAATGGGTGAGTACACGGTGCAAAAATAGAATTCCAAATACAATAGTTTTGTTTTTTTTATACTAGTTTTCTTTCGGGTTCCTGTCTTTTCATATAAATATTATAACTAGGCTGGCATGAATTTTTTTGTAGTAGCAAAATACCAGGTTGGTTGGCAAGAACCACACCCCAGTACGGCGAGCCCTTGCCGGCGTTACGCCAGCATGCCAGCACCGCCAACAATCTGGCCACCACAAATTATTAATTTTTTTTGGTTTCGTGAATTGAAACCAATAAGAGCTACACGCATTACAAATCTTCAATAATCTTCAATAATTCTGTCAGACATGCTTTCGAGAAGTTTGCTATTTAAAATCAGCAAAATCTGTTTAGGCCAACCAGAGTTATGGACCAATATGTGAGACAACCTCCATAAAAATTTGATATTTTTTGTCCATTTTATTGCAATATTTTGAAATATATTGCAGATAATACAATGGAATTATGTATATAAGCCTTTGTAAAAAAGATTTTGTTGCATTGCTGTTGTATGTATTTTTTCCACTCTAAAGTTGTTCATATTTCTTAGTTGGTATGGTTGTTCTTCTCTGACATATACTATTTGTTCCATTAAATGTTCTGGTGTTTCTTCATGTTTAAATTTTTGTATAATATTTAAAGTGTTGAGTGCAAGCCTCTGGCTTATGCCACTATGCGACAGTCAAAATCGGGATGGGATGAAACCAACGGGAAATATTATATAGGTAAAAAAGTAGTTATACGTGGCCCGGCGTTTCGCTGGGTCACGTCTAGGAATCAAGATATATCGATTTGAAGTTAGTAACTATCATATAGGGGAAATTATCACCTTTGGTGGTCTTTTTTTTAAAATAACTCGAGAACCACTAGTCCGATTTTGCTGAAACAAATTTAAAAAAATTAGGAATTACAATTCCTTTAATCTGTTTCGCTATATAAGCAACAGTTTCCCAGTTATAAATAAATGTATAAAGAAAAAAATATGTTTTGCCTAAAAAATTTAATTTTTTTATTTAATTCTTAAAAAATCCAAAACGGTAAAAAAGTGTCGCATAATCTATGAACAAAATGAGACATAAATCATGAAAATCGATGAACGCGTTTTGCTTTTATTCACAATTAAGTAAAGGTATGAAATTTAAAAATTGGCTTAAGTCGGTTTTAGTGACTTTTTTCAAATCATTATCAAAATTTTATTACTAATAGAATTTTAAATTCTGATAAAAAAAATTTGGGGCGAGTGGGGGGGTTATGTCAAAAAAGACCACCAAAGGTGACAATTTCCCCTATATGATAGCGAGACGCCGGGACACGTATAACTTCTTTTTTACCGATATAACTTTCCCCGGAAGTTTTAACCCTTCCCGATCACTGACCCCTACCATTTGTCTCACAGTCAGTGTGACCAGATTTTAAAATACTACAAAGCTAAATCACGTTTGAAAAAAATTAAAAGCCAAAAAATAAAGCTAAATTCTTTTATAGCTTTTTATATTTTCATGATTTCGATATTTTTCGTTTTTAAATAGTGTTTATGTAGGCATATACTTACCTTCTTATTCATAAAAAACAATTCAGGTTTCTTCAGAGCTTATTTGACAAATATTGCATAGAAAGAAAGCCTTTAATAAATCTGAAATATTTTGTATGAATAAGGTAGTTATTAAAAATATTGAATCAGTTGTCAAAATTGTTTATTAATCAAAAATTCTGTTCAAACACAACAAAAACAAACGAAAATTTATTCAACTAAAACTAAACAATCTTATCAGGGAGAAAAATATCTTAAAACTATAAACATAACAGCTTTTCAAAAGCATCCTAGGATAATATGCGAAAAAATAGTATAAAAATTAAATTAATTAACTAGAAGTAAACCTTCGAATAAAAAATTTTATAAAAATTAAAAGTTATATTGCATACACAAAAAAATCCTAAAGCTATGTATAATACATAAAATAATAGATTTTCAACAAACTTTTATAAAAGTGTAAGGCTACATGTTAAATATTTCATCACATTTTTCTATATATTATTATTATTTATTAATAGATATTATACAAATTCTTATACATATTCAATTAAATTATAAATACAAATATCTATATATGGCATAATTATGTTTGGTGCCAGATTGGCATTTTAATATAATTTTTAGTTTAAAAATTACTGATTTATTTTTTAATTCAGTTCAGTTTTGTTATATATCAAATTCATTTAAAAGCAATTTTCTATATTTTAAGCTAATTTCAATATATTTACATAGGTTGCCAAAATTTGAGCCATTTAGTATACATAAAACTTCGTTTTTTTTCAAGTCGATTTTTTCGAAAATATTTAAGTCTATATGGGTTATACATAGGACATTCGCCAATGAAATGAACAGTGTTTTCTGATTTGTCTAAATTACATAACGTATATATACCAGTAGTATTGTTTCGAAAAGCTCTAGCGTTAATATCCAGCAATCCCCCTCTGACTTTTATTATCAAACCAGTGTCCCTTGACGAGAGATTATCTGTCAGAATGGGTGTGATATTAAAATCAAGTTGAGAATAAAGATCATGGAACTGAGAACAAGAAGCAGCGGATAAATATTCATCCTTTTCCTTCATTCTCAAATGATTTAATATCATTTCCCAATTATGACTTACTGGAATGTTTGTTCTGTCAGTTGAGATTTGCAGCCTTTGTAATAAATTATCCCATTCTTTTGCCCAATAAAGCTTATTGGAGATAATGTGACTGGCTAGAATACGTGGTAGTCTATTTGGGGACATACTCAAGACTTTGTTTATATAAGAAAAATGTAATTTTAGAGTGCTGAGCAGGCCTGCCAGATTTGCCGATTTATCGGCATTTTGCCGATTTTATACCTTAAAAATAGCAATGCGCCGATTTCGCGATTTTTGCTCCAAAAATGCCGATTTTTTACTTAATTCTAAAAACTTGGTTACTTTGTATATTTTGATTATTTTGGCAACTCTAAATACTTCAACAAAACTATTTGCAAAATATGTATGTTATTTTGTTAAAGAGTAAAAAGGATAGGTATATAATCATTTAAAGGCCCAACTATAATGTGCATATGCTAGCTTAAGCAAACGTGCGAACACATAAATTGTATGTGGCAAACTAACGGGTTTTCTAATAGCTACTTGACAACTCTGAATTTAAATTGTGAACGCACTATTTCACTGATCATCTAATTGTTGCTTTCTTTTTTTTCAGTAAACTTAACATTTTCGTTATGGTAAAGTACACGAAGGAACAACGTTTGGAAATTATAAAAATGTACTACCGAAATTCGGAGTCGGTGACCGCAACTTTAAGAGCGTTAACTCCAATTTTCGGTCGTAATTCTCGCCCTAGTAGACAAGCAATAACAAGTTTAGTGCAAAAATTTGAGTCTACATATTCATTGTGTGATGCTGTCGTGCCAGTGAGACAACGGCCTGGTCGAAGTTCCGAAAATATCGCTGCCGTTCAGGCGTCCGTAGCAAACGATTGAAATCAGTCGATTCCGCGGCGTTCTCAAGAACTGGGCATCCCCAAGACCACTTTATGGCGAATTTTGCGTAAGGATCTGGGTTTACACCCATACAAGATTAAGCTGACTCAAGAATTGAAGCCGATGGACCATTTGAGTCGACGTACGTTCTCCGATTGGGCTCTGGAGAAGATGCACCAAGATGATGAATTTCATCGCAAAATCATCTTCAGTGACGAAGCTCATTTTTGGCTCAATGGGTTCGCCAATAAGCAAAATATGCGTTATTGGTCTGCTGAAAATCCACATGTGCTTCACGAATCACCACTTCATCCACAAAAAATTACTGTTTGGTGCGCTTTGCATGCCGGCGGCGTCATTGGGCCATATTTTTTCGTCGACAATAACGATCGTCACGTTACTGTGAATGGCGATCGTTATCGCGCAATGATTAGCGATTATTTTTGGCCCGAATTGGAACACATGGACTTGGATGACATGTGGTTTCAACAAGACGGTGCCACAAGCCACACAGCACACGTTACAATCGATTTAAAAAAAGTTGTCAAGTCCTTATTGGAAAACCCGTTATAATGTACTTAACGAAACTTTTCGTTAAGTTTTTCAACTGTCATTTGCTTAAGCAAAAAGCGAAACTGATCGCACATTCTGTACGGAATCAGCTGTTTGTTGTTGCTTGTGTGTGTTTTGAACAAAATGGAGAAAGAAGAAAATATATTTATTTTAAATTTAATAGAAAATGCGGAAAAAATAAGTGCCTTTACAATAAAAGGGACCCTTTTTATTTTAACAAAAATGTCTTTCTGTCGCGGTTATTTCTCTGACAGAACAAGAGCGTCTTCTTCTTTTATAGTGTAGTTCACTTATTTCTTTTAATGTGCACAACCCTTCAAGCGCTAACTTTAATATTTTTATATTATTAAAATTTTTAAGTTTTTTCTCCATTTTTGCAAACACAATACGAAAATTAACAAAACATATGTAAACGTTTATTATTATTTACAATTTAGTGCTGCCACAGCTGTACCTTTTAGTACTTTTGCCGATAAATTAAAAAAAAAGAAAAATTATGCGTTTCGGGTACGAAGTTTTCTTTTAATTATAAAATAATATAATAATATTTATAAAATATAGTCATTTAATGGCTTTTTGTTGAAATAAAAACATTTTTTTAAACATAAATGAGCAACTGTGGACAAAAAGTTTCAAAGTCATTGTAGCCACCTGAAAGTTAACTCTGAACTGGTTATGCATTTGACAGCCTTTTCGTTAACTTTTGCAATTTGCTTAAGCTTGCTTATGCATATTATAGTTGGGTCTTAATTCTAAAGGTGGCTACAATGACTTTGAAACTTTTTGTCCACAGTTGCTCATTTATGTTTAAAAAAAATGTTTTTATAATTAGTAGTATTTTGTGGAACTGTTAATATTTCAATTTTTGATATTTTCTATTAGTTAAGCTTAAGTTCATTGAATTTAATTTTCATTAAATTATTTTTTACTGAAGAAGGAATTGTTTAACAACATGAAAATTTTTTTTTTATTTTTGATAATTTTTCTGACTAGGATTCGAACCTGGGTTGTTGAAGAAAAGAAAAAACTGAAGAAAAGGAAAAACAACAACTTAAATAGAAATTAATAAAAAATGATAATTACAGAAAACTTCGAACCAACAGTCACTGGTTAAAGGATTGATGTTGTCTGTTGACTAGCAGGCACCTTAGTGGTGCAAGGGTCAGAACGTAAAGAATTCTGATGAGAGAAAGTGGTGTTTCTCGAAACATATGTAAATTCAACCAACAACCCAGGTTCGAATCCTAGTCAGAAAAATTATCAAAAAAAAAAAAAAAAAATTTTTCAAGTTGTTAAAAAATTCCTTCTTTAGTAAAAAATAATATAATGAAAATTAAATTCAATGAACTTAAGCCTAACTAATAGAAAATATCAAAAATTGAAAAATGTTTTTATTTTAACAAAAAGCCATTAAATGACTATATTTTATAAATATTATTATATTATTTTATAATTAAAAGGAATTATAAACGCATAATTTTTCCTTTTTTTAATTTATCGGCAAAAGTACTAACATGTACAGCTGTGGCAGCACTACATTGTAAATAATAATAAACGTTTACATATGTTTTGTTAATTTTCGTATTGTGTTTGCAAAAATGGAGAAAAAACTTAAAAATTTAAATAATATAAAAATATTAAAGCAAAGACTATAAATATATAAAGATGTTGCACGCAGGATGCGGGAGGGAACACAAAAGGGAAAGAAGCAGTGTTGCCACGAAAAAAAATTTTTTGTAACCAACATTTATGAGAAAAATAACCAAATTAAAAAAAAAATAACCAAATTTAAATGCATGTACTATTTATTTATTTTTTGTAATTTTAACTATAATTTGTACTTTAAGGTAACGAAAAAAAAACCTAAAACAACGTATTTTACAACACAACTCTAATACTAAAAAATAATTTTTTTTAAAAAACTAAGCGTCATATTTTGCAAAAAGTAATGCAAAGAAACATAAGCTAATGCTACAATTTGTAAAATTTGCTGTAGAGGGTGCTGTAGCTTAATTGGTTAGCGCATTTGATCATTAAGCATGAGTTGGTATTTGTAGCCCGGGTTCGATTCCCAGCCGCTGCCACTCAAACAAAATCAGTTTCTGAGAATTATTAGTTTTCTTTCTATCCATTATAACTAATATTTATCACAGCGCCCTCCTTCGGTGGTATAGCATTCAAACGCCACCGAAGTAAAATAAATAAATAAAGGCTACAAAATCAAGCTTTTACATTAATGCGCCTACACACCACCAGAGGCGCTGCAATTCTGCACTAAAAACAAACATAATGCGCAATTACAGAGTTGTGATATAAAAAAGCTTTCTTCTTTCACAGGTGGTTCACTTCTTCAACTATCCCCTTTCCAAAGAAAGTAACGCAATTATATATAGGCATATTAATTGCCTGAGTGTTACTTCTCTTTAAAAAAAAAAAAAATTTAAAATTCCAATTAAGTTTTGCAAGTTTAATTATTAATTTTTAATGTCTTAAACAAAAATAAAAAGTATATAATAGAAACAAAAAATTTTTCATTGGCAATAAAATAGGGAACTAGAAAGTTATCTCTTAAATACTAAAAAACATGTAATTATATTACAATAAATATGGAGATCACTTTTACTTAAAATGTCACAGCTTGAGTTTTAAAACAAAATGGGCATTTTGTTGATTTTTGCACAATTCTTTTGCTTGCAATATATTACTAATTGTCTTAAAATCTAAATTATTCCTAAATTTTGTTTTTATCAAACTAAGCTGAGAAAATGTTCTTTCTGCTGCAGCGGAACTGTGGGGTAATGTCAATAAATTTTGTACGAAATTTACAAGTTCTTTAAAACACATAGTAAATATTTTCAGTAAAAAAATAACCAAAACAGAAAAAATCTACACATGTACACATTGAGAAAAAAAATAACCAATTTTGGTTAGAAATAACCAAAAACGGCAACGCTGGAAAGAAGCACAAAGAAATAGCGTAACAATCTGTCGTCTCTTGTTGAGTATAAGATCTTTTAATTCTCACTTATCATTGTTTGTGTGCATGTGTATGCATGTGTGTGTTGTACATTCCCAGCATACCATTCTAGGAGCGCTCCGAAAAAAGGAGTCAGAAAAGAGTCCAACAAAAGAGCATTTTCGGAGCGCTCCGAAAAAAGGAGTCAGAAAAGAGTCCAACAAAAGAGCATTTTCGGAGCGCTCCGAAAAAAGGAGTCAGAAAAGAGTCCAACAAAAGAGCATTTTCGGAGCGAAAGAAAAATTTGCTTGTTACTGTCCTGAGTCGACACGCAGTATGACTCAGAAATTCCACTTAATTATGTATGTACCAAAGCGTTGTTGTCTTGTTATTTGTGCTTTGAACAAAAAAAACTTAGCTGTACCACACAAGCATAATAAAAACAAGATTACACAGAGCTCAAGAAAAACCTCATAAAAGACTCTTTTCTGACATTATCTAAGAGCTCTTTCTGACGGACCATTTTCGAATGTAATGACCCTCTTTTCTGAAGGTTTTCGGAGCAATTATGATTGTTTTTTGGGCTCATAAAGAGCGTTAACGCTCCGAAAAAGGTGTCAGAAAAGACTCTTTTCGGACTCATATGGCTTGCTGGGTTGCATTAAAAATGTAAAAATAAAATAAAAACCTAACAAAAGAATTTTTGTTTCTTACAATTTTTGTGCAAATAACTATCGTCAAAAATGTGACCGATTGTGTAATTGTAGGGTAAGAGTATGTGTTTTATTGTTGTACAGACAAAACTATATCGATTCGCACCGAATTAGGTATAATGCTATTTTTTAGACTATTCAAATATGTATGTTTGTATCTACTTACCATATATAATTTGATAGACTGTTCAATTATGAACTTCTGTATAGAATGAAGTTGTAATAACAGGAATGTTTTTTTTGTTTAGTATTTATTAAATTTATCAGTGTTTCAAAATTTTAACTTTTTCTGTACTGGATAATTTGTATTTGTATGTTTCCCATGTGGCATGCTTTCGTAGTAAAATAAGAACTAGTAAATTAAGCATCTCCATTCTGTGTTTATAACATTCGTTATTCTCATCAAACCAAAAGGAATAAATTGTATCTTTGGTGCAACTTACGCATTGGTCAACAACAAATGTTTTTATGTTTTTTATTGCTTTATTTTTTAAAAATATTTTTTCGAAGACTTTTATATGAATTTTACAAACTTCAAAAAATAAGTCAGATGGAGCGCACAAACTTCCAAAGTCGGAATCTTTTGTATAATTTTTTGCATGAACAAACATTTCTGAAGGATATGACAGAATTTGGGCTGGTTTAATTATATCCACACGACATTTAACGCAAGATATTCGTTGAGCTATGTAACCAACAAAATATCGACTTGACGTTAATTCTATTGGCACATTGTTGGAGGTAAAACAATCGGAGTCTTCATTAAAATATTCTTTATTTTCATCGTATAAATCTGCGACATATATTTCAGGGGTATGGGTACTTTCTGATAAACTTCCAGTCCTTATAGTATCTTCTAAAATTGTTTGAAACTCCATAGGTAAAAACATTGCATCGTCGTTTGCACAATTTGATGAGGTGCTAAACTGAGTCATTTTTAAAGATAATAACTTAGCTACTGCCAAATTAAATTCATGAACCGATGGATTTTTGCAGTGTCCACCTATGGCACGTATATATGAAAACAAGTTTTCTATAGGATCTTGCTTAAAATGGCTCGTTAAAATGCAAAGTACCCCACAATCTGACTACTCGTTATGGAGGGCGGCAAGAGGTTTAAAAAGACCAGTAAGAGGAAAACCTCCTTTGCGAAATCCGACTGGTGACTGGGCTAGAAATGATTCCGAGAAAGGGACATTATTTGTTAACCATTTGAGAAATGTGTTTACTATAAACAACTCAAATAATAACGAATCTGATTTGCCACCACTTGTTATAAGGCCTCCTGTACCTCTAAGACTAAACTTTCGTGATGTCCAAAACGCTATTGGTACTCTGAACCTTAGAAAGGCTCCAGGTATGGATAAAATCAGCAATAAAATGCTTGTGGAGTTACCTCGTGTAGCAAGAAGAATTATCCTCTTTATCTTCAACGCTATTTTACGCCTAGAATACTATCCTGCAGATTGGAAGGTGTCTATGATCACTATGATTCCTAAGCCAGGGAAGGACCACACCAAAGTGGAGTCATATAGGCCAATTAGTCTACTGCCGACAATTTCAAAACTGTTTGAAAAATTGTTAATGACTAAGTTGACTCCAATTCTGAATGGCACTGAATGTATTCCTAATCATCAATTCGGCTTCAGGGCTCAACACAGCACCATCGAACAAACACACAGATTGGTAAATGTGATAAGAGGGTCGTTTGAAGACAAAAAATACTGCTCCGCCCTTTTCATTGATGTGTCGCAAGCGTTCGACAAAGTTTGGCATGACGGTTTAATGCACAAAATAAAATTAACTCTGCCTGCTAACACCCATAAACTCATGGAAAGTTATTTATACGGTCGCAAATTTAAAATCAAAGAAGGTGATTTTTTAAGTACCGCTCAGCCAATTGAATCAGGTGTGCCGCAGGGTAGCATACTGGGTCCTACTTTATATTTGATATATGCCTCCGACATGCCGTCAGACCCCAAAATCCATACGTCAACTTTTGCAGACGATACAGCCTTTATCAGCGTCCATAAAGACCACCAAGTTGCATCACAGAATTTGCAGAATTATGTTTATAAGCTAGAGAATTGGCTAGAGCTTTGGAAAATCAGGGTTAACGAACAGAAATGTATTCATATAACTTTCACATTGAGAAAAGATACCTGCTCGTTCATCAGAATAAATAATCAAATTATCACGCAACACAATGAAGTCAAATACCTCGGCATTCACCTCGACCGCCGTTTAACTTGGAAGTCTCATATTGAAGCGAAACTTACACAAATGAGATCAACTTAATTGGCTAATCGGCAGAAACTCTACATTGAAATTGGATTGCAAACTTTTGTTGTACAATGCAATATTAAAGCCAATCTGGTGCTATGGAATTCAATTATGGGGTACTGCCTCAGCATCCAACATTGAAAAAATTCAAAGGGGTCAAAATAAAATTCTACGTATAATTACTGCAGCACCATGGTATGTTAAAAATTCTCCAATCCACAAAGATCTAGACGTGCCATTAGTAAAAGTCGAATTTACAAAATATGCGTCAAAGTATGTCAGCAAACTTGAACACCATCCAAACCCACTTGCAAGAGACATCCTTAACTTTAGTGGCCACAATCGGTTGAGAAGGAGGGATACCCTTGCTTTAACTCAAGCGCAAAACAGATGACTGGATCAGTTGATGTGAAATTTTTTTAGTATCATACAAATTTTTGTCTAGCACTGGCTGGGCATATTATTTTCTTTTTAGTATTAAGATTTGAATACTTATTGTTATTTCATATATGAAGATTCAATAAATAATTAAAAGCAAAAAAATTAAAAGCAAAAAAAAAAAAAAAAAAACAATAACACAAACGGTAACATTTAATTTTCTACAGGTTATTTGCACATACATTTTGTGAAAACAAGACTTCTTTTAGTTTGTATGTATTTTGATTCGACAATATATGTATGTACATACATATGTGTGTATATCAGTAGTACTCAAAAATGAAGATGTATTGGTGAGAGAATTTTCCCAGCAAACATATTGTCAAACGCTAAAAATAAGAAAAAAAAGAAAGAGTTTTGCCAGATATAAACACCTTAAGAAAAAATATCAGGGACCATAAATAACAGTTATTAATATTATAATATATTTTTAGAACAGTTATTTTGAGAAAAAAACAAAAATAAGTTCATTTAAAGCAGTTTTTTATTTTTCGTGTTCAATTGTAATTGAATCGCGTGTGTTTGCTATGCTTCGTCCAACAAGAAGCAACAAAGGCCCAACTATAATATGCATAAGCAAGCTTAAGCAAATTGCAAAAGTTAACGAAAAGGCTGTCAAATGCATAACCAGTTCAGAGTTAACTTTCAGGTGGCTACAATGACTTTGAAACTTTTTGTCCACAGTTGCTCATTTATGTTTAAAAAAATGTTTTTATTTCAACAAAAAGCCATTAAATGACTATATTTTATAAATATTATTATATTATTTTATAATTAAAAGAAAACTTCGTACCCGAAACGCATAATTTTTCATTTTTTTTTTAATTTTTCGGCAAAAGTACTAAAATGTACAGCTGTGGCAGCACTAAATTGTAAATAATAATAAACGTTTACATATGTTTTGTTAATTTTCGTATTGTGTTTGTAAAAATGGAGAAAAAACTTAAAAATTTAAATAATATAAAAATATTAAAATTAGCGCTTGAAGGCCTGTGCAGATTAAAAGAAATAAGTGAACTACACTGTAAAAGAAGAAGACACTCTTGTTCTGTCAGAGAAATAAACCACGACAGAGACATTTTTGTTAAAATAAAAAAGGCCCTTTTATTATAAAGGCACTTATTTTTTCCACATTTTCTATTAAATTTAAAATAAATGTATTTTCTTCTTTCTCCATTTTGTTAAAAACACAAACAAACAACAAACAGCTGATTCCGTACGGAATATGCGGAATGTGCATATTTGCTTAAGCAAATGACAGTTGAAAAACTTAACGAAAAGTTTCGTTAAGTACATTATAGTTTACCACATACAATTTATATGTATTCGCAGGGTTGCTTAAGCTAGAATATGCACATTATAGTTGGGCTTCAACAATGCTTAATAAATTTCTGAAAAAAAATGACAATAATCATCCGCATGTGTTCACATGTTCAGTCTCGTCTCATCGTACTGTTCGGACGTGTTTTTTTTAGTGCGGCTGAATTTTCGGTGAAAAAATCGTAATAGGTGAAAAAGTGTAAAAAGTTGAAATTAAACAAAAAGTAAAAAAAAAAAATCGTAATAGGTTAAAATATATAAAAAAAAAACATTAAAAATCGTATAAAAACTGTATGAGTGTTCCTCTCAGATGTAATTCTGAGAAAGAGCTTAGCTCAACTAGAAAAACTAAATGGGTCTCTGAGGAAGAATCCATAAAAAAATCTGTGGAGAATCTTCTCACTGCAAGAGCCGTGGAACGGCGTCGTTCCTGTTCGCCCAATATAGTAATTTCAATAGATGAAGGAACAGCAACACCTTCTACATCAAATAGTGCAATCAAACCTAGAAAACAAGTAGGTATGGATAAATACGTCACAGTTCTTAAGCGACAGAGGAGCCCAACATCTGCTCAAGTATCATCAAATTCAAAAGCTCCTAAGACCGTGAGTAATGATCAAAATAGGTTTGCTCTCCTCCAGACGGATGAGCCAGAGCTGCCTAAGAAGACGTTTAAGCCCCCACCAATTTATCTGAGAGAGCCCACTTCCAGTAAATTGGTACAAAGAATTGTTTCGGTAATAGGTGAAAATATGTTTAGCGTAACATCAATTAAACATGGAAATATCAGCGAAACCAAAATTCAAGTGAAAAAGGAAGATGATTTTCGAAAATTGTCCAACCAGTTGGAGAGGGAGGCTAGGGATTTCTACACCTATCAGCTCAAAAGGTCTCCAAGTCGTTCTAAAGGGTATAGACCCATGTGTTGACCCTGCGGAGATAAAGACCGGCTTAATGGACAAAGGGTTCAAAATTAAGAGTGTTGTGAATATTAGAAACCGTGAAAAGATTCCACAGCCTATGTTTAGGGTGGAATTGGAACCTGGAGATGTCGTATTAAAGAAAAACGAGTCCCATCCCATCTACAATCTGATTTACCTTCTGCATCGTAGAATCACCGTGGAAGAACCGCATAAGCGTCAGGGACCCGTCCAGTGTGTTAACTGTCAAGAATTTGGTCACACCAAGGCGTATTGTAAATTGCCGTCAGTTTGTGTTGCGTGTGGGGAGCTACATGCAACTGCTCAATGCGATAAGTCGAAAACTGACTCAAAAATCAAAAAATGCATGCAGTAACTGCGGAGGTAATCATACCGCAAATTATAGAGGTTGTCCAATTTACACTCATTTGAAAGGCATAAGAACCAACAAGACGTCAGTATTACCTGATCGTCCTCAACAGCCTAATTTTGCTTCGAGTAACAATTTCCCTCAATTGTTACGGTCCACTAGTCATGTAAACGTGCCTAGTTCTAGACAAGTTTCTTACGCAAACGTGGTTAAATCGAATATGCCAGGTTTGGAGCAGGAACCTAAATCACAATATTTCGAGCCTAATATTAACTCTCTAGAGACTACATTGCAGACTCTTGTCCAAACTATGAACACTTTTACGACCACTATGACATCCATGATGCAGGAAATGCTGAAAATGCAATCCACTATCTTACAAGCTATTTTAAAGAAATGATTTGTTTAAAAATTTGTTTTTGGAACGCGAACGGCCTCCGCCAACATAAAAACGAACTGGAACACTTCCTGATGGATAAGCAGATTGATGTCATGATGATTTCTGAAACTCACTTGACGGCGACAGCGTACTTCAAAATTAATGGCTACGTGTTATATGATACTAAAGATCCACGCGGAAGAGCATGTGGAGGTTCGGCAATTCTTATAAAGAACAGAATAAAACATTATTTAATGAACAACATATGTGAGGATTACCTACAAGCAACAAACATTTGTATTGAATTCTGTCAATACAATTTTGTTTTATCATCAATTTATTCGCCGCCTCGATTTTCAATAAAAGAACACCAATACTACAGCTTCTTCAATTCCCTTGGAGCTAGATTTTTAGTTGCTGGTGAATTTAACGCCAAACACACTTTTTGGGGTTCACGTCTGGTGACCCCGAAGGGTCGTGAACTCTTCAACACCATTGCAAAAATGGGATTAGATGTACTCTCAAGCGGTCATCCCACCTACTGGCCGACGGACCGACGGAAGATTCCCGATGTTATTGACTTCGGAGTAGTGAAAAATATCCCTGTAGAATCGATACAAGTGGAGCCTTCATTAGACTTGTCTTCAGATCACTCTCCTTCTATTATTTCAATGCGTTTCCTTCAAGGGAATGGCTCTCCATTTCGGGACATATCTAAAACCAGAGTAAGTTGGATAAAGTATAAAAAGTATTTAAGTTCCCACTGCATGGAAAATGTAGTGTTGAGAACTACCGAGGATATTGATGGGTCGATTGGCAAGTTTACTGAGGACATACGAAGAGCTGTACATCACGCCTCCACATACGACGTTGAGTGCAGAAGTGGGACAAATAGAACTTATTTCGCTGAACTCGATCATCTCCTGTCAGAAAAAAGAAGAGTTAGAAGGGAGTGGCAAATTCACAGGTCTCCTGAACTGAAAGCTAGGCTACGGGTATGCAGAGATATACTAAGAAATTTCTTAGAAACCCAAAGAATGGCTTCACTTAAATCTTACTTGGAGGGTCTTGATATTACCCCACAATCTGACTATTCGTTATGGAAGGCGGCACGAGGTTTAAAAAGACCAGTTAGAGGAAAGCCTCCTCTGCGAAATCTGACTGGTGACTGGGCTAGAAATGATTCCGAGAAGGGGATTTTATTTAATAACCATTTGAGAAATGTGTTTACTATAAACAACTCAAATAATGCATCTGATTTACCTCCACTCGTTATTAGACCTCCTGTACCTCTAAGACTTAGCTTTAATGATGTTCAAAGCGCTATTGGTACTCTGAATCTTAAAAAAGCTCCAGGTATGGATAAAATCAGCAACAAAATGCTTGTGGAGTTACCTCGTGTAGCTAAAAGAATTATCCTATTTATTTTTAATGCTATTTTACGCCTAGAATACTATCCTGCAGATTGGAAGGTATCTATGATTACCATGATTCCTAAGCCAGGGAAGGACCCCACTAAAGTAGAGTCATATAGGCCAATTAGTCTACTGCCGACAATTTCAAAACTGTTTGAAAAATTGTTATTGGCTAAGTTGATTCCAATTCTGAACGACACTCAATGTATCCCAAATCACCAATTCGGGTTCAGAGCTAAACACAGTACCATCGAACAAACACACAGATTGGTAAATGTGATAAGACAGTCGTTTGAAGAGAAAAAATACTGCTCCGCCCTTTTCATTGATGTGTCGCAAGCGTTCGACAAAGTCTGGCATGAAGGTTTAATGCATAAAATTAAATTAACTCTGCCTGCTAACACCCACAAACTTATGAAAAGTTATTTATATGGTCGCAAATTTACAATCAAAGAAGGCGATTTTTTAAGCCCCGCTCAGCCAATTGAAGCAGGAGTACCCCAGGGTAGCATACTGGGTCCAACTTTATATTTGATTTATGCATCCGATATGCCGTTAGACCCCATAATACATACTTCAACTTTTGCAGACGATACAGCCTTTATTAGCGTTCATAAGGACCATCAAATAGCATCACAGAACTTGCAGAAATATGTTTATAAACTAGAGAATTGGCTTGAGCTTTGGAAAATCAGGGTTAACGAACAGAAATGTATGCATATAACTTTCACATTGCGAAAAGATACATGCTCGTTCATCAGAATAAATAATCAAATTATCCCGCAACACAATGAAGTCAAATACCTCGGAATCCACCTCGATCGTCGTTTAACTTGGAAGTCTCATATCGACGCAAAACTTACCCAGATGAGATTAAAAGCAGTGCAAATTAATTGGCTAATCGGCAGAAATTCTACATTAAAGTTGGATTGCAAACTTTTGTTGTACAATGCAATTCTAAAGCCAATCTGGTGCTACGGAATTCAATTATGGGGTACTGCCTCAGCATCCAACATTGAAAAAATTCAAAGGGGTCAAAATAAGATTCTACGTACAATTACTGCAGCTTTATGGTATGTTAAAAATTCTCGAATCCACAAAGATCTAGGCATTCCTTTGGTGAAAGTCGAATTTACAAAACACGCCTCAAAATATGTCAGCAAACTTGAACACCATTCAAACCCACTTGCACGAGACATCCTTAACTTTACTGGCCATGTTCGGTTGAGAAGGAGGGATACCCTTGCTTTAACTCAAGCGCAAAACAGATGACTGGATCAGTGGATATAAATTTTTTGTAGTATCATAATATTTTGTCTAGCACTGGCTGGACTTATTATTTTCTTTTAGTATTAAGATTCGAAAACTTATTGTCATTTCATTGCTGAAGATCCAATAAATAAATTAAATGTATTAAAAAAAAAAAAAAAAAAAAAAAAAAATGTGTTCACATCGCTTGTTCAACGACGACTGAATGGAAAATAATACGTTCTCTGAGTATAATATGTTTTCTGAGTACAATAAGTGGCAGTAGTAGTTTTGCCATCGACAAATTTGGCACTGACAGTACAATGTATGGCAGTGCAACATCTTTATATATTTATAGTCTTTGATTAAAGTTAGCGCTTGAAGGCCTGTGCACATTAAAATAAATAAGTGAACTACACTGTAAAAGAAGAAGTCGCTCTTGTTCTGTCAGAGAAATAAACCGCGACAGAAAGACATTTTTGTTAAAAACAAAAGCGTCCCTTTTATTGTAAAGGCACTTATTTTTTCCGCATTTTCTATTAAATTTAAAATAAATATATTTTCTTCTTTCTCCATTTTGTTCAAAACACAAACAAACAACAACAAACAGCTGATTCCGTACAGAATGTGCGATCAGTTTCGCTTTTTGCTTAAGCAAATGACAGTTGAAAAACTTAACGAAAAGTTTCGTTAAGTACATTATAGTTTGCCACATACAATTTATATGTGTTCGCACGTTTGCTTAAGCTAGCATATGCATATTATAATTGGGCCTTTTAACTTCTTTACATTTACTTTACTACTTTTTTGCTTTAAAAATATCCAACTATGAAGAATAAAGGTAGCAAAACAAAACAAAAATGTAAAAAATACTTAACGGTTCTTTTTAACTGAAATAAAAATTTTTCATGTGAAGATATATTCAGTGATAAAATCGTGTGTTTTAATGCAAAAACAATATTATTTTTAACAAAATGCTTAGATATTTAGAAAAAAGTAAAGGTAAGTAAATATTGAGACTATATACATACATATTTAAAATAATTATATAAATCATTAATTTTTATAGAAAACAATACAGATGTGGAAGATGCTGGTGCATCTAGTAAAGAATCATCAGTAAGTATTTATTTTAAACTGATACATATTAAAATTTTTTCACAAAATTTATCCATTAGGTGGGCAATAAGAAAAAACGAAAGCTGAAGGAAGAGTGGATAGATTCTAATATAAAATGTTGGGCGAAAAAAAGGAGTGCATCTTTTTTTTGCAAGTTGTGCAACGTTACGCTTAAAGCGTCGTCAGGAAAAACTGATTTGTTTGCTCATGCACAGACAAACAAACATTTAGCAGCTTCTAATGCTATTTCAGCACAAAAAAAGATAGACGAAGTTTTCAATGAAAATAAACACTCTTCTAAAAAGGCTGAAATAAAAATGGCTTTATTTATTGTAGAGCATAACCTGCCATTTATGGTGACGGATCATTTGGTAAACGTGTGTCAAAGTTCATTTTTCGACTCGGATATTGCCACAAATATGACTTTGGGACGCACAAAAGCTAACGCCATTATTAAAAATGTAGTTGGAAAGAAACAATTTTTAACTGTTTGTGAGCTTCTTAGAAACAATAAATTTTCTTTATGTGCGGATAAATCTACTGATTTATCCAATACTAAGTCATTATGTTTGGTCGTACGAGTATGCTCAGATTTTAAGTTACAAGATTTATTCTTTGGATTGCTAAAAGTTCAGGAGTGCGGTGCTAAAAGCTTGTATAAATTGATCGTACATGGTGAAATTAAATACCAGGTGACCGCATTGCTACAACAATTACAACAAGGCAAGAACAACAGGCATTTTTCTATATGAAAAACTTTCGTCACTGTCAAAAAGTTTTTTTTTTATATAACTTTTTGGCATTTTCAAATTCACCATGAATAATCAGCTGGCGCTACGCTATCACCTAGTATTTAAATTCACCTTGTGATCGTAGACCATTTTAAACAAAATAACATAGACTACAAGGTGAATATGGTGGGCTTTGCTGCTGATGGCGCAGCTGTTATGACTGGCAAAAATAATTCCGTTGCAAAGTTGTTAAAAGATGATATACCCCATTTGTATGTAATAAAATGTGTTTGCCACTCACTCGCTTTATGTTCATCTTACGCTTGTCTGCAGTTGCCTTCGGAAGTCGAAACCCTGACGAGAAACATTTATAATTACGTATCAAATAGCCTGAAAAGATTAGATCAATTTCAAGCCATTCAACAATTGTTAGAAATAAAACCAAAGAAATTATTGCATTCAAGTCAAACAAGATGGCTATCCCTTGAAGCAGTAGTGGTAAGAATATTGAATTTATACGAACCGTTAAAAATTTTTTCCCTTCGCTTCAAATATTGATTATATTGATACAGCAAAAGATATTTTACAAAATTTAAATGATTCAAATGAAATTTATTTGGCATTTTTGAAATATATTTTAGAAATTATAAATAAAATAAATAAAGTTTTTCAAAGCGAATCTACAGAGATTCACAATTTATATGGCCTAATGTTAAGCTAGTAAAAATAATTTTAAGTAATTTTATAAAACATTCTAATATAAATAATGATGCAATTTATTTAACTGATTTTATGAATAAGAATAATTTATTGGATTACGATCAAGTTTATTTGGGTCTTCACGCAAGTGATTTAATTTCAAAAACGAAAATTAATAAATGCGAAATTCAAAAAATTAAAAACAACTGTATACATTTTTATATAGAGCTTTTGAATCAAATTTTAAAACGTTTCAGTTTTGAAAATAACAATTTTAAATCTTTAAATATGATTAATCCTCAATTTATTATGGAAGGAAAATATAACTCATGTATGGAAATTCTAAATGAATTTCCAAACATTGTAGATCAAGATGAAAAACTAATGTTGGACTCTGAATTTAGAGAGCTAAAATTTTTGAATTTTAAGGACATTTTTGATGATTTTGAAATTAATTTACCAACGTTTTGGAAAACAGTTTGTGGACAAAAGCGTGGCGATAAAACATCTGCTTTCCCATTAATAGAAAAATTTATTCAACAAATGATGATACTTCCACATTCTTCTGCGAATGTTGAACGTATTTTTAGTCAGGTCAATCTTAATAAAACTAAATTTCGATGTTCCCTTGTAAACGAATCTTTAGAAGGTATTCTTTATTCTAAAGATTTTTTAAAATATAACTCAAATTGTTTTGATATAGATATTAAGAAAGATATTTTAAACTTGACAAACTCAAGCATGTATTCTTAAAAATTTAAAACCAATTTTCATTTCATCATTATTTTTACTTAAATATTTAACTAAAAAACTTGAACTTATCTCATATTAATTAAAGTATATATTTACTATATATGTATGTACATTAGGGTGGTTTTATTGAATATGGCAAAAAAATTTTTTTCGAAATTTGTAAGTGCTCACGCCTAGAAATGTTCTATTTAGTGTTAAAATACAATTGCGAAAATTTTAGCTCAATCGGACTATGCCTTCCCGTGCCGAAAGAGCCCCAAAGTTTTCGAAAATGCCTGTTTTTCACGAAAAAGCGCCATGTTTATGCTTTAGCTGATGAATGCCATAATTTATTACAATAAATTTATTATCAAATGAAAGGTAATTTTAATGACTTTACATGTAATTCTAACACACTTTCTTCAAAAATATATAATACAAAGAAAAACAAAAAATTATCAAGTTTTTATTTATGTATATTTACAAATGTTAGAATTCGTGTTTAAAAAAAAACTTAAATAGTTAAATAAAAAATCATAATAAAAAATCTTAAAATTAAGACATATATCAGTTTATTATTATATTTAGTTAATACTAGAATTTTTAATATCTATCTTCTAACAAGGGGAGACTAAGTGTACTTTTGGAAGTATCAGGGTACAGACGACGACATTCCGTTACCACTTGAAGAATGAATTGTTTTTGCTCCTCATCTTTTGTAAGAGTGCTATTGAAGTCTTTAATTAGTTGAACCCCCCTTTCAGCCGTGTCGTTTACTACTTTTATACTTCTTACAAAACTTTGAAGTTTCAAAAAATCTTTATTTTCGGACCAGTTCCTTGGGTCCTTTGCCAAAAAATCAATTTTAACTTTCAAATATTCGAAAAAAGCCAGACTCTGATCCGAAACAAACTTCTCAAGAGAAGCATTTTTAAAAAGTTGTACAGCCTCGTTTTCAGAAACTCTCACTCTAATAATTCTTGCAGACCGCTCGTCTTCTTCTAAATCCTTGTATGACAAAATCTTTTGAGCCATTTTTCTTTTAATTTCATTAGAAACATTATTGTCAAATTAGCTAAAACAGATTTGTTCCGGGTTTAGATACCACAGGTGAAGTAAATATTTCCTTAATACCTTTTCTGAGATACCCTGATCAATATCTTTGTATTTTATGATGTTCTGAACAAATTCCATATCATTATTAGGAGCTGTAATAGCGTATGAAGCTTGAAACCACATTTTCACATATAAGTTAACAATAAACAAACATATAGCTTTTAGTGAACTGATCTCCTATATACTCATAGGAAACTGTTCCCTAAAAATAAACATTTTCAGAGAGTAAATGGGTTTTGCCATCCAACGGGCATGATGATAGGCACCCGGACTGCGAAACAAAACATCGTGAGAAGGAACTTTTCCTAAAAATATTAGGCATAACTTTATGAGTTCTAAATAATCATCTTTGGGATGTGTTTCGGCTAACTGATTAGGAAGAAATTCCGATACTTCTTTTTCAAAGTCTTTAACTGATTTCTTTACTGAATTATCCTTTACTCCTTCTATGTATTTAGACTGCTCTATGTTAGGCCAATACATTTGAAACCTTCTAAAAATGTCAGGTTGAGGACCAGTCGTCAATCCCATTTTATGCTCAAATACTGATCTCAACACGACCTCTAAAATATGATGCCGACATGCCAAATACAATAAATTTTTACCTAGCTGTTTTTCTATTAAAGTGCACGCGCCTTTCATTCGTCCAGTGTTGGAAGCCGTGTTGCGATTTTTATTATAATTTTTGGTTTATGAAAAATTTATTTTTAATGATATGTTTTTCTTTTTATTGTATACGAAAATTATTGAAAACATATATATCAAGTTAATTTTGCAAAAAAAAAAATGTTCACTGGGCAGATTTAGCTTTGAGAGTACATTACTTTTCTTACCCTATAAATACTCTTCTAGCATGCTACATTTTTTTATCTAGAGCAATTTAATAAACATATGTATGCACATACAATAATTATATATGCATGTAGGATTGCTCATGCTGAGATTTACACTCTAAAACTTAATGTTTTTTTGATCGCATTTTTTGCTTTCCTTCAACTTTTATTATGTACATATGTAAGTTTGTTAGCTCTGAGAATTTAACCTTTTTTTTTCATCCTATTTTTTTTTTTTGATAATATTATTGTCTTTTTTTACTTCAACAATTTAATACTACTTCCAATGTCATTCAAATCTCCTTGATGAAAGTGCGCAATTTATTAAATGAGAGTAATTGATTTACAACGCCGAAATTATTGCTTAAAGATTACGCTTTGATCATATCAAAGTAAAGTGTTAATGAGCAAAGTAATTAACTCGCATTCTATAACATACAGTGTTACATTATTAGTTATAAAGGTCTTAAGTTTTCTTAATTACCATTAAACTATTTGAAATTAATAAAAAAAAATAAAAAAGTATATGCTGAAAAGTTTAAAACCTCAAACCATCTCAAACTATATTTTGCAAATTTACTGGAGGGAAGCACATTTATTGCATAACCAAAAGTCAGTTTTGAAAGAAGACCCCACAATTAATCAATGTCACCTTTAGTATCATCAGTTCCCAGAATCGTAACATAAAAACCTACACACGTGTCTGGAAAACATAAAAGTGGCAAAATTGTATGTCGGTGATATTTTAAGACCACATGTCTGAGATAATAAGTCTCACTAAAACGCAGAAATCACGTGCTTAAACATCCAAATTGCATTTTTCACCAAAGCCATCGAAGTTAAACATCACTACAACATCTACATTTTCATCATAGACCAGATAAGTCCAGATAACTGGAATTCCATCAAGATTTTATATAATTTACATTTTTTGCTATCAGACAAAGTAAAATTGCCAAAATCAAAACTAAATTCATTAATTAAAACCTAAGCTAAATTCCCTAATTAAGACTATTAAAAATATGCAAACCCTAACCTAACTTCGTAATTCAAACTATTTAAAAGTAATTAAAACTTATTCTAAATTCACTAATTAAAACTACGTATATACATTTTCTAATTAAAACTATATTATTATAACAAAAACTAAATTATTATAAAAAAAAACCTATTCTAATCTTACTAACCAAACTTCTTCAAATATTTACAAAATTTTCTAAATTAATCTAATGAATTTTCAAACTATACTACTACTTATATTGTAATTTTCACAATTTAAAAATCTCGAACAAATTGAATTACTTAAAATTACTAAGCTAATCTTACATACATATTCATTAATTCTCATATTACTTATAAGAAAAATTTTCATTATTATAATTTACTAATATTTTATATTTAGTGTATACAAAATAACTGTATTCATATTATAATATGTTTACTTTAAATTAATGTAAGTAAATTTGTTTATAAATAACTAACACAAAATTTTCTAGTGTGGAGTATCTATTTTGATTTTTTTTTATATAACATTTTTGAAATCTAAAACAAATTGAATTTATATAATCTTTAATCACATGTAACAGAGATCATCAAAATTACAACAACACTCTTTGAACTGCTGGGCCCATCATCTCAATAGACGTGAAATGAAACATTGTAAGTAATTATGATTCTCTTCTATTTAATTTGCTTTTAAATATATATATTTTTTATATTGTACGTATTTTGCATTTACTATTATGCATTGTCGGTCCGATTCCTATTTGTCCCCACTGTCCATAAAAAAATTGTAAAATTGTAAAGAAAGTAAAAATCAAATAATCCACATTGTTATTATATACTAGTTTATTCATGACTCTCATTGAGTAATGATCATTTATTTCCATTATGTTTTATTATTATTTTTCTCTTTTGTTTTAATAAACTTTTGCTAATTTTGAATTTACGAACATGAAGCTTTAAATTTGTTATTATGGGAAGGATGAATGTAACAGATATGTGAGTATTAATTGAAAATAGTGTCAAATATAGGGATAGATTTAAATAGTAGGGTATCCAGTCTATCGTAGGTGTCTGTGTAAACACTAGGGAGGGAACAATGTACCCTATATGGCATACTACCCAGCCATCGATTCATTTGTTTTTAAATTGATTTTTTTCATATATAGTTATGTAATTTGCTTCTGTTTTTTTTTTCATACTCCATGGGTATGGGAGTATGATATATGCTTACGTGGCCAAACACGGATTAAGAATCTTCATGTAGAGCTAGCGGGTCACCATTTTTCATGCCCCTTAATTTCGTTGTTGGTATGCTCATGTATTTTTCAACATACTACAAAAAAATTACAATTTTTATTATTCGAAGGAAACTTGACGGCACGTAACAGCCGTTGTATCAAAACACATACCTACAATTTTATTTCCAACGCCCCATTCTTCTAGACTATCGCTGACAGCTTCTGCTTGACTGAAGCCTGTGCTATTTGCTATTGCAGGGACCCCCAGTAGTTGTTCATCATCTCCTTTGCTTACTACGATTGCCAAACGTTCAACACATTCTTTCTGTAGAATTTTTGGTAAAAGTTTTCCATCCCAATGAACGACAGTCCCCTCCAAGTCCGATTTTTGAAACCTTTGTTTAATTTTTTGTGCCCTTTGATTTCGAAATAATATTCTACGCTTTCTTACCGTACTTCTGCAAATAATTAATTCCTCGACATTAATGCCGAGACTTTCAGCTGTTGCAGAAATTATTCGCACAGCATTTCTGTCAGAAATGTTGCACCTATCTAATAAAATTGATAGCTTTTCGGCTATAACTTCTTTATATCCGCGACTGTATTTCCTCTTTTTACTCTCAGTTTCGAATTTTCCGATTTTTCTATCGCCGGTAAATACATCGTCTGAAGCCATTTCTTCCACTTCCGATTCAGAAGAGAATGACATATTTTGTACATTTTCTGTTACAGTTAGAAAAAGAACACATTTTATAGATTCCAATAGTAAATATTTAATTACATATTCAAGGTTAAGTTTTAAGGGTATAACTTTTTTTATTAAACTTGGGCAAATATGGTAGAAACTTACCAACGCTTTCTAGTGATATCTGTCGGACTCGCCGCTCTTCTGCTTTCGATTTTCTTTCTTGGCTTCTTTCTTCAGCTAGAGCTGTCTTCAGATCGACACCTTCCATATGGCCCGGGCGCCCTTTCATTCTCTGATATTTCAAAAACTTAATGTCTTCCTGGTCAGTCATTTTGGAAATAGCATCTTCTACTGCTACATCAAATAAATCAGGCAATTTAATTGTGAATGCACTATTTTTTTCCTCTTGACCTATTGTCTGCAATTTTGAATTTTTCTGAAGTGTTCTCCATTCGTTATACAATTTTTCAACTTTACGAACAGCATTTTTCTGTAACTGACAAGGTATCCTAGCTTTCTCCCAGAACACAAAAACTTCTTTTAGAGTGAGTTTTGCAGCTTCACAGAAAGGCAATCCAACGTTACGCATCTTATAATACAATGACTTTAGTACTTGATGGTTTGATGGTAGCTTGCCGCCGGTTATTTGGTGAGATGAATGTCCAATTAAATAAATCTGAGTTTTAGCACGGATACGAACATTGGACGATGTACTAGCCATTTTGACTTAAATATCTTTCTGGTACGAACTGTTCACTTAACACAACAATCTTTAAATGAATATTTCTCATAAAGTAAAATTACACGCGCAACGTCAAAATCAAATTGGGGACTCCCCGATTTTTAATTTCTGCTTGAAAATTTTGTGGTAAAAAGTCATTATAATTACCTTTCATTTGATAGTAAATTTATTGTAATAAATTATGGCATTCATCAGCTAAAGCAGAAACATGGCGCTTTTTCGTGAAAAACAGGCATTTTCGAAAACTTTGGGGCTCTTTCGGCACGGGAAGGCATAGTCCGATTGAGCTAAAATTTTCGCAATTGTATTTTAACACTAAATTACATAAAAAAAAAAAAACGAAAATCGATTTTGAAAAACCACCCTAATGTACATATGTATGTGTAAATTAAAATTAAAAATAATGAAAATTCAGACATAAAATTTTATCTTTGTATAACATAACATTAATATGTACGTTGATTGCTGAATTGATTTCTTTTGTTTTGATATATATTTTTTTAATAAAAATGTTTGATTTTATACATTTATAACAAGTATTTTTTTATTTGCCGATTTTTTAAATCTAAATGCCGATTTTTTTTACAAAGTTATATAAGGAATCAAAACCAGTCTCCAGATAGAGCATATAGTTGGGTGTTGTAGAAGGCAAATAAAGCATTTTTTTAATAAACAATCTGAATAATTTTTCTACATCATCATACTTTTGAAATCCCCAAACTTGAGCAGCGTAAAATATAATTGATCTCGATGCCGCAAAAAATATTCTGAGTTTATTGGCATTCGATATACGTGAATTATTTATATATTTAGACCACGTCAAATTGATAGCCAATTTTGCAGTTGATAATTTATTATTCAAGTGTTTTTTGAAGGATAGATTATATGTGATTTCTACTCCAAGATATTTGTAACTGTTGACCACCTTTATGTTGTTCTGACCAAACTTCCAGTTCCAGATCGAAGAAAGCCTAGTGCCGGTTCGAAAAACAATTATTTTTGATTTTTCAAGATTAACTTTAAGACTCTACATAGAGCAGTAGTTAAAAAGCTTGTCGATCATACGCTGTAATACTGTTGCTGTATCAGCTAAAATGACAATATCATCCGCATAAAGTAGAATCTTAACATTAATGCCACAAATGTTAACACCGTATGGTAATTCGTCGGCTAAATCATTTGTGTATAATGAAAATAAAATTGGACTGAGAATACAGCCTTATTTTACACCTACATCAACTCCAAAGGTATCTGAAAATGATTGACCGTCCCAAATTTTACTTTCGGTTTTCTCATACAAACCCTGCAGTATTCTCACCATTTTCGAAGAAAGTCCCATGTTTGATAGTTTATAGAAAAGTTTATTGCGAGGAATTGTATCAAATGCGCTAGAAAAATCAACAAAAAATGCAAAAGTATTTTTACCAGCTGCCTTGTTAATGTTGACAATGTTTGTTAGATTGAAAATATTATCTACAGTGGAATAGTTTTTTCTAAAACCTGCTTGGTATTCGTTCAGAATATTATTGCTTTTTACCCAGAATGTTAGTCTGCTTAGAAGAATAGAGGTAAAAATCTTACAATTTGTATCGATGAGCGACAGCCCACGGTAGTTCTCCGGAAGCTTTGGATCACCCTTTTTGAAGAGTGGAATCAAGATGGAATTACGGAAACTTGTTGGGATTTGTTCATGTAAAAGTATTTTGTTGAATATATTCAATATTACGATTAGAAAGCATTCCGGGGCATGTTTGTAGAATTCATAACTTTTACCATCTTGACCTGGGGCTTTATTATGTTTTAGAGTTTTCACCACTGATAAAAGTTCGCAATATTCTATGAGGGAATCTAACATAGGATCAACAGTGTATGGCATAGCCCAACTTATACTATTAAACACGTCTTTACATTGGAGAATTTTACTGAAATGCGGAAGAAACTCTTCTGCATTTAACACGTTTTTAGTTTTAGTATTTCGGGTTTTTAAAGAGTTTGATAATTTCCACCAGTCAGTGCTATTTCTAACTCGAGTTTTTTGGTTTGACAAATCTTTATATATTTTTATTTGAATATAATTATCGGGATTTACTTTGAACTGTGCAATTCTTTCTGAATGTCTTAAGATTTCTTTTCATACATTTACATCAACCACTTTTGTTTAGGTATGAAAAAAGATTTTTTTCATATTTTAATTTTGCTCGTTACTGTTGAGATTAAATCATCAATCGATATATTAGATGGAAGGTCAACGTTACATGAGAGGCGACTTAAAACTTCAGTATATTTTACTGCATAATTTGGATTCCAACGTAACTTTTGCCAGGAATTTTTGTTTTTAAAAATATCATTATTATCAGATTTTATGTTCACACACAGTGGCATATGATCAGAGTATGGTTTTGTGGATATGTAAAAATCATCAACGAGTTGTAAGAAACTATATGAACATACGCTCCGTGAAAGGTAAAATCACCTTGAGCATCTCTTACAGTCCGTCCATTTAAAACAATTCCACCTGCATTTTCTATAAAATTTATTAACCTTCTTCCTTCCCTGTTCAATGTTTTGTCCTTTGAATTTCGAACTTTCTGAATATTTGGTGAATCTTTTACAAACGCAACATCTAGAATTTGTTCTACACCAATTCTGGCGTTCAAATCACCAACTATACAGAAGTTCGAAGGGCTAAGATCCTGCATAAAATTTTTAAATTTCTTAAAATCATCATCCCAGTTTGTACAATTTAAATATCTTGGTATAAAGTAACATAGACTACCATGTATTTTAGCAGTTAATACTAAATTATTATTAATATTTACGAAATTGAATGCAAATGTTTTTTTCAGTTCTGTTCTGTATCCATACAAACATCCACCACTTGCCCGACCAGCATTACAAGTTTTTACAGCTGGAACCCAAACTGTGAAATAATTTCTAAAACACACTTCAAAAATATTTTGTTTTTCTTTAGTGACATGTGTTTCAAAAAGAAAAAATATGTCAAATTTGTTTAGGTAAGCTAAAAAATTAGGAAAATTAAGAGATTTTGCTAGATTTGCAACATTATATGAAACTAAATGGCACAATTTACATCGCTATTGATTTTGATTTTGAGTTACATTAATAGATGTTTCCTTAACACATATATCCGGAGTACAGCCACATTCTGTTAGAAGATTTTTCAGGAAAATAGCGTCATCATCAGTGTAGGCAATAATTTTATCTTTGGACCAAGTATATTTCTTGTTTTCTACAAAAATCCAGTACTTACCAAGGCGAACCTTAACATCTTTCTTCTTTTTGTTTATAGTTTTACTAATCTGACGGAGATTGTATCTAACGTGTTGTTCCTCCTCCGTGTAATCTTTTTGTATATAAACTTGAAGACCTTTCAACTTCCCTCTGGCAGTGAGGACTTTTTGAACCTCCAAATTCGATTCCAGGTTAAATAGAAATGCTTTGTCCTTTGCAATCATCTTGGTCGATACTACGTTTACATTTATATTCATTATATTTGAGCAGACCTTCAAGAATTCAGCTTTGGCAGTTTGTATATTAGTGCAGTTTAAGCCTCTAGCAACGAGATTTGTTGAGCGTGCTTTACGATCTACAGACTCAATACGTGAATTACGCTTTTTTATTTCATTTTTGTTGCATATTTTCTTTTTTTAGTTCTTCCATATCAGACTGAATTGTTTGCAGATCTTCTTTTCTAGCTACGTCATGAAGCATTTAATTTAGCATACCTCTCATTTTCTCCCATGAAAATAGATTACCAGTAGTATTTTGGCTTGCCATGTTTTGGTATATAAACTTTTTTATTATTTTTTTACAGTGTAGTCGGGTGAGGTATGTTTAAGTGTGCGTTTTTTCATTTATTTTGTAAAGTTTACTTTTGGACTTAAGAAAAATTATAAATACTTTCGTTATTGGCAATACTTTTAATTATTTATCTTCTTTGCCACGTTTACTCGTTTATTCTGTAAAGTTCATTTGCAACTAACAACACTTTTTGTTGTGCAATGTATTATTGTCAGTGCTTTTTGTATACAATAGTTGTTGCTTTTAGAGGAGCACCGAAAAGCAAAACAGAAAGAGCAACAATGCAATTTATATAGAATAGATAATTTTAGGGCTTCTTTCCACAAACCACCAGATGTATTTATCCACAAGAGAAGGAAAAGTTGTTCACAAATTATTACAGACCTGATGAATGCCCTCTCCAGACAGCAAAACAGAGAGCAGTCAAGCGCCAACAACGATAGCCACCACAAACTCCGCCAAACCACCAGATGTATTTATCCACAAGAAAAGGCAAAGGTGTTAACAAAATAATAAAAAACCTGATGAATGCTTTCTCCAGACAGCAAAAAACAGCAAAACATAGATCAGTCAAGCGCCAACAGTTCCAGCCATCATAATCACAAAACTCCGCCAAAGAAGATGTAAATATGGAAATAAGAATACTGTGGTATTCCAATGTCTACACGCTCCGTATCATATAAAAACACTTTCAACAGTGGTTATATTTATATTCGAAGAGAGTTTATAGACTTTTGTTAAAAAAGAAATAAATTTTTCACAGAGGTAAAAATAAATACTTGTTGATATTTAAAAAACAATGTTGCCAATCACATTTTTCTATATATTCTTCTACTTCTGAGCCAGACAAAAAATTATTATCATTTGTATACATAAATATCCTTATTAAAATTTTTTATGAGATCCTTAGTTAAATCAAAATTTTGGCAAAAAATCATGGTGTTGAGAGTAAATCTGTTTCTAATTTTAGTTTTAATTAAATTCATACCACAGAATACCCGCTCAACTTCTGCGTTACTGAAAGGCAAAACTACATAGAGGGGAAAAAGCGGTAGTATAATACCGAAATTGATACCATTTGTTGTTGAAATTGAGTTAAGCCCGTTTGTGCTTACTTTGATAACAGTTGGTATCACACTATCAAGAACAACTCGGTATCATTTTATTACCAATCGTTATTATTTTGATAACTAACCCCCTGTTTCACGATGTCGAACGACACAAACTTGATTGTGGAATAAAAAAACTTGATTGAGTAAAAAAAATAGATACGATAAAAAGTTTGTGTCTTAAGTCTTATCTAAGCGAACGTTATCGTTCGACATCGTGAAACAGAGGGTAAATGTTCTTATTCTGATACCGTACCCGTCATATTTTGTTACCGTTTGTTCTTAATTTGGTAACGGTCCGTTCTCATTATGATACCATTTGTTCATATTTTGTTACCGATCGTTATTATTTTGACAATTTGATACCCCTTCGTTATTGATGTAATACCATATGTTTTTAAACTTATTAACTTATGGTATTTTTGTACCATTTGTTCTTAATTTAATGACATATTAAGCTTGATTTGATACCGAAAGTTAACAAAATATTGTTCACGATTCGTTCTCAATTTGATACCAGCCGTTTACGATTTTAGAACGTCATTTTTCCCTCTGTGTAGAAATTTCATCACAAAAGTTGACAATTCTTTAAAAGGGTTTTCATTTATTGCGTTTTTGTACTCAGAAAAATTAATCCAAAATTCTGTAGTTGACTTTTGGTTTGTCCAATCAAAGGTATTTAATTTTTGCCATTGTAATTTCAAAAGAGTAATATCATCTACGCTAGAACTTGACATTTCTTCTTTAAAATTTTCATACAATTTACATTTTGTATTGCTCAGACTATTTTGTAATGAAACGTATTGGGTGTTTTGCAAATTTAAAAAATTATTTGGCAAACGTTGTCGTAAGTGTATCTAACTTCTTTTTCTGTCGCAAAATCAATTATTTCCTTTTGTGAAATAAGGTATCGTTCGAAATTTTAATTAAAGTACGGCATTGGAATTAGGAAATCTTCCAAATCTGATTTTAATGGATCTAAATTTTCAGACTTCAAAACGATTTAATTACAAAGATTTTTCAATAACAAGTTAAGTTCTGAAAATAATAGCGTGGGATCTACGTCATTACTTTCGAACATTTTATTTACTTTTTGAACATTCGCCAAAGTGGATTTATTTCATTGCCGATTAACCGGTGGTCGAACGAGCCATTCAGTCAGGGGCAGGTGGTGGGTTGCTGTATCAGCAGAGAGTCAACAAAGTGTATCAGCGACTGTTGCCAGATAAATTTTGCGTATATATATGCGGCAATATTTTTTAAAATCGTCAAAAATTGGAAAAATAAATATATAACTTATTGATAATATTCGATTTTTATTAAAAAAAAATGCAATCCATAAGTATATATATATTAAAGGTCTGCGCAAAACCACTTGGTTGTTTGTCAACAGTGAAGACTATGCTGCAGTGTATATGACAGTAATGTAAAAATCAGATTATTGTACACTGCAACATATAAAAAATCTAAGCGAGAGCACACAATAACAATACAACAAAAAAAATAAAGTTTGTTTGTTTTGTGTTTGGCCGATCAATCCCAGCGAAGCGTTAGCGCTCTTTATGAGCCCAAAAAACAATCATAATTGCTCCGAAAACCTTCAGAAAAGAGGGTCATTACATTCGAAAATGGTCCGTCAGAAAGAGCTCTTAGATAATGTCAGAAAAGAGTCTTTTATGAGGGGTTTTTTGGGCTCTTAAAGAGCTCTTAGATAATGCCAGAAAAGAGTCTTTTCTGAGGTTTTTCTTGGGCTCTGTGTAATCTTGTTTTTATCATTCTTGTGTGGTACAGCTATTTTTTTTTTGTTCAAAGCACAAACAGCAGGAGAACAACGCTTTGGTACACACATAATTAAGTGGAATTTCTGAGTCATACTGCGTGCAGACTCAGGACAGTAACAAGCAAATTTTTCTTTCGCTCCGAAAATGCTCTTTTGTTGGACTCTTTTCTGACTCCTTTTTTCGGAGCGCTCCGAAAATGCTCTTTTGTTGGACTCTTTTCTGACTCCTTTTTCGGAGCGCTCCTATAATGGTATGCTATTAATAGCACGACCTGCCATTTATTCGTGCATGTGTTTATTCGTCAAGCAATGAAATCTAAGCGAGAGCACACAATAACAATACAACAAAAAAAAATAAAGTGTGTTTGTTTTGTGTTTGGCCGATCAATGTGTAACAAAAAGACTGAATTATAATTTCAGTTTTAATGTATTATTTTTTGTTTTGTTTTTTAGTTTAAGTTATTGAATTGTTTCTTAATAAAATTTTTATTTAAAAATTGTATTACGCCTTTGATTTTTACACATTTGGTTTTCTGTCTACACTAAAGACTATGCTGTAGTGTATATGATAGTAATGTAAAAATCTGATTATTGTACACTGCACCATATAAAAAATCTAAGCGAGCGCACACAATAACAATACAACAAAAATTTTTTTGTATACATGTCATAACTGTGTTCAACTTGTTACTCATCAGCTATGTTCTCTCGTTGTTTATTATTGTTGTTGGCACACATTGTGTGTATCATGCAAAACAAAAAGTAAGTGCATTGAAGTATTTGCTAAAAAATAAAATGTCTTAAGTGGCTTTCAAGACAACATTTGCAACCCTTTAATATATACACAACTAATGTTGTACATTGCATGATACAACTATCTGATTTTGTACACAATTTTGAGCGAAGCCGCATGTTTGTCTTGTCAAACATTCAAAATGCCAAAAGTAAAGAATCAATAACTATTTGTTTGTACTTTTATTCATTTATTGTATCTTCATTAAAAACGAACTAACAATAAGTTTTTCAAATCCTTTATCTAAAACATTTTAATTATTAGTCCAGCCAGTGCCGGACGAATTGTAGACTTTTTGTATTAAGTTGATATTCTTCCTTCTTGTCTTCGGCTCAGATCTGCTGTATCCCTTCTTCTTAGTTGAATATAGCCACTATTATTTAATATGTTGCGGGCTAATGGGTTTGTGTGTACTCAAGCCTTTTAAAGGGGTTTCTGCATTTTTTGGATCTGCATTTTGGATGGAAATCGAAAACGAGTGAGTTTTTGAAGTCCATTTTAAAGTATTTATAGTCAAATTTTTGTTTTAAGGTTATCTTTATATTTTGTGGAATAACAAATTTTCTATTTGCTATTTTTATTGTTATTTTTTAAACATCAAAATAAAATAACTCCTGAAGAAGATTTCCAAAGGAAATCGAAATATTGAATTAATTATATATAAAAAAAATCTTTTATAAAAAACAAAAAGTGCCCTCAAGCTTAAAAATTATTTAATAAAAATTATACAAAAAGGTCGAAGAAAATAAAATAAAAGAATTTATGATATTAAAAATATTTGAAACAAAAACGAAATTATAAACTTGGTGCGTTTTTTTGTAAATGGTGCGCTTTTTTCTCTATTTTGGTGCGTTTTGAAATTTCGAAGTTGACAACGCTGTGTAGAAGTTATGTGTGTGCATTTCTGCTCATTAAAGGTGTGTTCACATTGTGTGTATTTGTCATATGGAATGTCACTTTTTCGCATGTCAAATTTGTACATATAGTCTGAACACCTTCAAACAATAGCATGTGTTATTTCTATGTGTGCAATTCACATGACATTTTTTATTTAGAACGAGTTCTATTTTCTTGTGACAAACCATCTGACATCAGCTGTTTTTTATAACAAAAATTTTGTGGCGGCAAAAATTAATTGAAATTTTAATAAATATAATTTATAGTAAAACAAAAATCTCTCATTCCATTTTAAAATACAGTTTTATTTAATTATAAATTTAATTTTTTATTATACACATACAGAAATCAGCTGTTTTAAGATTTTTTTTTTATAGGTTATGTCAAATGTACTTAACATACCAACATTTGAACATGTAAATTATAAACCGTATGTGAAACTCAAATTTTGACATACACATGAAAACACATGTGGATAGAAAAGTGACATTCCATATGACAAATACACACAATGTGAATACACCTGAACTCTTATAGCGTGTTTCACATACACATGTACCTTAATTGCGTTAATCGCAATTAATTATTGCGCAATAAGTACGAAATTGTTATAATATTGAGTAAGATTTTGAATGCAACACTGTTCAAAACTGTGTTTAGTGAACAAAATTGTATAAAATGGCAAATGTCAACAAAAGAAAACAAAAGAAATAATTGAAAAATCAATCTGAAGGTAAGTTTGGTTACATAGAAACACAACAACCATTTAGAGTATTTTTTGTATTGTTTTCCAGCTGTCAAATGATTATTGAGTAAGCTGAAAATTACGTATGCCTGAACACTTGAAATAATATTGTCAATTAACCGATTATTGACTCACTTAAGTTTCATATCTGAACACAGTATTATCCTCCATTGCGTTATACTGTGTTCTGATATGTGTTGTCTCCATACAAAAAAAGAGCATATCCCTCCGCGAAAGATATTAGCCTTCAAATATACCAAAAATATCGCACAAATACATGCCGCTTTTCTAGTCAAGTATGCCAAGTTAAAGTGTGTAACACCTACATAAGTCACTAAAACAAATTGATATAAAATATACTTATGAACCCTTTTTAATGAAAAAAAAAATGGTGTTGCCAATATTGAGACGCCAAATGAGGTTGTTTATACCTTTGAGATTGATAATATACAATGTTTTAATTGAATATGTAACAGGCGAAAAATTGTGTTAGTTTTTATTTCTAATATTATTCAAGCACCATACTAAAGAGAAAATAATAAGCCCAGCCAGTGCTAGACAAACATTTTTATGATACTAAAAAATTTCACATCAACTGATCCAGTCATCTGTTTTGCGCTTGAGTTAAAGCAAGGGTATCCCTCCTTCTCAACCAATTGTGGCCACTAAAGTTGAGGATGTCTCGTGCAAGTGGGTTTGGATGTTGTTCAAGTTTGCTGACATACTTTGACGCATATTTTGTAAATTCGACTTTTACTAATGGCACGCCTAGATATTTGTGGATTCGAGAATTTTTAACATACCATGGAGCTGCAGTAATTATCCGTAGAATTTTATTTTGACCCCTTTAAATTTTTTCAATGTTTGATGCTGAGGCAGTACCCCATAATTGAATTCCATAGCACCAGATTGGCTTTAGTATTGCATTGTACAACAAAAGTTTGCAATCCAATTTCAATGTAGAGTTTCTGCCGATTAGCCAATTAAGTTGCACTGCTTTTAATCTCATTTGTGTAAGTTTCGCTTCAATATGAGACTTCCAAGTTAAACGGCGGTCGAGGTGAATGCCGAGGTATTTGACTTCATTGTGTTGCGGGATAATTTGATTATTTATTCTGATGAACGAGCAGGTATCTTTTCGCAATGTGAAAGTTATATGAATACATTTTTGTTCGTTAACCCTGATTTTCCAAAGCTCTAGCCAATTCTCTAGCTTATAAACATAATTCTGCAAATTCTGTGATGCAACTTGGTGGTCCTTATGGACGCTGATAAAGGCTGTATCGTCTGCAAAAGTTGACGTATGGATTTTGGGGTCTGACGACATGTCGTAGGCATAAATCAAATATAAATTAGGACCCAGTATGCTACCTTGTGGCACACCTGATTCAATTGGCTGAGTGGTACTTAAAAAATCACCTTCTTTGATTTTAAATTTGCGACCGTATAAATAACTTTCCATGAGTTTATGGGTGTTAGCAGGCAGAGTTAATTTTATTTTGTGCATTAAACCGTCATGTCAAACTTTGTCGAACTTGCGACACATCAATGAAAAGGGCGGAGCAGTATTTTTTGTCTTTAAACGACCCTCTTATCACATTTACCAATCTGTGTGTGTGTTCGATGGTGCTGTGTTTAGCTCTGAAGCCGAATTGATGATTAGGAATACATTCAGTGTCATTCAGAATTGGAGTCAACTTAGTCATTAACAATTTTTCAAACAGTTTTGATATTGTCGGCAGTAGACTAATTGGCCTATATGACTCCACTTTGGTGTGGTCCTTCCCTGACTTAGGAATCATAGTGATCATAGACACCTTCCAATCTGCAGGATAGTATTCTAGGCGTAAAATAGCGTTGAAGATAAAGAGGATAATTCTTCTTGCTACACGAGGTAACTCCACAAGCATTTTATTGCTGATTTTATCCATACCTGGAGCCTTTCTAAGGTTCAGAGTACCAATAGCGTTTTGGACATCACGAAAGTTTAGTCTTAGAGGTACAGGAGGCCTTATAACAAGTGGTGGCAAATCAGATTCGTTATTATTTGAGTTGTTTATAGTAAACACATTTCTCAAATGGTTAACAAATAATGTCCCTTTCTCGGAATCATTTCTAGCCCAGTCACCAGTCGGATTTCGCAAAGGAGGTTTTCCTCTTACTGGTCTTTTTAAACCTCTTGCCGCCCTCCATAACGAGTAGTCAGATTGTGGGGTACTATCAAGACCTTCCAAGTAAGATCTAAGTGAGGCCGTTCTTTGGGTTTCTAAGAAATGTCTTAGTTTATCTCTGCATTCCCGTAGCCTAGCTTTCAGTTCAGGAGACCTGTGAATTTGCCACTCTCTTTTCATTCTTCTTTTTTCTGATAGGAGATGTTCGAGTTCAGAGAAATAAGTTCTGTTTGTCCTATTTCTACATTCAACGTGATAAGTGGAAGCGTGATGCACAGCTCGTCGAAGGTCCTCGGTAAAGTTGCCAATCGACTCATCAATATCGTCGGTTGTTCTCAACACAACATTTTCCGTGCAATGAGAACTTAAATACTTTTTGTATTTTATCCAACTTACTCGGGTCTTAGTCATGTTCATAAAAGGAGAACTACGCACTTGAGGGAAATGCATTGAAATGATAGTAGGAGAGTGATCTGAGGACAAGTCCAGTGAAGGATCCACTTGCATCCATTCTACAGGGATATTTTTCACTACCCCAAAGTCAATAACATCGGGAATCTTCCGTCGGTCCGTCGGCCAATAGGTGGGATGTCCACTTGAGAGTACATCTAAGCCCATTTTAGCAATGGTGTTGAAGAGTACGCGACCCTTTGAGGTTACCAGACGTGAACCCCAAAATGTGTGTTTGGCGTTAAAGTCACCAGCAACTAAAAATCTAGCTCCAAGGGATTTAAAGAAGTTATGGTATTGGTGTTCTTTTATTGAAAATCGAGGCGGAGAATAAATCGATGATAAAACAAATTTGTATTGACAGAATTCAATGCAAATGTTTGTTGCTTGGAGGTAATCCTCACTTATGTTATTCATTAGATAATGCTTTATTCTGTTCTTAATAAGAATTGCCGAACCTCCACAAGCTCTTCCGCGGTGGTCTTTAGTATCGTAGAACTCGTAGCCATTAATTTTGAAGTACCCTGTCGACGTCAAGTGAGTTTCAGCAATCATCATAACATCAATCTGCTTATCCATCAGGAAGTATTCCAGTTCATTTTTATGTTGGCGGAGGCCGTTCGCGTTCCAGAAACAAATTTTTAAATAAATCATTTCTTTAAAATGGCTTAGATAGTGGATTGCATTTTCAGCATTTCCTGCATCATGGATGTCATGGTGGTCGTGAAAGTGTTCATAGTTTGGACAAGTGTCTGCAATGTTGTCTCTAGATTGTTGATATGCGGCTCTGAATATTGGGTTTTAGGTTCCTGCTCCAGACCTGGCATATTAGATTTAACGACGTTTGCGTAAGAAACTTGTCTAGAACTAGGCGCCTTTACATGACTTGTGGACCGTAATAATTGAGGGAATTTGTCACTCGATGCTAAATTTGGCTGTTGAGGATGATTAGGCAATACTGACGTCTTGTTGGTTCTTGATTACCTCCGCAGTTACTGCATTTTTTGATTTTTGAGTCAGTTCTCGACTTATCGCATTGAGCAGTTGCATGTAGCTCCCCACACGCAACACAAACTGTCGGCAATTTACAATACGCCTTGGTGTGACCAAATTCTTGACAGTTGAGACACTGGACGGGTCCCTGACGCTTATGTGGTTCTTCCACGGTGATTCTACGATGCAGAAGGTACATCAGATTGTAGATGGGATGGGACTCGTTTTTCTTTAAGACAACATCTCCAGGTTCCAATTCTACCCTGAACATGGGCTAAGGGATCTTTTCACGGTTTCTAATATTCACTACGCTCTTGATTTTGAACCCTTTGTCCATTAAACCAGTCTTTATCTCCACAGGATCAACACATGGGTCTATACCCTTTAGAACGACTTAGAGTCCTTTTGCGCTTTTGAGCTGGTAGGTATAGAAATCCCTAGTCTCCCTTTCCAGCTGGTTGGACAATTTTCGAAAATCATCTTCCCTATTCACTTGTATCTTTGTCTCGCAGATATTTCCATGTTTCATTGAGGTTACGCTAAACATGTTTTCACCTATTACAGCAACAATTCCTTGTACCAATTTACTGGAAGTCAGCTCTCTCAGATAAATTGGTGGGGGCTTAAACGTATTCTTCGGAAGTTCTGGCTCATCCGTCTGGAGGAGAGCAAACCTATTTTGATCATTACTCACGGTCTTAGGAGCTTTTGCATTTGATGACACTTGAGCAGACTTCGGGCTCCTCTGTCGCTTGAGAACGGTTATGTACTTATCCATACCTACTTGTTTTTTGGGTTTGACTGCACTATTTGATGAAGATGATGTTTTTTCATCTGTTGAAATCACTATATTGGGCGAACAGGAACGACGCCGTTCTACGGCTCTTGTAGTGAGAAAATTCTCCAGAGATTTTTTTATGGATTCTTCCTCAGAGACCCATTTAGTTTTTCTAGACGAGCTAAGCTCTTTCTCAGAATTACATCTGAGAGGAACACTCATACAGTTTTTATACGATTTTTAATGTTTTTTTTTATATATATTTTAACCTATTACAAGTTATTTTTTTCACTTTTTTGTTTAATTTCAACTTTTTACACTTTTTCACCTATTACGATTTTTTCACCGAAAATTCAGCCGCACTAAAAGTAACACGTCCGAACAGTTCGATGAGACGAGACTGAAACACACATTTGTTATACTATTTTTCCACGGTACATGCTTCGCTCTCTATTCATGCTTCACTCCCCAATCATGACCGAAACAAATTGCTTCACCATACAAAATTTTAAGAGCGAATCAAGTAGATTCATATTGAATCTACTTGCGAAGCACGAAAAATTGTACTCTTCTCTAATTTTTATCGCAAGTTTATCTGCACTAGCTGTAAAAATTTAATACTATTGTAAACAAAGCCAATTATTTTCTTGTTGCTGGAAGTAAAGAAAGTAAATACGTACGAATGTATGTTTTTTTTAAATAAGCTAACTAATTTCCACTCACTTTTTTTGTCCATTAATAAAAATTATTTTCCACAAATTGTAAATTCTGTTTATTATACCCTTCACCATCGTGAGAAGGGTATATATAAGTTTGTCATTCCGTGTGTAATTTCCATAAAAAAATTTTCCGACCCTATAAAGTATATATATTCTGGATCCTTATAGATAGCGAAGTCGATTAAGCCATGTCCGTCTGTCTGTCTGTCTGTCTCTTGAAATCAGTTTTTTGAAGTCCCCAGATATACTCGGGATCCAAACCTTCAATAATTCTGACAGAAGTGCTTTCGAGAAGTTTGCTATTTAAAATCAGCAAAATCGGTTTAGGTCAACCAGAGTTATGAACCAATATGTGAGACCACCTCTATAAAAATTTAATATTTTTCGTCCATTTTATTGCAATATTTTGAAATATATTGGAGATAATACTATGAAATTTTGTATACGTTGTTTGTATGACAAAAGAAGAAAGTGTGCGGAAAATAGTACGAGTCGGTCCATGATTTCTCATAGCCCCCATACAAATATATATATTCCCGAAATATGGCTTAATGATAAATAAATGCCTATAAAATTGGGATATCAAGACAAAATTCAGCTAAAATAAGTTTTACACAAAAAGAAATCGCAAAACGAAATTTTTTTTAGTTCGGTCCATGTTTGACCATAGACCCCATATAAAGCCCACTTCCAAAATTCACTTAAATACATATAAAACAGATATAAATAATGTTAAACGGCTAAAATTTGACATAAATACTCTTTATAGGCAAATAAATTGTTGTACTAAATTTTATGGTAGTCGGCCCAGAACTGGTCATAGCTCCCATACAAGGACCACATCTGAAAAAAACATTTTTCCCTATATATATTGTATAAATATCGGTACCGACTGAAAACTTTGCACAGATCATTTTAATATATACAAAAATCATTCCACAAAATTTTGTTAATTTCGGTCTATTTTTAACCGTATGCCCCATATAAAGCCCTCTTCCGAAAATCACTTTAATACTCATAAATCGCTTATAAATAAGGGTACCAATCCAAAATTTTACACGGATCATTTACATACATGCCTAAATCTAACTGCTGGATTTTGAGAATATCGGTCCATATTTGACTATATCCCCCACATAAGGTCCACTCTCGAAATCCACGTTAATACTAATATATATCGTATATATAGCGTTATTATGTTGAAATTCGACGTGAAATATCCTCATATGCATGAAAATAACTGTTCCAAAATTTAAGAAGATCGTCCCATAATTTGTCATAGCTGCCATATAAGAACCATTTCCAAAAAACAAATAAATTCGGGTCAAAAAATATTCTTTTCGGATTTAACCCATATTCGGTCCACATTTTATAATCATGATATATATCGTTGGAAAGGTATTTTTAATACCTTTTATTTAGTGTATTACAAATTATCAGACACTCAGTAGTTCCCGAGATATAGCCCTATATATTTTCAACTTTACGGGCCCGCCCCTTCGAAAATAGGCGTGACCGCCAACAAATTTTTTTTTTGCTGGTATCTCCTCTAAAACCCCTATTTCATTTTGTTTTTTTTTTTTTTTTTGAGCAAAAACCCTAAAATCGAATTGTACCCCTTTGTTATACCCTTCACCATCGTGAGAAGGGTATATATATATAAGTTTGTCATTCCGTGTGAAATTTCCACAATATAATTTTCCGACCCTATAAAGTATATATATTCTGGATCCTTATAGATAGCGAAGTCGATTTAGCCATGTCCGTCTGTCTGTCTGTCTGTCTGGATGTTGAAATCAGTTTTTTGAAGTCCCAAGATATGTTCGGGATCCAAACCTTCAATAGTTCTGTCAGAAGTGCTTTCGAGAAGTTTGCTATTTAAAATCAGCAAAATCGGTGCAGGTCAACCAGAGTTATGAACCAATATGTGAGACCACCTCTATAAAAATTTGATATTTTTCGTCCATTTTATTGCAATATTTTGAAATATATTGCAGATAATACCATGAAATTTTGTATACGTTGTTTGTACTATAACAGAAGAAAGTGTGCGGAAAATAGTAAGAATCGGTCCATGATTTCTCATAGCCCCCATACAAATATATATATTCCCGAAATATGGCTATCATAAAAATATGAATATCAAGACAAAATTCAGCAAAAATAAGTTTTATACAAAAAGAAATCACAAACCGAAATTTTTTTTAGTTCGGTCCATATTTGACCATAGACCCCATATAAAGTCCACTTACAAAATTCACTTAAATACGCATAAAACAGACATAAATAATGTTAAACGGCTAAAATTTGACATAAATACTCTTTCTAGGCAAATAAATTGTTGTACTAAATTTTATGGTGGTCGGCCCAGAATTGGTCATAGCTCCCATACAAGGACCACATCTGACAAAGACATTTTTCCCTATATATATTGTATAAATATCGGTGCCGACTCAAAACTTTGCACAGATCATTTTAATATATACAAAAACATCCCACAAAATTTTGTGAATTTCGGTCTATTTTTAACCGTATGCCCCATATAAAGCCCTCTTCCGAAAATCACTTTAATACTCATAAATCGCTTATAAATAAGGGTACCACGTTAATACTAATATATATCGTATATATACCGTTATTATGTTGAAATTCTACGTGAAATATCCTCATATGCATGAAAATAACTGTTCCAAAATTTAAGAAGATCGGCCCATAATTTGTCATAGCTGCCATATAAGAACCATTTCCAAAAAACAAATAAATACGGGTCAAAAAATATTCTTTTCGGATTTAACCCATATTCGGTCCTTATTTTATAATCATGATATATATCGTTGGAAAGGTATTTTTAATACCTTTTATTTAATGTATTACAAATTATCAGACACCCAGTAGTTCCCGAGATATAGACCTATATATTTTCAACTTTAAGGGCCCGCCCCCTCGAAAATAGGCGTGGCCGCCAACAAATTTTTTTTTTGCTGGTATCTCTTCTAAAATCCCTATTTGTTTTTTTTTTTTTAACAAAATCACTAAAACCGAATTGTACCCCTTTTTATACCCTTCACCATCGTGAGAAGGGTATATATAAGTTTGTCATTCCGTGTGAAATTTCCACAATATAATTTTCCGACCCTATAAAGTATATATATTCTGGATCCTTATAGATAGCGAAGTCGATTAAGCCATGTCCGTCTGTCTGTCTGTCTGTCTGGATGTTGAAATCAGTTTTTTGAAGTCTTAAGATATGTTCGGGATCCAAACCTTCAATAATTCTGTCAGAAGTGCTTTCGAGAAGTTTGCTATTTAAAATCAGCAAAATCGGTGTAGGTCAACCAGAGTTATGAACCAATATGTGAGACCACCTCTATAAAAATTTGATATTTTTCGTCCATTTTATTGCAATATTTTGAAATATATTGCAGATAATACCATGAAATTTTGTATACGTTGTTTGTACTATAAAAGAAGAAAGTGTGCGGAAAATAGTAAAAATCGGTCTATGATTTCTCATAGCCCCCATACAAATATATATATTCCCGAAATATGGCTTAATGATAAATAAATGCCTATAAAATTGGAATATCAAGAAAAAATTCGGCAAAAATAAGTTTTATACAAAAAGAAATCACAAGCCGAAATTTTTTTTTAGTTCGGTCCATATTTGACCATAGACCCCATATAAAGCCCACTTACAAAATTCACTTAAATACATATAAAACAGATATAAATAATGTTAAACGGCTAAAATTTGACATAAATACTCCTTATAGGCAAATAAATTATTGTACCAAATTTTATGGTGGTCGGCCCAGAAATGGTCATAGCCCCCATACAAAAATCTTCCCGAAATATTGCTCAATTATACATAAATGCCTATAAAATTGGAATATCAAGACAAAATTCAGCAAAACTAAGTTTTGTGCAAAAATAAATCGCAAAACGAAATTTTTTTTAGTTCGGTCCATGTTTGACCATAGACCCCATATAAAGTCCACTTCCAAAATTCACTTAAATACATATAAAACAGATATAAATAATGTTAAACGGGTAAAATTTTACATAAATACTCTTTATAGGCAAATAAATTATTGTACTAAATTTTATGGTGGTCGGCCCAAAATTGGTCATAGCTCCCATACAAGGACCACATTTGAAAAAGACATTTTTCCCTATATATATTTTATAAATATCGGTACCGACTCAAAACTTTGCACAGATCATTTAAATATATACAAAAATCATCCCACAAAATTTTGTGAATTTTGGTCTATTTTTACCCGTATGCCCCATATAAAGCCCTCTTCCGAAAATCACTTTAATACTCATAAATCGCTTATAAATAAGGGTACCAATCCAAAATTTTACACGGATCATTTACATACATGCCTAAATCAAACTGCTGGATTTTGAGAATATCGGTCCATATTTGACTAAATCCCCCACATAAGGTCCACTACCGAAATCCACGTTAATACTAATATATATCTTAAATATACCGTTATTATGTTGAAATTCGAGGTGAAATATCCTCATATGCATGAAAATAACTGTTCCAAAATTTAAGAAGATCGTCCCATAATTTGTCATAGCTGCCATATAAGAACCATTTCCAAAAAACAAATAAATTCGGGTCAAAAAATATTCTTTTCGGATTTAACCCATATTCGGTCCACATTTTATAATCATGATATATATCGTTGGAAAGGTATTTTTAATACCTTTTATTTAGTGTATTACAAATTATCAGACACTCAGTAGTTCCCGAGATATAGCCCTATATATTTTCAACTTTACGGGCCCGCCCCTTCGAAAATAGGCGTGACCGCCAACAAATTTTTTTTTTGCTGGTATCTCCTCTAAAAGCCCTATTTGATTTTGTTTTTTTTTGAGCAAAATCACTAAAACCGAATTGTATCCCTTTTTTATACTCTGTTTGTTAAATTACACTCAAGATTATTATGAACATCAGACAAACTCTGTAAATTATGGTAAGAATTGGTAATTAAATCAATTAAAATGGTAAAAATTAGACAACATTTCAAAATATTTAACCTAAATTATGTTGGTCGTAAAATTGTCTTTCAAACAATATATCAAATACTAATCAAATTTGCATTAAGACTGAATAGAAAACACAGAATTAGGATATTCTAGTCTAGTGTAGTTTCTGTATTTCTTATTACGCTTAGGTGAAGGGTATTTAAGATTCGGCATAGCCGAATATAGCACTCTTACTTGTTTTTTATTCTGTTTGTTTATTAAAAACAACTGTCAAATCGAATCAAGTTTATTAGTCATGTAAACAGCATGATTCATAAACATGATTCAGAAGCGAAGCAGTAGATTCAAGTCGTCGTGTAAACATAGTATTATTTTCGAAAAAGTAGAGTTACCACTTTTTGTGAATATGTAGCTGTCAAAGTTTGTCTAGTACAAACTCAGTATTTGTATATTATAAAAAATTAATTTTAAAATATTTGCGATAAAAATAAAGGCCAAATACATATATATTTGAAGGTTCAATTGCCTTAAATGTTCTTTTATTAATCACCATTATTTAGCAATAAAATACAATAATTTGTCTGGCACCTCTAGAACTGTATAACATATGTTTTTGCAAAATAAACCACAAACAATTTTTGAACGCGGCAAAATTAAACAGAAGCAAAAATAAAGATGTAAGTAATTTTGTCAAACAACTTTAGAAAGATTACAATAAAATATTTTTTTGTTAGGAGAAGGCATAGAAATCAAAACAAAGAAGAAATATTTTTGCAATTTATGACCGCGCATCCGAGTATAGCGAAAGGATTTACAAAAGGAGATAAGGTGGAAGTAGAAAATTTATGGTCTAACCTGGAGGTTAAACTAAACGCTGCTGGACCTCCAATTAAGGATGTAGCATCCTGGAAAAAGGTAATACATGTGTAAAAACAAAATGCGTAAGTATGTACTATGTTGAAATCAATATGAACATAAGTATGTATGTATTTAAGTACGTAATTAAAGGATAATTAAACAACTTGAACTAATTTAGGTCTGGATTGATTGGAAGGCAAACATAAAGAAAAAACTTAGCCACAATAAAAACGTGGTCAGGGCAACAGGAGGCGGACAATGTAACCAATTCGTATTGACTCCAGCTGACCAGGATGTTGCAAACTTATGCAGATTACATACTTTTGTGCAGGGGTTTGAAAACTCTAAAAACTACGGTGTTAATAAAAATAAAATGCGGAAATCCCAATTGTGTTATCTTTAAATGATTTGATGGAAAAAGAAAATGTCTGTTTAGAAGAAATTGGGAAAGAGTTTACAAAGCTCAATAATACAAAAGATATTATAGGAGAAGCGGTACATAAAATTAATGAGAAACTGGATAAACTAGATGACTACCATAAAGAAGTCTTGAATTTAAAAAACAGAAATTAGAAGAATTTAAAAAACAGAGACAAGAAGTAAAAACATAACATTGAAATGAGGAAGGACAAAGCGCGAAAGATTGAACTAAAACCAAAAACCCTTGAGCTAAAGCGAGAAAAATTTGAGGCTATGCTAAAACAGTAATATTTAAAATCAATTTTACCATACTTGTTCATTTTATTTTTGTTAATTGAAGTGCATTATTTTTTTTAATTATTTTTAGACATTGATCTCTTAAATAGCTTTGTTTTGCTTTAAAATACTTTTTTTCAATATAAGTACATACATATGTATGTATGTTTATTATTCAAATTCTGAAATAAATTTAATCATACATACATTTATTTGTTAAATTTAAAAATAAATTTGCTTATTTTTTATTAAACAAGAGAGTCCGCAATGACATTTCTTATACGTATACCCTCGTTCGTGGAATGGCGATCTTCTGCATTAACAACATCTCCACTGTATTCGTCATTATCGTTATCACATTCTATGAAACAATCATCTATTCCGATATTAAAGCTTTTGCAAATGTTGTGAATTGCTGAACAAACATTTACAATTTTTACAACTTTTTGTGGCGAATGACTTCGGAACCGACTTTTAAGATTACCGATGGTTCTTTCAATGATATTTCTAGCCGAGCAATGCTTGTTGTTAAAAGTATATTCTTTAGGGCCATGTTGTGGATTTCTGTATGGGGTTAAAAGAAATGGTTCAGCAGGATAACTCGAATCTCCTAGAAGCCATGAGTTTATTTCGCCTGTTTCATAATTTTCTTTAAAATAGTTCCTTGCATCGGACATTCGTCAAATAAAGGAGTCATGTGTAGATCCTGGTCTAAGTGCATCAACAGCGCGAATCCTCATTTTAAAATCGCAAATCTTCAAAGAGAGTATATACGAGCATGTATGAGAAACAATTAACCCCTGGCCCACGATGTCGAACGATAACGTTCGCTTAGATAAGACTTAAGACACAAACTTTTTATCGTATCTATTTGTTACTCAATCAATTTTGTTTACTCCACAATCTGTTAATACATATGTATATACATACATAAGAATACTTACAATCAGTACGTTTATGCTAAAATAGCCTGCCTTTTCGGTTATAAAACAACGATTCGTCAATTGTTGGTTTAATAAGCCTCACATGAGTTCCATCGATGCAACCTATTACGCCCGGCAATCCAAATTTTGTAAAAAAAATGGACTTTAGATTATTTTATTTCCTCTCTTGTGAGATTTAAAGAAATCCATGATGGACATAAAATGTTTTCTAAAGCATTTATTGCTTCCCATAATACCTTTGAAATGGCACTACGCCCAACACTAACATGAGTCTCATTCACCAAAAAGCGATTTATTCGGTTTTAGAAATTTGTCGTTTTTAAAAACGATTCGATTTACAGAACAGGGCCGAATATGTTATCAAATCAGCGATGCCAACTTAGCCCTTTTCGGACTAGATTTAGCCCGATTTTAGTCACTCAAAACGCGAAAATAGAAAATTGGCCCTAAACTAAAAAAACTCGTAAAACTAGCACGTTTTACAATTATCTTTTAGCCCGTTATTACTTTTTGCTCGATATGGCTACATTTTAGTTTTTTCGTACTTTTTCTTCCTTTAATCTAATAATATAGAAATAATGTTATTGGTAATAACCCATTCCTTATACTGTCCAGTTTTACCTTACATATTCGTACTCAAACCCAGAAGTTGAGAGGAGTTTTAGTGTCATGAATTTATTCAAAAATAAAATTAGAAAAAAATATCATTAAATACGCGTAACAGTTTAATACACATTAAATATAGCCTAAAAAAAGATAATGGATCTTGTTCAAAATACCTGACGAAGTGTGCTCAAAAATTAATTCGAATGAAACATATAAAAAACCTAAATATCTTATGGACTGAAAATTATGATGAACAAGAAATCGAAATTTTGTTCAGTAACAACCAATTTTAAATGTATAATATTTAATACTCTGGCCCATAATCATAGTCATAGAAAAAGCATACTTTAAGCAAAAGCATGCTTTTGTTTTAAATTCAGAACAGAATTTATATGTTGTTGTTGTTGTTTAAAAGTCTACTTTTACTTAAAGTATGCTTTTCCTATGACTATGGGCCGATGTATTTAATCTACGTATGTACCTTATTAATTAAAATGTAATTGAAATACATATGTATCTCATGGTAGTAATTTTTTTCTAATAAAATATTTTATAAATTTTTTTTTAAATAAACATATCTGCAGCTAAAATTGTGTCCAGAATTAAAATTGTGTCCAATTGCCGACGAGATAGAGCTGGAAATTAATGCATGCTACCTGGACATTAGTGTTACAAAATTAGCTTCAATGAGGCAATATAGTTATTTGCTACAGATATAATTAAAAAACATTTTTTAATTTAGCCCCTTTTCGCACTTTATCGAAAATTTTGACAGGATGTGGCTTTAAACGGATTTTTTTCAATTTAGCCCTTTTTTCAAAAATGTTTGCGCTTTTTGGGTCTCAAAAGTTGGCATCTCTGAACTGGACTCTCACAACACGCAAAAGAGAGCGGATATACCGTTGATTTTAAGAGTGTGAAAATACTTGACAATCAACAAAAAAGTTTTCAAGTTTTATCCTAAAAAAAAAGTTTATTGTAAATTTATAATTTGTTTATAAGTTTAATGTAGTTTATAAAACAAATTATTTTCACCATTAACAAAACAATGTTTTTCTACTATGCTGCACTGCGTTAGTAATTTAACGATATTATACCTTTGTAATCCATTTTGACTGCAACAATGTTTAATTTAGTATTACTCCGTCTTAAGTACAATAAATGTCATATAAATATCTAGAAAATGTTAACAGTTTACAACACAAATAAAGATCTTTATTTTGTACACACGAGTACATATATATATATATATATTTTTTTTTTTTTTTTTCAATTTCAATTTTATTTGGAATTTTATATTATTTACATATATGGAGTTGGACAGTTAGGAGTACTCAAGTAAATATGTAAAAATAAAAGTTATTTTGTTTTCAATAAAATTGGGTTTTGAAATTTTACTACTTAAAAACTAATTTTATTCTATTTTCTTCGACCTTTTTGTACGATTTTTTTTATTAAATAACTAGCTAAACCCGGTGTGCTTCGCTACCCCCCTCGTTATAAAGAAATAAAACGTATTTATATATTTACAAAAAGTTATTTATTTGATTTTAATTTGTTTATTGCAATGCTTAGGATATACAATATTTTTAGTTTGCCCATCAGGAGCATACACATATAAATCGGTGGGTTTTCCTACACGGGATGTTAACAGTCATCGCAAACGCTAACCGAACAGGAAACTGCAATAATTTAGCAATTTTATATGTGGTGGAAAGCCTGGCACATCGAGTGAATTTAAGAACTTAACAGGATAATTAACGGCCTTATGGGTTGCTTGATTGATTTGACGCATTTCAAAGTGATATCCATCTTCTCCATATGGAAAAATAATAGGATACTGAAGCGTCATATGAGCAATGCATTTCAGTGGGCGAGGCCATTCCCCATAATGTCAGAGAACCACCGAAGAGGAATTTAGCTCAGGTTTAGTGGATTAAATTCTTTCGAAAGCGAGGCCTTCTAGCTGACCCGACAGATGTTGTCCTGTCTAAATTTAAATAAATTTTTTTGTGAAAATTTTATAAATTTGTAAAAAGCTATTGGAAATGTGTAAACAAAGTAAAAATTAAGAAAAAAAAGACATTTCTGATTGAGGATTGTTTTAAAAATGTTTATAAGATTTTGAACATGTTTTATTTTTAACTGAGATCACATAGACTCGAAAGGTGTTTTATTTACACTTCGACTGCAATAACGACGTTCGAATACCAAAACAAAAAAATGTTTTGTTTCGGTTGGTTCACTTTCACCATTTCGTTCATTCCAATGCTTTATGATACACGACATTTTTTGTTTTGTTGTCTGGCGCGTAAACAAACAGTGCTGATGGTTTTCCAACACGGGAACAGGCGACATAAAATTGACCATGCGAAAAGCATGGATTTTCCAAGTTAATGCCGCAAACACTTAATGACTGTCCTTGTGATTTGTTTATTGTCATTGCGTTGACCGCGGAATCACTGGCAACGTTTGGCGAAAATCACCTGCCAACAAAATCATCGCGCCAACAAAACGGGTTTGATTGTTTCGCAGATCTTGCATCGTTCTGTGTAATGCCTCCAAAGACTTCTTATGCGCCATCGTACATTTATCCCAAACGATCAATTTGCTCTGCTGCAAAACTTTGCCCATTGCAGAGTTCTTGGAAATGTTGCACGTTGGAGTTTCATTTATTTGCATATTTAACGGCAACTTGAGTGCTGAATGTGCAGTTCGACCGCCTTCCAACAACGTAGCTGCAATTCCCGATGAAGCAATTGCAAGTGCAATTCCATTCTGAGAGCGAATCGTTGCCAAAATCAATGCGATCAAAAATGTTTTTCCAGTTCCACCGGGAGCGTCCAAGAAGAAGATGCCTCCAGTTCCATTGTTCACAACTTCCATGAGGGTGTCGTACGCATATTTTTGTTGTCGATTCAACAGTGGAATATTCGTTTGAACAGATTCTCTCAGTGCATCACAATCATATTGTTTTTCGCGTATCAACTCATGATTAAATGCCTCATGCATCGGACGATTAGGCGCAGTCAGGCCTAATTGAGATAAGACCTTGTTCGACATCATCATGCACATGTCCTCAATTAATATTAATGCTTCGTTGTGAATTTCTTCGCTCAGTTGCAAATCTGGATTTGACGTTCTAGTACGCAACTGATGCAAAATATCATCCGACATGCAATCTTTGTATTTGGTACACCAATCCGTTGGTTTGGATAGAAGGCATGTTGAGATAATTATCGAAAATAATGTTCGTATTTAATGAGCATTTGACGAAATTGCAGCATCTCCAAGGGTGTAATCCCAATGAGTGTCATTTTCTAACAATCGCAAACGTTGACAGGCTTCTCTGTATGTGCCACATAATTCACCATTAACAGTTCGCAGATGTTGGAATGATGTTGGACCACGAACGTTGACTAACAGCAAACGCAAATAAAAGCACTCATCGTTGCTTGGATGGACTGTGTAAATTCGACCTAACGCGCTGGTGGAAAATACATTAGGGTAACCTGGAACCGGATTTCCTTGTTTACGGCGTTGAAAATTCTTTGACGATTGATTCCAAGTATAATAACTCGGTGTTTCAGTGTATAGTAGCGTTCGGGCGAAGTCATCATACTGGCACATTTGAAAAAAACTGGTCAATGTTGTAGATGGTGGCCGGTCGGCTCGTTGTAATGCGTTGTCCGCAGTCAAATATACCCTTTGACTATTTTCCAGATGTACGGCCAAATGAACAACAGTGGGATATCTTTCATGAATGGCGAATGAAAAAACGCGCCAAATTGCTTCGTTACTGCTAACATAGCGTCCCATTTGATATTGAGTGACCTCATCATTAGAATTTTCCGCACCAACTCCAATCACAGCCATGTCACTTCCTTTGGTCACATACTTGCAGATGTATTTGATGGATTTCACGGAATGGCAAGATTCGACGTTGATATGCGCTTTGAAAGTCTTTGAGAGTAATGGCGAATACGGAACAATCCAACGATTATCAACTTCAATATCCTGCTGATGCACTTTCACAATTGTTGATCTTCCATTATCGGCAGTAGATCGGCGACGATACAGTGGATAGCCATCATTTCCGGTAATTGTTTCTGCAACTAATGCCCTTGGATAACGCTTCGAACATTTGCCGTCGACCATGCACGGAGAATTGCTATTTAATGATCCACAGTGGCCATGAATCATGTTAGTAGTAACCACCTTATGCAAGCCTGGATCTTCTTCTTCATTAGGAATTTCCGCCGATATAACATCATCGATTTCATTGGGTCTTATCTTCTCAATCAACCAAATGAGAATATGTGCGTGTGGCAATCCGCGTTTTTGCCACTCCACAGAATACATCCAACAACGCATCTCGCCGAAAACGCGATGCTTCACGATGAAATCCATCAGTGATTTCAGTTTTTGTTTGAAGACTCTTGCGGTGATGTCATGGCGATCGATGGGTGATTGACCAGGGAATAACTCTTGTCGTACTTCTATCCACTGCGGATTGCACGTAAAAGTAATGAACAAATCTGGTGTGCCGTAATGGCGAACGTACGACATGGCATCTTGAGCATATTCCTGCATATGTCGCGGACTTCCGACGTACGTTGCTGGGAGGATCGTCATTCGACCTACATTTTGTGCGTTTCCGTCAGCATTTATAGCATCTCGAAGGTGAATATACTCTTCGGAACGGAGTTTTTTTTGGTTCAATCTGATGAATGTCAATCGTTCAGTTTCAACTTTTACGTACATATCCACAGCATATTGGTGAAATAGACGGCGACATTTCAAGATGTGATTGTCCCCATTTTCACGAACCATCAGTCGATATGAATAACAATTTTGAACTAACTTTTTTGTTCGTTTCAGCGCCTGTAAATTAATTTTTGTGTCAATGAAATGAATAAGTCCTATTCAAGAGAGAAAGATTTTATATTCACCTGTAAGCGGATTTATCATCTTGATCGAGAAATCATAGCCGTCTTCACCTTGCCAAAATATAATGGGATATTGCAATGCATCATACGACCGGTGCGTTTCGTAAACGCGTTGCAGCTGATTGTTCCGCCGATGTAGAACGATATCACGCGATTCAAAATTTTCACCAACGACGACAATGGCGACATCATCAATTGTTGGCGCATTAAAACGTCTTGCGTGTTCTCCTGCAGGCGTCTTATCAGCTCTGATAACAATGTTATGGTTATCAGATGGCATTCGGTCCAGCGCGGTTTTGAACAATGTAACCAATTCATTGCGTTGATGAAAAAAAGTTTGCAGTTGTTCTACAATTTGTCTTTTAAGCGAACTGTTGTGTGCGCAGCGGTGATCTATTTCTTCTGTTGTGTTTCCCATGAAATAAATCTGCAGATATTTAAAGTCTGCATTTAGGTGTGGTAATAGCGAGCCAGCTCGATGATATATTTGACCTTGAATCTGTAATACTTTATCTATGTAAAAAAATAAATACTGTAGATGAACATAATCATTTACCTTGAAAGTGGGTAAAAACTGGTGCCGAACTACATTTGTTGCACCAAATGAAGTCATTTGGAAGCAACTGTTGTATTTCTAAATTTGTGTCAAGAAATGTTTGGAATCTGTTCCTATACCAGAAACCAATGAGCGTAATGGCTCTGGTGGCGGAACCAATTGCGCCAGTTTGACCTTGCCACTTGCGCAACACAATCCAGGAGTTTTATTTTTGTATTTCAGTGCATTACAATATGGGCACACAACACTCATCGATCCAATAGCAACGGCTTGGTCGGCACTGCCACGCGATTGGCTTCTATTGAACGATGATTTATCTGTCGATGCATATTAGCTTCATTTGCATTTTCTCTTTCTTCTTGTGTATGTGCTGAACGTGCTTGTGATAACCGATTCCTTTCCGTTTCATTTCGCTCTTCGCGCTGTTCTACAGTTCTATTATTTTGAAAATTTATTTGGTTTGTAGCATTGCGTGTTCTGCGACATATATTGAAACGTCTTATTGGCGGCATTGTAATGCTGCTATACACTTTGTTCTTACTGTATAACCTGTAAATTTGTTGGAGATGAAACGCTGAAATTTATTTAATTTCCTGAAGCGATTGCGATGAACTTACAACGGGTTGAAAATTCAGCAAAACTAACCACTGTTACAAATATTCACTTATTCGGGAGCACTTTAATATTTTTCTGATGTTTTTTACGACAGAATCACAATTTAACCAGATTTGTCGTAACTATGTAACCACCGTTGCAAAAATTCACTTTTGCGGAAACACTTTAATATTTTTCTGATATTTCACAATAGAATCACAACTTAATTGAATTTTCACTATGTAACCGATCTCTATTTACAAATTGACATTAAGAAGTCAAACGACATTTGCACACGTGGCAAAATAATTTTTAAGATTAATAAAATAACGGTATCTGTTAGACAGATCGCAAGCAAAACAAAAGTAAAAACAAATTTTAATTGAGAATAAGGTCAAAATTTCGTATTTTTTTATTAATTATAATATTTCGCTACAACAATTATTAATAACTAAAATATTTTTCAAAATAACAATAATTGTCAGAATAAAAAATTTTAAATATTACACAAACAAAAAATATTGAAAAATAATAATTTAATTTTTAGGGTTTTTGTTTTTATAAATTATGTATCTATGTATAGGTTTGAGCAACATTATCTGTATCTGCTTTGTAATATTTCTAACATATAACGACGTTTATAATAGTGCATTAAAAAATTGTAAATTTCCTTAATTCAAAACTTCTTCACGACCAACAAACAACAAATAATACGTATATTACGTATACCGATAAAGTGGACGTACAATGGGGGTGGTCCATTAACCTTGAACATGCATATTTTCCAAACTTAATCGTTATTCGTACTAAGTGTAAGCGGAATATATAAAAAAATAACATAAAAAATGTAAAATCACATTGAAAACACAATTTTAGTTTTTTCAGAATTTTTAAATTTTCCAAGCAACTTTTCCAATTTTTCTTTCCATACAAACCTTTCTCATACTATTACACACATTTCAAAAAAATTAGCGAAATCAGTCAAGCCGTTCTCGAGTTATGCGCTTAGCAACACACAAGATTTTTGTTTTTTATAAAAAACAAAAAGTGACCTCAAACTTAAAAATTATTTAATTAAAAAAAACTACTTAAAAAGTTTCTTTTTTCTAAAAAAACAGTTTTTTTTAGAAATAAAAAGTTTTCTTAAAAAAATATATTGCAACGCTGTTGACAAGGAGAAATCCGAAAATAAGAGATACACATTGGAGAGTTTAAGAATACAGGAACGACTATTGAATACTCTCAACACCAAAGAAGATAGAAATAACACTAAGCTCCAATACATGCCTGCAATTAATTATAAGTAATAGTTCTGTGATATCCGTAGTTATAAGTTTACGATTCTGCGATTTATTTTATATTTATACAATTGTAATTCACCCCTATTGTGAGTTTCGATTCGAATCGAAATTTTCTCCGTTTGGCAAATTTGGTATTCAGAGTTTCGATTCCGCTATGTTTCTTTCGATTGTAGGTATTCTGAATTACGATCGCAGTTACGTTTTTCTACGCTTATATTTTAGCAACGGAATTTTTTCGATTACTCTTTTTATAAACTTAAAAGATGTTGAATTTAATTAAAATTTCAGGTACTTTTTTATTACTATGTAATATAAATAAATTAGGTAAATAATCAGGCTCGAGGTCTGTGTTATAATCAATTGTTCTATTTATTTATTTCAATATACAATTTTAAAGTACAATATTAAATGTTTAACTTTAAGGACTAATTTTTGATTATTGTAACTCATTGTTGTTATTTTCCTGATGATGCTTACCGATGGTAGGCGAAATATTGAAATAAATAAATAGAACAATTGATTATAACACAGACCTCGAGCCTGATTATTTACCTAATTTATTTAGAATTTAAAAGGTCGAAACATATTTAGTTAAACTATGTAATATATTTTTATTTTGGCCGAGAAGGCTTAATATTACAAATAAATAAATAAAAATCTAAGCATAAAATGAGTTTTTTTAAGAGTATTTAGATCAGGAGTGCCCAAAAGTTGCTTATGTAAGAGCAAACATCAATACATTTAAATAAAAACTAATTTTTGTTCAGTATTTTTTGTTGTAAAAGCCAATACATACAAAGAAACAACACACTTTTTTAAACAGTATCATACGTTAAACAAAAACAAAATCTACATTGACGATCGCAGTCACCAATGTTTACCAGTAGAGCATACGAAAGTGTTGTTGCTTTGCGCTTGCGTGTATATCCCGGTTTACATTATGAAATTTTTGTCGCTGCGATTCTTGCTTTGTTGGCGAGAGCGGTGAGTCGTATTAAAAGGATGTATGTACTCGTAGTTCATTTTGACATTTGTTATGGTGTATCGACCAGCTTTTATTTTTAATGGTTTCTATAATTTTTCACAAAATTTTAATTTCACCACAATTTTATTATTATTTTGAAAAGGAATTGTCAAAAAATATGAAAACATGTATACATCCACAAAAAATCGCTGCAACAAAAATCTCACAATGTAGACGGAAATATAATTTTAAAAAAGATACGACAAGAATCGCAGCGATAAAAATTTCATAATGTAAACCGGGACTATAGAGTGAAGTACGATAAAATAAAACAAATAAGGCAAAGTTGTTTGAGTAGTTCGTATTGCTAGTGCTGTAATGAGTATACAAAACACACAGCCTATAGGCTATAGCTAAGAGTTTTTACAAATACAAAAGAGCACCAAGAGTATAGGGCTTGGGCACTCCTGATTTAGATATTACCGTTTAATAATATTGTTACGAAATAGTTAAATCTAAATTTAACGGTTTGTAACGGCTGGTATCGACAAACAGCATGTTTATCGACATACATATATGTACATGCATATGTACTTATGTATGTATGTAGGTACAAGATGATTATTAACTTTTGCATTAGAAGAAGTTTGTATTTACCAACATTGTTGATAACACGCTGTTATCAATATAGTTGCGCAGTATGACAACATATAGTTTTAAAAGCTTTGGTTGAACATTGTAAGAAAGTCGAGTAAACATTTAAGTATATCAGCGCATTCATAAACCGTAATTTAATTCTGTTTTAAAGTAAATTGTAAAAGAGTATTAAAAGACATTGGCGCATACTCAGAAATCGTAACTAAAGTCGAAACTTATTAAACAGAAACTAAAAAATAGTTCACAAATAGTTAAAGATCTTATTCACAAATCATAACTAACTTAGCAACTGCTTTCAGCTGTTAAAAGAAATGCAACACTGCATTTAGTAGATTTTTGTTGACGAAAAACACATCTCATTAGCAAAGAAAATAAGGTAAGTTTATTATTATTGTGTATTTTAGAGACTCAAATTGGTCGCCAGATGAAAAAACTACATTTAAAGAATTGGTGGCCAAATATGTTAACATCATCGACGACAAGAAATAAAATCAGTCATCTGTTCTTTAAATGTATTTGTTAGTTGACATTTATAAAATTGGACCTGTAGAATTGGCTTTATTCGAGCCAGTTGCGGCGGCCACATGCCTGAAATCATATTTAAACAATAATGGCATAAAATTATCCTTCCAATAAGACCAAATTGATGGTCATTAAAACGATTTTCTTGTGTTTGTTACATGTTCCTTTGGGAGCACTAGATTGAACCATGGCCGACTAGCTTTCAGCATGACTTACTCAGGAGTGGTCCCTCTCTAAAACCAAATACCTAGGATGTGGTGGACAGTATGTATTATGTATATATGTATATATTTTTTTAAACTAAAAAGTTTCGGATATGATATCTATTGTGACTCATTACTAATAAACTTTTACATTTACTTAAAAATTACACTAAGACCTACACTTAACATTAATTAATGACTTAATTATCTAATTTTTAATATTATTAATATCAGTTTCAATTATATAGAGGAATATAATTCTATCTATTACGATCCAGTTTTCCTCTTATCTGGACGTTTTCATTCTCTCTGTTCTTCCTATTTGTCACTTTTCTATGTTCTGGACGGGTTCTTTTTTTGTTTTACCTTCTTTTTTTAATTTTTGTATTTTTATTGGTTACCTGGTTAATTTCTCTTGAGGGGGGGGGGGGGCTTTTTTGAAGAACCTTTATCGAGTCACTTCCCAGGAAGTTTCCGGTTTCTTATTACTCTGGTCCTGTTCCAGAAAGAAACCAGTCTCAAGCTGTTTATTTAAACAAAAAAAAAAAAAAAACACAAGCATAATCCACCTCTTAAAAAAAAACTAATATGCATATCAGCTAAACTTACGTTCTCCTTTTTACTGATAACAAATAACAGGAATATTGAACTTCGTATGCCTTCCCAACAATTATTATATTTAGCCTAACAAAAAAAAATTATTGTATAAATTAACGTTGAACCAACTAGTTTTCCTATCTATCATTTGCTCACCTTTTCTAATTTCTAATTATTTCGACAACGTTAATCCTTCACTTCACTTCAGTTATTTAAATTTTTGCAACTTATTAATATGTCTTCACTTTTTTTTATAATTTGTTTTTCTTTTGCGCACTGCCTTATTTAACTATAATATTCAACGTCCAGAACTGCAATGAACTGAAATACCACAATATGGCTATGGCTGGATTATATTAATCGCGCCTTCCCACAGAGCCATCTTTATTTCAATTTCCCTCTTATTTATATTCCCGAGTATATGTACCTTTATCCTTTTCTACCATAACCTTTAATAATTATCCCTTCTTGCCTTCACATTTACTTATTTGGTCCGCCCACTATATAACACTTAAAACATTAACATAAACAGGATATAAATTCATTCATCCGTCTTACTACGTTATGTATGGTAAGCAAAACGAAGTTGATTCACAATAATAAAAAAAACTACACATTAAACGTTACCCAACACTGAATATCATCTGTTTAGTTTTTCTGGAAACACCGTCAAAAAATGCATACCATGCATTGTCCCATTACATATATTTTTAACATAAATTATTAATTTGTCAATATTTTCAGGCTTGTACGCGGGGCTTAACATTTGGAACACACAAATAATCAAAAGGTATTCATAAAGGGGTAGCACGACCGTTGGGTACTTTGGCAGGTGTCTGGATATGAGGACTAGTGCTCGCCCTATGAATTTTCCCTGGCACATCCAGGCAAAATAAATGTTTCTCATAACCCATACATTCGGCACCCTCGAAAACCCACCGCAACATGTTTTATTTTAATTCGAAGTTCTATACCTCTTTGATATAACTGTCAATGCAGATCTGGTTTTGCTTATTTTTTTTAGTTTAACTTGTGGTGTGTGCTGGCACGCGTCAATATTGTGAGATCGCTAAATAATTAAAATAAAAAATAAAACAAATAGTGGAAAAAGTGAATTTGAAAAGTGAAGTGGAAAAAATGAATTTTTAAATTTTAAAAATATTCCAGAAACTAATAATTTTTTCAGAAATATGTCTTAGAATCTGAGGCTATTTAATAGTAAATATATTAAACCTAAATTATTATGATTCCTAAATATTCTTATTTATTCCTACAAATACAGAATATGTTACTCAACTCAAAAGCACCATCGAGAAGTTAGAAGGTACAAAAAACAAATTCTCATAAATATGAATTGAAATTATTTACATATAAATCTTATTTGTTATTTTTTATTGTTAAAATAGCCACTGTAGTAACAGAAAATACTGCTATAATGGAAGCTTTGGCTACCCAAAAGGTTTTAACAAAAAAACTTCTTGGAAAGGAAAAACATGAGGAAGACATAAGAAAGAGTTTCCCAATCCAAACCGCAGAGGATTTGGAAGAAACCAACCACAAAATTATTGAAGTGAATAGAACAGTTTATGTGGGTATTAATCGAAATAAATCATTTCAGATTCGATGTTTGTCTTCTTTGCTTAGAGGACAACTCCATAAATCTATCACAGAAATTTTTTCAGTGGACTTAATTGTAGCTTCCAACATTGGCGGAATTCACGGAAAACTGTCGCTAAAGAAATTTAAACGGTTATTTGATGCTGTAATGGGTATGTATGCAAATATATTTTTTCCTTCCAATTTATAAACAAAATATTTATTTTATCATTAATAGATGCAATTAGAAATAATGGAGAGGAATATCCATAAAAAGCTTTACGAAATGCATTTAAATTAGTCAAAAAGCGACACTTCCAGTCGGTTTGCGTTAGAAAAAAAAAAAGAAAGCATGTTGGACAAGGAGACTTTAGAATAAAACAATGTAATATAAAATTAATATGTATATTTTTATATATAAATGACATTTTTTTACTATTTTTTTTATTTTTATTATTTTTTATGAATTATTTTTTTTTGAAAAATCAAAAATATGAAATTCTGTTTAATTTGTTTCTTGTTTTGTTATATTTAATTTAATATTTTTGTTTTGTTCTATTTAATGTTTTTAAATTTATTATATTTCTATTTTAAAAAAGACTGAAATATTTTAATTTTTTTAATGTATCTTTTAAAAAAGAAAAAAAATAGTTTTTTATTTAAATTTTTATATTATAGCCTTTTTAATCTGACTGGCTTATGATTAGCTTATAGCAAGTTCCTCATTACCTAGTTAGTTTATAGCTAACTTAAAGGGCCCTATTAGCTTATGCAACAGAAGCTAACTCATTGTGAGCTAGCTTGTGGTTAACTGAAACTAATGCAGAGTGAGTGAGCACTTTATAGTTAATTCAAGTGCCTTATAAGTTTATGCGCCAAAAGCTAACTCGTAGTGCAAGGTGAGTGAGAGGTCACTCACTGCAATGACATTGCATGTAAAAACTGATGGGGATTTAACATGTAAATGAGCTAGCTTTTGAGTCACCCATGACTCAAGGCTGATTAACCATTAGTTAGTTTTAAGTTAGCTCAAAATCCTACAGGGTAGTTACAGCTTTACCCATAATTACGTTGTAACTTTTCGTGCTGAAAGTAATCAACTTAAGTTGGTACTTAAGAAAGTTTAAACTTAGTTATCATTTCTGAATATGCGCCAGTGTGATTATTAAAATTATTTTGTACATTTGAATAAATAAAGACTGGTTATTTTTTTTTTTTTTTAATTCCTGAAGCTTTTTTTTTTGCAATTAAAAAGAGTCCGGTTTACTTAAAGCTAATAAACCATCGTTTTAAAAAAGGTAAAAATGTGACAATATACATATGTATTTGGAAATTGCAAAAAAGTCTTAATTTATTTTAAATTTAAAGTTTAAATTAAAATACAAGTAAAAGTGCTATTTTCGGCTAAATTAGAAAATGCAAAAAAATCATAAAACTGTCCTTTCTGAAGGTTTTGTGTTTTTCACATAATCTTTTGTTCACTTTTATAAAGTTAAGGTTATTACAAGGAATAAATATTGATAAATATAAGGTTTAAATATTGTTAACATAAAACTACATTCTATTATTTATATCCTGAGTATACATACGTTTCGTATTGAGTTTTGAAAAAAGATATTTTAAAATGAACGTACAATTTGATGTTTTGTAAGTGTAAGAATGCAAAAATACATGACTTAATGATGTTTGCAACCCCTTTTTCTTTTATTGTTGAAAGTACTTGGACAATAGAACAAATATTCGTATTCGTGTACGAGTACATACTTATGTACAGTGTATCACAAAACCAGTTACTAACTCAATTGCAATCATACATAAAATTGTTAAAAACAATATTTTTTATTTTTCGCACTATTGTGTATAATGGGAAAACTGAAAATTATTAAAAATATTCATATTTGATTAGTTTTTGTTATATACAATATGCAGGTTCTATACGTATTTAGCTTTTTTATTTCCAATTATTGATTTTAGTTTTTTTTTTAAATTTTTCTAAAAATTTTATATTTTTTAGTTTGTCCTTTTTCGAGCGGTGTTAAAAATATCAAAGTGAAATTTTTGAGAGAAAAAATCATCTTATTTGAATGTATAAAGAAAATAGTTTTGTTATACACTGTATACGGACTACATGTTAGTCGGTATAAATGGTCATTCAATTTTATGTTCGCACGTACTTAATTATTTATGTTTCGTTGGATCCAAAATTGAATGGAATCAAAAGAATTTTATACTTATATTGAAAATATATCGTTAAATTTAATTATATACGAATAGAAACTTTCATATATGTAGTTTTATACATACTAACTACATATGTGATTTTTTATATATTAGGGTTTGGGAAATTTATTTATTTATAACGCAAAATAAAAGTTTGGATGAATTAAAATATTTAATAAGGAATTTCTGAACATGAAAATTATTAATTAATGTTTTATTACACAACAGCGATTTGATTGCAAAATCGTTTTATTTTAAATATTATTGTTCATTTCAAAACTGATGATGAAGTGGGGTCGGAGTTGTACGTCGCGTCGTCTGAATTTACAATAGTTATACAGACGTTGTATGTACTTATGTAGGTAATTTCTATATAAATATTTTTCGCAACACCTAAGACATTTTTACATACATATGTATGGTTTTCGAAAATATAATTTTTTTTTTTTTGATATTTTGGGGTCTTAACAACAACAAAACATTGTATTTGTAATAACTGATTTCGATTAAAATAATATTTTATATTTTTTTTATTATATATATATTAAATTATATTAATGAAATTGAAAATTATTCTGAACAAAAACTAAAAACTAATACGATTAATAAATTTAATTACATTCATGAAAATCAAATACTTTTCCGATATACAGTGGGGAGCAGAGGTGAGTATATGTTTGTATTTTCTGCATTGTAAAGATCATAAAAATGGTAATAATGGAGCGATTTTTATATTTCTTTTTCTATTTTAATTCTTATTTAGTTCTTTACATAATTCTTAATAAGAGAAATAAAAGCCCAATAAAACAAGATTGTAATTTAAATAACAACAAAACAACTTGTATGTACTCAGTTTTGCTCACACTTATTGTCAACCAAATTATTGAATCATTTTTTAATTTACCGTTATTTGAAATTATGTTTTTAAATTTGTTGCTGCAATCTTTAATTTTGTCAATATGAATTTTAGTTTTAAATAATAATTGAATAACTCCGTGTTCCAAAAACGTCGTTTTTATACCCTTCACCATCGTGAGAAGGGTATATATAAGTTTGTCATTCCGTGTGTAATTTCCACAAAAAAATTTTCCGACCCTATAAAGTATATATATTCTGGATCCTTATAGATAGCGAAGTCGATTAAGCCATGTCCGTCTGTCTGTCTGTCTGTTTGTTGAAATCAGTTTTTTGAAGTCCCCAGATATACTCGGGATCCAAACCTTCAATTTAATATTTTTCGTCCATTTTATTGCAATATTTTGAAATATATTGCAGATAATACCATGAAATTTTGTATACGTAGTTTTTATAATAAAAGAGGAAAGTGTGCGGAAAATAGTAAGAATCGGTACATGATTTCTCATAGCCCCCATACAAATATATATATTCCCGAAATATGGCTTAATGATAAATAAATGCCTATAAAATTGGAATATCAAGACAAAATTCAGCAAAAATAAGTCTTATACAAAAAGAAATCGCAAAACGAATTTTTTTTTTAGTTCGGTCCATGTTTGACCATAGACCCCATATAAAGTCCACTTCCAAAATTCACTTAAATACGTATAAAACAGACATAAATAATGCTAAACGGCTAAAATTTGACATAAATACTCTTTATAGGCAAATAAATTGTTGTACTAAATTTTATGGAAGTCGGCCCAGAACTGGTCATAGCTCCCATACAAGGACCACATCTGAAAAAGACATTTTTCCCTATATATATTGTATAAATATCGGTGCCGACTCAAAACTTTGCACAGATCATTTTAATATATACAAAAACATCCCACAAAATTTTGTGAATTTCGGTCTATTTTTAACCGTATGCCCCATATAAAGCCCTCTTCCGAAAATCACTTTAATACTCATAAATCGCTTATAAATAAGGGTACCACGTTAATACTAATATATATCGTATATATACCGTTATTGTGTTGAAATTCGACGTGAAATATCCTCATATGCATGAAAATAACTGTTCCAAAATTTAAGAAGATCGGTCCATAATTTTTCATAGCTGCCATATAGAACCATTTCCAAAAAACAAATAAATTCGGGTCAAAAAATATTCTTTTCCGATTTAACCCATATTCGATCCATATTTTATAATCATGATGTATATCGTTGGAAAGGTATTTTTAGTACCTTTTATTTAATGTATTACAAATTATCAGACACCCAGTAGTTCCCGAGATATAGGCCTATATATTTTCAACTTTAAGGATCCGCCCCCTCGAAAATAGGCGTGACCACCAACAAATTTTTTTTTGCTGGTATCTCCACTAAAAGCCCTATTTGATTTTGTTTTTTTCTTTTTTTTTTTAGCAAAATCACTAAAACCGAATTGTACCCCTTTTTATACCCTTCACCATCGTGAGAAGGGTATATATAAGTTTGTCATTCCGTGTGAAATTTCCACAATATAATTTTCCGACCCTATAAAGTATATATATTCTGGATCCTTATAGATAGCGAAGTCGATTAAGCCATGTCCGTCTGTCTGTCTGTCTGTCTGTCTGGATGTTGAAATCAGTTTTTTGAAGTCCCAAGATATGTTCGGGATCCAAACCTTCAATAATTCTGTCAGAAGTGCTTTCGAGAAGTTTGCTATTTAAAATCAGCAAAATCGGTTTAGGTCAACCAGAGTTATGAACCAATATGTGAGACCACCTCTATAAAAATTTGATATTTTTCGTCCATTTTATTGCAATATTTTGAAATATATTGGAGATAATACTATGAAATTTTGTATACGTTGTTTGTATGACAAAAGAAGAAAGTGTGCGGAAAATAGTAAGAATCGGTCCATGATTTCTCATAGCCCCCATACAAATATATATATTCCCGAAATATGGCTTAATGATAAATAAATGCCTATAAAATAGGGATATCAAGACAAAATTCAGCTAAAATAAGTTTTACACAAACAGAAATCGCAGAACGAAATTTTTTTTAGTTCGGTCCATGTTTGACCATAGACCCCATATAAAGTCCACTTCCAAAATTCATTTAAATACGTATAAAACAGATATAAATAATGTTAAACGGCTAAAATTTGACATAAATACTCTTTATAGGCAAATAAATTTTTGTACTAAATTTTATGGTAGTCGGCCCAGAACTGGTCATAGCTCCCATACAAGGACCACATCTGAAAAAGAGATTTTTCCCTATATATATTGTATAAATATCGGTACCGACTCAAAACTTTGCACAGATCATTTTAATATATACAAAAATCATTTCACAAAATTTTGTTAATTTCGGTCTATTTTTAACTGTATGCCCCATATAAAGCCCTCTTCGGATAATCACTTTAATACTCATAAATCGCTTATAAATAAGGGTACCAATCCAAAATTTTACACGGATCATTTACATACATGCCTAAATCTAACTGCTGGATTTTGAGAATATCGGTCCATATTTGACTATATCCCCCACATAAGGCCCACTCTCGAAATCCACTTTAATACTAATATATATCTTAAATATAGCGTTATTATGTTGAAATTCGACGTGAAATATCCTCATATGCATGAAAATAACTGTTCCAAAATTTAAGAAGATCGGCCCATAATTTGTCATAGCTGCCATATAAGAACCATTTCCAAAAAACAAATAAATTCAGGTCAAAAAATATTTTTTTCGGATTTAACCCATATTCGGTCTATATTTTATAATCATGATATATATCGTTGGAAAGGTATTTTTAATACCTTTCATTTAGTGTATTACAAATTATCAAGCACCCAGTAGTTCCCGAGATATAGGCCTATATATATTCAACTTTACGGGCCCGCCCCTTCGAAAATAGGCGTGACCGCCAATAAATTTTTTTTTTGCTGGTATCTCCTCTAAAAGCCCTATTTCATTTTGTTTTTTTTTTTTTTTTGAGCAAAATCACTAAAATCGAATTGTACCCCTTTTTTATACTCTGTTTGTTCAATTACACTCAAGATTATTATGAACATCAGACAGACTCTGTAAATTATGGTAACAATTGGTAAATAAATCAATTAAAAATGGTAAAAATTAGACAACATTTCAAAATATTTAACATAAATTATGTTGGTCGTAAAATTGTCTTTCAAACAATATATCAAATACTAATAAAATTTGCACTAAGACTGAATAGAAAACACAGAATTAGGATATTCTAGTCTAGTGTAGTTTCTGTATTTCTTATTACGCTTAGGTGAAGGGTATTTAAGATTCGGCACAGCCGAATATAGCACTCTTACTTGTTTATACTCTGTTTGTTAAGTTACACTCAAGATTATTATGAACATCAGACAGACTCTGTAAATTATGGTAAGAATTGGTAATTAAATCAATTAAAAATGGTAAAAATTAGACAACATTTCAAAATATTTAACATAAATTATGTTGGTCGTAAAATTGTGTTTCAAACAATATATCAAATACTAATAAAATTTGCACTAACACTGAATAGAAAACACAGAATTAGGATATTCTAGTCTAGTGTAGTTTCTGTATTTCTTATTACGCTTAGGTGAAGGGTATTTAAGATTCGGCACAGCCGAATATAGCACTCTTACTTGTTTATACTCTGTTTGTTAAGTTACACTCAAGATTATTATGAACATCAGACAGACTCTGTAAATTATGGTAAGAATTGGTAATTAAATCAATTAAAAATGGTAAAAATTAGACAACATTTCAAAATATTTAACATAAATTATGTTGGTCGTAAAATTGTGTTTCAAACAATATATCAAATACTAATAAAATTTGCACTAACACTGAATAGAAAACACAGAATTAGGATATTCTAGTCTAGTGTAGTTTCTGTATTTCTTATTACGCTTAGGTGAAGGGTATTTAAGATTCGGCACAGCCGAATATAGCACTCTTACTTGTTTATACTCTGTTTGTTAAGTTACACTCAAGATTATTATGAACATCAGACAGACTCTGTATATTATGGTAAGAATTGGTAATTAAATCAATTAAAAATGGTAAAAATTAGACAACATTTCAAAATATTTAACATAAATTATGTTGGTCGTAAAATTGTGTTTCAAACAATATATCAAATACTAATAAAATTTGCACTAACACTGAATAGAAAACACAGAATTAGGATATTCTAGTCTAGTGTAGTTTCTGTATTTCTTATTACGCTTAGGTGAAGGGTATTTAAGATTCGGCCGAATATAGCACTCTTACTTGTTTTAATTTAAAAAAGTAAAAGTTAATAGTTTTTGAAAAATGAAGAAACTATCGATAGCCGTGGAAAATTTGATAATAAATAAAACAAAGGATGACTCCTCGTCACGTTTGATGGCAAAAGAGCTTAATATAAGCCAATCAGTAGTTGTTAGAGTGTTAAAACGGCGAAATGTAGCTCCTAAAGACAGGTTTTCAGTCGCCAACGATTATTATCTGATGGAGACGCACACCTTATAATGAGAAAAATGATAGCAGACACGTCTTTAGTCCTAAAAGAAGCTTCCTGAGCAATAAATAAAAATGTTAGCCGATGTACAGCAAGTAGAGCGCTACACAATATTGGATACATCTCAGCTGTAAAAAACCTCAACCAGCACTGTCAGATAAAAATGTTTCAGCACGTTTCAATTTCGACAGACTACACAAAGATTGGACTGTTGATGACTGGAAACGTGTAATATGGTCAGATAAATCCAAGTTTAACCGATATTAATCTGACGATAAAAAGTATTATTGGCGTCGACCGCGGGAGAGTATACAACGAAACCATGTTAAACAGATTGTAAAGCATTATCATGGTTTGGGGTTACTTTACATTGTGGCATGTTGGTAGATTACAAAAAATTTATGAAATCATGAAAAAAGAAGACTATTTAAAAATATTGCAGATTCAACTTCCCGATTTTGTAGATCTGAGCGCATACTCTGAGTAAGAAGTTGTGTTTCAACAGGATGGAGACCCAAAACACACCTTGAAAATCGTTAAGGAATGTTTGAATGGGCAAACATTTCAATTGATGCAGTGGCCTCCGCAAAGTCCCGACCTCAATCCAATTGAAAATTTGTGGTAAATTGTGAAAAGACGGTTGGGACAGTATCGAACAGCTCCGTCGAACTTCGCTGAGTTGTGGCAACGTGTGGAGCTGGAGTGGCAGAGAATTCCCCATGAAATTATCCAAAAGTTGGTTGAAAGTATGCCCAATCGCATAAATAGTTTTTTTTTTTTTTTTTTTAATACATTTAATTTATTTGTTGGAGTGATCATAGACACCTTCCAATCTGCAGGATAGTATTCTAGGCGTAAAATAGCGTTGAAGATAAAGAGGATAATTCTTCTTGCTACACGAGGTAACTCCACAAGCATTTTATTGCTGATTTTATCCATACCTGGAGCCTTTCTAAGGTTCAGAGTACCAATAGCGTTTTGGACATCACGAAAGTTTAGTCTTAGAGGTACAGGAGGCCTTATAACAAGTGGTGGCAAATCAGATTCGTTATTATTTGAGTTGTTTATAGTAAACACATTTCTCAAATGGTTAACAAATAATGTCCCTTTCTCGGAATCAGTTCTAGCATAAATAGTGTATTAAAAAATAAAGTACTAAAAATTTAAAAGTTTTTGTTTGTTTCCTGAAAGTGCAAAACTGAGTACATAAGATTTAATTTTATTTAGTTTAGTTTGTTCCCTGAATACGTAGTTTTTTTGTTTTGTTTTAAGATCATTATTGTAATAGCGTGTTCAGATATGACCTTTAATTGCGTTAATCGCAATTAACGCCATTATTGAGCTCAATATTCCATATAAAATCTCAATTAATTATTGCGCAATAAGTACGAAATTGTTATAATATTGAGTAAGATTTCGAATGCAACACTGTTCACAACTGTGTTTAGTGAACAAAATTGTATAAAATGCAAATGTCAACAAAAGAAATCATTAAAAAATCAATGTGAAGGTAAGTTTGTTTACGTAGAAACACAACAACCATATAGAGTATTTTTTGTATTGTTTTCCAACTGTCAAATGATTTTACATAGAAACACAACAACCATATAGAGTATTTTTTGCATTGTTTTCCAACTTTCAAATGATTATTGAGTAAGCTGAAAATTGCGTATGCCTGAACACTTAAAATAATATTGTCAATTGACCGAATATTGACTCAATTAAATTTCATATCTGAACACAGTATAAGGGTCCAACAATATCTAAATGTATATGTTCGAATCTGCCTTTAGGTATCTCAATTTTTACTACTGGTGATTTAGCGTGTCTAATTATTTTTCATTTTTGACAGTTAAGAAATTCTTTTGACCAAACGTTAAGTTCTTTGCTCATATTTGGCCAAAAATATCTTTCAGTTATTAACTTGCGTGTAGCTGTGATACCAGGATGTGAAATATTACGTAATTTTTCAAATACAATTTTTCGCATATTAAATGAAACGTAAGGGGTAGGTGTACCTAAGGTACATTCATACCAAAAATCTATATAAGATTACAACTGGAATTTTCGAGAATTTTAGCTTTAGATGTTTGTTTGTATCAGAAATAAGTTTTAAGAGATCTTTATCTTGCTGTTTGTTGTTCATCATATAATTTTCTAAAAATTTTTTTTTTAATACATTTTATTTATTTATTGAATCTTCAGATGTTGAAATGACAATAAGTTTTCGAATCTTAATACTAAAAGAAAATAATAAGTCCAGCCAGTGCTAGACAAAATATTATGATACTACAAAAAATTTACATCCACTGATCCAGTCATCTGTTTTGCGCTTGAGTTAAAGCAAGGGTATCCCTCCTTCTCAACCGAACATGGCCAGTAAAGTTAAGGATGTCTCGTGCAAGTGGGTTTGGATGGTGTTCAAGTTTGCCGACATATTTTGAGGCGTGTTTTGTGAATTCGACTTTCACCAAAGGAATGCCTAGATCTTTGTGGATTCGAGAATTTTTAACATACCATAAAGCTGCAGTAATTGTACGTAGAATCTTATTTTGACCCCTTTGAATTTTTTCAATGTTGGATGCTGAGGCAGTACCCCATAATTGAATTCCGTAGCACCAGATTGGCTTTAGTATTGCATTGTACAACAAGAGTTTGCAATCCAACTTTAATGTAGAATTTCTGCCGATTAGCCAATTAAGTTGCACTGCTTTTAATCTCATCTGGGTAAGTTTTGCGTCGATATGAGACTTCCAAGTTAAACGACGATCGAGGTGGATTCCGAGGTATTTGACTTCATTGTGTTGCGGGATAATTTGATTATTTATTCTGATGAACGAGCATGCATCTTTTCGCAATGTGAAAGTTATATGAATACATTTCTGTTCGTTAACCCTGATTTTCCAAAGCTCAAGCCAATTCTGTAGATTATAAACATATTTCTGCAAGTTCTGTGATGCTATTTGATGGTCCTTATGAACGCTAATAAAGGCTGTATCGTCTGCAAAAGTTGAAGTATGTATTTTGGGGTCTGACGGCATATCGGTTGTATAAATCAAATATAAAGTAGGACCCAGTATGCTACCCTGGGGTACTCCTGCTTCAATTGGCTGAGCGGAGCTTACAAAATCGCCTTCTTTGATTGTAAATTTGCGACCATATAAATAACTTTTCATAAGTTTGTGGGAGTTAGCAGGCAGAGCTAATTTTATTGTTTGCATTAAACCTTCATGCCAGACTTTGTCGAACGCTTGGGAAACATCAATGAAAAGGGCGGAACAATATTTTTTCTCTTCAAACGACCGTCTTATCACATTTACTAATCTGTGTGTTTGTTCGATGGTACTGTGTTTAGCTCTGAACCCGAATTGGTGATTTGGGATACATTGCGTGTCGTTCAGAATTGGAATCAACTTAACCAATTACAATTTTTCAAACAGTTTTGAAATTGTCGGCAGTAGACTAATTGGCCTATATGACTCTACTTTAGTGGGGTCCTTCCCTAGCTTAGGAATCATGGTAATCATAGATACCTTCCAATCTGCAGGATAGTATTCTAGGCGTAAAATAGCATTGAAGATAAAGAGGATAATTTTTCTAGCTACACGAGGTAACTCCACAAGCATTTTGTTGCTGAATTTATCCATACCTGGAGCTTTTTTAAGATTCAGAGTACCAACAGCGTTTTGAACATAAATAAAGCTAAGCCTTAGAGGTACAGGAGGTCTAATAACGAGTGGAGGCAAATCAGATGCATTATTTGAGTTGTTTATAATAAACACATTTCTTAAATGGTTAACAAATAAAGTCCCCTTCTCGGAATCATATCTAGCCCACACTTTCAATACCCTCTAAGTATGATTTAAGTGAAGCCATTATTTGGATTTCTAAGAAATTTCTTAGTATATCTCTGCATTCCCGTAGCCTAGCTTTCAGTTGAGGAGCCCTGTGAATTTGCCACTCTCTCCTAACTCTTCTTTTTTCTGACACGAGATGATTGAGTTCAGCGAAATAAGTTCTGTTTGTCCCACTTCTGCACTCAACGTCATATGTGGAGGCGTGATGTACAGCTCTTCGTATGTCCTATGTGCCAATCGACACATCAATATCTTCGGTAGTTCTCAACACTACATTTTCCGTGCAGTGGGCACTTAACTACCTTTTTATACTTTATCCAACTTAGTCTGGTTTTAGATATGTCGCGAAATGGAGAGCCATTCCCTTCAAGGAAACGCATTGAAATAATAGAAGCAGAGTGATCTGAAGACAAGTCTAATGAAGGCTCCACTTGTATCGATTCTACAGGGATATTTTTCAATACTCCGAAGTCAATAACATCGGGAATCTTTCGTCAGCGTCAAGTGAGTTTCAGCAATCATCATGACATCAATCTGCTTATCCATCAGGAAGAGTTTCAGTTCGTTTTTATGTTGGCGAAGGCCGTTCGCGTTCTAAAACAAATTTTTAAACAAATCACATCTTTAAAATGGCTTGTAGGATAGGGGATTGCATTTTCACCATTTCCTGCATCATGGATGTAATGTTGGTCGTAAAAGTGTTCATAGTGTGGACAAGTGTCTGCAATGTAGTCCCTAGATTGTTGATATGCGGCTCAGAATATTGGGGTTTAGTTTCCTGCTCCAAACCTGGTATATTAGTTTTAACCACGTTTGCTTAAGAAACTTGTCTAGAACCAGGCGCGCTCACATGAAAATTGAGGGAAATTGTCACGCGATGCAAAATTAGGCTGTTGAGGATGATCAGGTAATACTGACGTCTTGTTGGTTCTTATGCCTTTCAAATGAGTGTAAACTGGACAACCTCTATAATTTGCGGTATGATTAGCTCCGCAGTTACTGCATTTTTTGATTTTTGAATCAGTTTTCGACTTATCGCATTGAGCAGTTGCATGTAGCTACCCACACGCAACACAAACTGTTGGCAATTTACAGTACGCTTTGACCAAATTCTTGACAGTTAAGACACTGGACGGGTCCCTGACGCTTATGCGGTTCTTCCACGGTGATTCTAGGATGCAGAAGGTATATCAGATTGTAGATGGGATGGGACTCGTTTTTCTTTAATACGACATCTCCAGGTTCCAATTCCACCCTGAACATAGGCTGTGGAATCTTTTCACGGTTTTTAATATTCGTTATGCTCTTAAATTTGAAGCCATTTTCCATTAAACTAGACTTTATCTCGGCAGGATCAACATCTGGGTCTATACCCTTTAGAACGACTTGGAGTCCTTTTGCGCTTTTCAGCTGGTAGGTATAGAAATCCCTACTCTCCCTCTCCAACTGGTTGGACAATTTTCGAAAACATCTTCTTTCTTCACTTGAATTTTGGTTTCTCTGATATTTCCATGTTTAATTGATGTTACGCTAAACATAATAGGTGCAAATTACCGAAACAATTTCTTGTACCAATTTACTGGAAGTGGGCTCTCTCAGATAAATTGGAAGTTCTGGCTCATCCGTCTGGAGGAGAGCAAACATATTTTGATCATTTGGATTATCAATACTCACGGTCTTAGGAGCTTTTGAATTTAATGACACTTGAGCAGATGTCGGGCTCCTCTGTCGCTTAAGAACTGTGACGTATTTATCCATACCTACTTGTTTTCTAGGTTTGAGTGCACTATTTGATGTAGAAGGTGTTGATGTTCCTTCACCTGTTGAAATCACTATATTGGGCGAACAGGAATGACGCCGTTCCACGGCTCTTGCAGTGAGAAGATTCGCCACAGATTTTTTTAAGGATTCTTCCTCAGAGACCCATATAGTTTTTCTAGTCGAGCTAAGCTCTTTCTCAGAATTACATCTGAGAGGAACACTCATACAGTTTTTATGCGATTTTTAATGTTTTTATACCCTTTACCTTCATGAGAAGGGTATATATAAGTTTGTCATTCCGTGTGAATTTCCACAATATAATTTTCCGACCATATAAAGTATATATATTCTGGATCCTTATATATAGCGGAGTCGATTAAGCCATGCCCGTCAGTCTGTCGGTCTGAGTGTTGAAATCAGTTTTTAGAAGTCCCCAGATATATTCGGTATCCAAATCTTCAATAATTCTGTCAGAAGTGCTTTCGAGAAGTTTGCTATTTAAAATCAGCAAAATCGATTTAGGTCAATCAGAGTTATGAACCCATATGTGAGACCACCTCCATAAAAATTTGATTTTTTTTGTCCATTTTATTGCAATATTTTGAAATATATTACAGATAATACCATGAAATTTTGTATGCGTTGTTTTTATGATAAAAGAGGAAAGTGTGCGGAAAATAGTAAGAACCGGTACATGATTTCTCATAGCCCCCATACAAATATATATATTCCCGAAATATGGCTTAATGATAAATAAATGCCTATAAAATTGGAATATCTAGACAAAATTCAGCAACAATAAGTCTTATACAAAAACAAATCGCAAAACGAAATTTTTTTTTAGTTCGGTCCATGTTTGACCATAGACCCCATATAAAGTCCACTTTTAAAATTCACTTAAATACGCATAAAACAGATATAAATAATGTTAAACGGCTAAAATTTGACATAAATACTCTTTATAGGCAAATAAATTATTGTACTAAATTTTATGGTGGTCGGCGCATAACTGGTCATAGCTCCCATACAAGGTATTTTTAATACCCTTTACTTAGTGTATTACAAATTATCAAGCACCCAGTAGTTCCCGAGATATAGGCCTATATATTTTCAACTTTACGGGCCCGCCCCTCGAAAATAGGCGTGACCGCCAACAATTTTTTTTCCTGGTATCTCCTCTAAAAGCCCTATTTAATTTTGTTTTTTTTTTTTTTTTGCAAAATCACTAAAACCGAATTGTACCTCTTTTTATACCGTTCACCATCGTGAGAAGGGTATATATAAGTTTGTCATTCCGTGTGTAATTTCCACAAAAAAATTTTCCGACCCTATAAAGTATATATATTCTGGATCCTTATAGATAGCGAAGTCGATTAAGCCATGTCCGTCTGTCTGTCTGTCTGTCTGTTGAAATCAGTTTTTTGAAGTCCCCAGATATACTCGGGATCCAAACCTTCAATAATTCTGTCAGAAGTGCTTTCGAGAAGTTTGCTATTTAAAATCAGCAAAATCGGTTTAGGTCAACCAGAGTTATGAACCAATATGTGAGACCACCTCTATAAAAATTTGATATTTTTCGTCCATTTTATTGCAATATTTTTAAATATATTGGAGATAATACTATGAAATTTTGTATACGTTGTTTGTATGACAAAAGAAGAAAGTGTGCGGAAAATAGTAAGAATCGGTCCATGATTTCTCATACCCCCATACAAATATATATATTCCCGAAATATGGCTTAATGTTAAATAAATGCCTATAAAATTGGGATATCAAGACAAAATTCAGCAAAAATAAGTTTTACACAAAAAGAAATTGCAAAACGAAATTTTTTTTAGTTCGGTCCATGTTTGACCATAGACCCCTTATAAAGTCCACTTCCAAAATTTCATTTAAATACGTATAAAACAGATATGAATAATGCTAAACGGCTAAAATTTGGCATAAAGACTCTTTATAGACAAATAAATTGTTGTACTAAATTTCATGGTGGTCGGCCCTAAATTGGTCATAGCCCCCATACAAAAATCTTCCCGAAATATTGCTCAATTATACATAAATGCCTATAAAATTGGAATATCAAGACAAAATTCAGCAAAACTAAGTTCTGTGCAAAAAGAAATCGCAAAACGAATTTTTTTTTAGTTCGGTCCATGTTTGACCATAGACCCCATATAAAGTCCACTTCCAAAATTCACTTAAATACGCATAAAACAGATATAAATAATGTTAAACGGCTAAAATTTGACATAAATACTCTTTATAGGCAAATAAATTATTGTACTAAATTTTATGGCAGTGGGCCCAGAACTGGTCATACCTCCCATACAAGGACTACATCTGAAAAATACATTTTTCCCTATATATATTGTATAAATATCGGTGCCGACTCAAAACTTTGCACAGATCATTTTAATATATACAAAAATTATCCCACAAAATTTTGTGAATTTCGGTCTATTTTTAACCGTATGCCCCATATAAAGCCCTCTTCCGAAAATCACTTTAATACTCATAAATCGCTTATAAATAAGGGTACCAACCCAAAATTTTACACGGATCATTTACATGCATGCCTAAATCAAACTGCTGGATTTTGAGAATATCGGTCCATATTTGACTATATCCCCCACATAAGGTCCACTCTCGAAATCCACGTTAATACTAATATATATCGTATATATAGCGTTATTATGTTGAAATTCGACGTGAAATATCCCCATATGCATGAAAATAACTGTTCCAAAATTTAAGAAGATCGGCCCATAATTTGTCATAGCTGCCATATAGAACCATTTCCAAAAAACAAATAAATTCGGGTCAAAAAATATTTTTTTCGGATTTAACCCATATTCGGTCCATATTTTATAATCATGATATACATCGTTGGAAAGGTATTTTTAATACCTTTTATTTAGTGTATTACAAATTATCAAGTACCCAGTAGATAGAGTCCCGAGATATAGGCCTATATATTTTCAACTTTACGGGCCCGCCCCCTCGAAAATAGGCGTGACCGCCAACAAATTTTTTTTCTGGTATCTCCTCTAAAAGCCCTATTTCATTTTGTTTTTTTTTTTTTTTTTTTTTTGAGCAAAATCACTAAAACCGAATTGTACCCCTTTTTTATACTCTGTTTGTTCAATTACACTCAAGATTATTATGAACATCAGACAGACTCTGTAAATTATGGTAACAATTGGTAATTAAATCAATTAAAAATGGTAAAAATTAGACAACATTTCAAAATATTTAACATAAATTATGTTGGTCGTAAAATTGTCTTTCAAACAATATATCAAATACTAATAGATAAAATTTGCACTAAGACTGAATAGAAAACACAGAATTAGGATATTCTAGTCTAGTGTAGTTTCTGTATTTCTTATTATTTCTGTATTTCTTATTACGCTTAGGTGAAGGGTATTTAAGATTCGGCACAGCCGAATATAACACTCTTACTTGTTTATACTCTGTTTGTTAAGTTACACTCAAGATTATTATGAACATCAGACAGACTCTGTAAATTATGGTAAGAATTGGTAATTAAATCAATTAAAAATGGTAAAAATTAGACAACATTTCAAAATATTTAACATAAATTATGTTGGTCGTAAAATTGTCTTTCAAACAATATATCAAATACTAATAAAATTTGCACTAAGACTGAATAGAAAACACAGAATTAGGATATTCTAGTCTAGTGTAGTTTCTGTATTTCTTATTACGCTTAGGTGAAGGGTATTTAAGATTCGGCACAGCCGAATATAGCACTCTTACTTGTTTATACTCTGTTTGTTAAGTTACACTCAAGATTATTATGAACATCAGACAGACTCTGTAAGTTATGGTAGGAATTGGTAATTAAATCAATTAAAATGGTAAAAATTAGACAACATTTAAAAATATTTACCATAAATTATGTTGGTCGTAAAATTGTCTTTCAAACAATATATCAACTACTAATAAAATTTGCACTAAGACTGAATAGAAAACACAGAATTAGGATATTCTAGTCTAGTGTAGTTTCTGTATTTCTTATTACGCTTAGGTGAAGGGTATTTAAGATTCGGCACAGCCGAATATAGCACTCTTACTTGTTTATACTCTGTTTGTTAAGTTACACTCAAGATTATTATGAACATCAGACAGACTCTGTAAGTTATGGTAGGAATTGGTAATTAAATCAATTAAAATGGTAAAAATTAGACAACATTTAAAAATATTTACCATAAATTATGTTGGTCGTAAAATTGTCTTTCAAACAATATATCAACTACTAATAAAATTTGCACTAAGACTGAATAGAAAACACAGAATTAGGATATTCTAGTCTAGTGTAGTTTCTGTATTTCTTATTACGCTTAGGTGAAGGGTATTTAAGATTCGGCACATCCGAATATAGCACTCTTACTTGTTTATACTCTGTTTGCTAAGTTACACTCTTTCAAACAATATATCAAATACTAATAAAATTTACACTAATGGGTCGATTACGAATGGCAACCGAACCTCAGTTCGGTTGACAGTTGCCAAAAACATATTACAGATGGCAACTGGCAACTTCAGTTGCCGAACATGGCAACTGAGAATTTGTGGTTGCTTTGATTTTATTTAATTTAGTTAAATGTTATTAATTTTGTTGCTAAATTATTTATATTTGTATATATGTATATGTACATACTATATATTTTTCTACCCGAAAATTCGACAAAAATGTTAAAAACGAAAGTTGCCTTACATAATAAAAACTTGCACGTCAGTTGCTAGAATAAGGATATGCTAGTCCTATAACCAGTGTAGTTTTTGTATTTCTTATTACGTTTAGGTGGAGGGTATTTAAGATTGGGCACAGTCTTGGACTTCTTTCGGTTTTTGATTCCAAAGCAAAAACTAAAGGTTTATAATCTGTATACACAACAAAAGATCTACCTTCCAGCATAAACTTAAAATGTTTAATATTTAGATATATTGCTAACAATTCACGATCGAAAGTACTATATTTAGATTCAGAAGAAGTTAATTTTTTAGAGAAAAATGCTAAGGTTCTGAAATTCCATTATAAACTTGTGGTAAAAATTTTGCTTTGTTATTGAAATGATTCAATAAAACACGTGATGCAAATGATTCCTTGATACAGGCAAATGAATTGAGGGTTTTTTTTTTTTGGCAATTATAGCATGAATGGGATTTGTAAGTTCAGCTAACTTATGTACATATGTATGTATTTGGGGTAATATTTTTTTTTAAGAGAAGTAGCACTCAGGCAATTAACATGTCTATATATAATTGCGCTACTTTCTTTGGAAAGGAGATAGCTTGAAGAAGTAAAGGTTTATCACAACTCTGCAATTGCGCATTATGTTTGTTTTTAGTGCAGCATTGTAGCGCCTCTGGTGGTGTGTAGGCGCATTATTTTTTAAAGCTTGCTTTTATAGCCTTTATTTAATTAGTTTATTTCGGTAGCGTTTCATGTAATGAACATTTTCCATTTTTCTCCATTCTTATTTTTTTTCTATTGGAACTTGATTTGGTTATTTGCATATCTTGCAATTTTCTATCTTGCAATTAATCCTTTTGTTGTCTTTTTTACTCAAGCCTTTGTTTAATTTCTATATTGCACATCAGATTTTTCGCTGCACATTTCTTTCTCTGCTACTTATTTGGTTTTTTTTTTTGTTTACTTGTTACAAATATTAGAATTCGCATTAAGAAACACACAAATTTTTATGAACAAAAGTCGATCATTTGTACTATCACGTGACATTATTCATTTCATTTAGAATACAAACAAGTACAAACAACGTATGTACCCTGCAGGAAATATCAATAGTGAAACAGTACTGATTCACTATTGACATTTTCGCCATACACCATATGTAGATATTGGAACCAGAGAGTCAACAGTATATTTTTGTAATTCTAGTCTACACTTTAAGATATTTTTATTGGATTTCCTTTTTTACTTTTACTAGATTTTCACATTAGTAAAATTAAAAACAAACTATTTTGTTAAATTACATGTTTTATTAAATAAAAAAGGTACAAATGTTTCAGCATTTTAAATTCATAAAGAATTATTCTTCTTAGTCAGTCATGACACTTTAAATTAACTGAAAAAAAAAAACGATGAAATATATTATTAGTATAGCGTAAAATACTAGAAGTAAAATAAAAATTTACCTTGTTGAGGAAAATACTTTAATTTTTCCTTGGATTATTGGGGCTATCGTTGTTTGACATTTTTCTGCAAGACAGCTGTGTAAAAACTTTCCTTATAGGAACTTGTTTCTTTCCCAACAAAGCTACCGCTGATCGCGGAACATCCATTCCTTCCTCCTGCAATATAGCTAGCAACTTTTCCACATACCAATTTTTTAATTTTTGTAGTAAAGAAAATTTTGGTGTGGGGAAATTTTCAAATGGCTGCACAATAACGTCTACGGGCTCCAAAAATTCTTCAGCAGTCTCCACAAAAACATTAGTGATAGAACATTTTTTCAACATTTTCTCTGCCTCTACTCTTATACAAATCCGATTGTTCTATCAATTTTCTTTTATAATTTCGTTTACTGATTATTTTTGTTTTTTAAATTCACTATAAAATTTATTTTTAGTCACTTTTTTGTTGTTTTTTTAACCAAACTTTGAAAATAATAAAAATAATTAGTAGTATTTATTTGAACTGTTAATATTTTAATTTTGATATTTTCTTTTAGTTAGGTTTAAGTTCATTAAATTTAATTTTCATTAAATTATTTTTACTGAAGAAGGAATTGTTTAACAATTTGAAAAATTTTTATTTTTGATAATTTTTCTTGACTAGGATTCGAACCTGGGTTGTTGGTTGAATTTACATATGTTTCGAGAAACACCACTTTCTCTCATCAGGAAAAACAACAACTAAAAATAGAAATTAATAAAAATGATAATTACAGAAAACTTATGTGCTATGTAGACCTTTTATATTGTTAAAAATCTTTCTATTTTATTAGTTCGGCTTGAGGTCCTTTTTATTAAAAATATAAAAACTCTTGTTCGTTTTTAATTTTTATTATATTTTATTTATTTCCAATATTTCGACCAACTTTGTTGATCATCTTGATGATGTTGATCTTCAAATTCGGGCTCTGTACGGTGACCAAGCATTTAATGAGTGTTAAGGTCCAGCTCATTTGGAGGCATGGGAAGCATTCCAGGACATCGTTTACAACTTTTTGGGAAACTACAGAAGTCCTGATTACGCAGAGAAGATCGATACATTACTGCAAAAATTCAATGCCATTGGTAAGCGTTGAGTGAAAACATGTATATCAAAACGGCCGTTATGATTTAAAATTTATTCTTTTTAACCTTTAGGCTCAAATATGACACCTAAATTACACTTCTTATTCAGTCATTTGGATATTTTCCCCACCAACTTGGGCTCCGAAAGTGATGAACAAGGTGAAAGATTTCACCAAGAAATGGAAGAAATCGAGAGACGTTACAAAGGCTGGTGGGACCAACAAATGATGGCGGACTATTGTTGGTTCCTCATTCGCGAAGATCCATCCGAAAAAAACGTAAGAGTTCAAGTCGCTCGCCATTTTAATTTAAATTTTTTGAATTTACGCCGAATATAGTGTGTAAGCAATGAAGATGAAAATATTGTCGTTCCACAAAATCCTTAATAAAAACTATATTTTTCATCCGATTTTTTTCAAATTACGCTTAAAATGTTGGTAATTAAATAAACTATTTGGATAAAAAATAAAACATTCCAGATATTAACTGTAACGTAGAAAAAAAATTAAATAAAAAAGAAAAATTTTGAAAAAAACGTAAAAATAGGCAAATTTCGAACTTTGAGGTGCCATAACTCAGCTATTTCTTATCAGATAGAAATTTGCAGCATATCGACGGAAAAGGCATTCGATTAGCTTTCCAACGATTCATCTCGATCGGGCTCTTCGGTTGGGCTCCACAAGGGTTTGAATGGGACCATACACCGAAAAACACAAAAGTACCGTTATCTAAAAAACGGTACTTAGAAAAAAAAAATTACAGCGTTTTTCGTGTTCAGGAGGTCCCAATTAACTTATCTAGATAAGTGGCGTTCTTGGTATTTTTTGGCTGTAAACCAGTGTAATTAATCAGAATCATTATTAAAAATCATATACTGAATTTACAAAAAAAAAAAAAAAAAACATTACCTTGAAAAGGCATCATGTACTTCAATTCCTTATCTTAATAACACACAATTCTATACAAATTATTATTTTATACACACATATCAACGTACATATCGATGGTCTCATGTAGAAAGGCCCTAACTCGCATATTTGAAACTTTACAGGAGAAGGTAAAAACATAATAGAAACAGTAATATTCAACATGTAACTTTTTTGTACAACTGCTTATAAAAGCGTTATTTTTTACACTATTGCAATAAATTTTTGTGAGGAGGTGTATTTGCGTTAAATGCATTGGAATCGCAAAAAAACAAATTTCGAAAAAATAGCGAGTTAGGGCCTTTCTACATTAGACCAACGATATACTGTATGTATGAACCTTTTCTTATTTCAGTTTTTTTCCCCAGTTTTCTGCACATTGTATATATGCGGCGTAAATATTCCACATATGCGACGAAAATAGTTAATTTATGCGGCAAAGAAATCTTATATATGCACATTTTCGTTTTTAACATTTTAGGTGGAGGTCCACAACTCGCGTTTTGGCGTCAATGCGTTTTAAGCTTTCTAAACGTTTTAAGCGTCAGGCAATTCAAGTTACATGCGAAGATTTTTCGCGTCAATATTTTTTTTTTTATATATGTATGTACTTTTGGAGGTAATGCCGTATGCCCAGCTGATTTTTTTTATACGAAGTTTTTTATCGGTTTGTTTGTCAAACTCATATAAAAAAATTTATTTCAACTGTCATGTTTTTTGGTGACATCATCTATGAAATAAATTTGCTTTGCATTTGTCAATGTCAGCTGTGACGCGTGCACCGCGTTCAAAAGTAGAAAGTAAACGAACTTTTCGCGTTTCAAGCGTCAGCGCGTCCTACGCTTTTGAATGTGTAACTTAACTCATACAACTACATTGATTCTACTTTTTTGACAGTTGCGTGAAACGCGTAGACGCTTGGTGTGGACCTCCAGCTTTTCAACTGCGGACAATTTCGTTTTGTACATATTTCAACTTCGTATGTTTGGCAGTTTTTATTTTTCATGTGCCATCAGCGTTGCCATATATTTTTTTAAGAAAACTTTTTATTTTTAAAAAAAAACTTTTTTTCAACAAAAAAAACTTTTTTAATTAGTAAAATTTCAAAACACAATTTTATTGGAAACAAAACAACTTTTGTTTTTACATATTTACTTGAGTACTCTTAACTGTCCAACTCCATATACTCCGTTTAAAAGAGGTCATACGTCGCCAAGGAAAAGTCACTCGCTACTAAAATTGGATAAATTTGTTATATCGTGAAAATATTTGCCAATTTCGAATAATTTTTTTGCTTTGAATTTGTTACATTTATGTTTTAATGATGATTTTTTTTAATGTTTACTTTGAGATTTCATTTTTTGTATTGAATACACCTTTTTGTTCCTTAATAAAGCGCTCATAAGTTTCTTTGTGAAATAAAACAGCCTATGGTTTTTTATTGATAAATTTATAAACTTCTTTGTCAATGTCAAATAGTGTTTTTATATATGTCGTATGTACAAAATAAAGAGTTTATTTGTGTTGTAAACTATCAACATTTTATAAATATTTATATGACATTTATTGTACTTAAGACGGAGTAATACTTGTGGAGACACTTTGTTTTATATTATTTTATTTAATCGAAGTTGTTTTTTATTTTCATTTTAAAAATATTGAAAATAAAGAAAATTAGTTTTTGTTAGAAATTCAAAAAAATATAACACACAATTTATTATTCCAAAACTGGTGAACCCGACAATAGCTGAACATGCAAAACGATAGACCAGTAACTCGAAGTGTTGCAAGAGCTCAAGCATCTCGCTTAGAAAATGAGAATAATGTTGACGACAATGAAGAATTTGTGGAAGCATCTCAATATGTCAATTTTGAAAATCCTTCTTCTGGAATTCTTTCATACTCATCGAAAGTGCAACTACCAAAACGTCAAGGATATTCTTTTAACAACATTGAGTCATGGTTTTTTAAGTTACAAAATATCACTAACGATAACGAACAATTCAGCATTACTATTATTCATTTGGATGAGCGTCGATATGATGAAGCTTTTGATATAATAAACAATCCCCCATCGAATAATAAATTTATCACTCTAAAAGAAGTGATTTTAAACAAATTTTCTACCTCATCAATATCACGTTTGGAAGAATTAGCTTCCCGTATACAGTTGGGCGATACCAAACCAAGTCATTTGTTAACTAAACTACAACGTACCAATGTAACACAAGACAAGAATATAATTCGTGATTTTTGGTTACAACGTTTACCTTCAACAGCTAGTGCGGTTTTAGCAGGTATGATAAGAATTGAGCCAAATATATCATTTACAGAATTGTCACTGGTTGCTGATGAAATCGTTGATTCGTTAAGAAATAGCAACAACAGAATAGCCGAAATTTCTGAGGAATCGTTGAATTCTGATATTTGTGCAGTTGGCAACACAGGATCAGTAAATAAACGTCTATCTCACGCATTGAAAAATCACTGAGAACTTTATCTTTACCAAATCAACAGAGCGGCCAGTCTAATTCTCAACAAAACGCTAACACAAATAATTTATGTTGGTATGATTTCAAGTTTGGCAATAATGCTAAACAATGTAAAAAACCTTGTACCTTTAACTCAAAAAACTAATCAGTTCGGCGACTAATATTAAAGTCGCCGATGTTCCAAAAAACAATAACAATTTCGACTGTTCTTCACGCCTTTTTATTACTGACAATTTCTTGTCGACACTGGAGCTGATGTTTCTCTGGTAAGTTCTTATTCTTTCAAAAAACTTAAATTCAAGAAATCGTCCCCAATTCTTTATGCTGCTAATAATTCGACAATTGCAACGTATGGCACAACTCAACTTACACTTGATTTTGGTATCCGGAAAAAAACGGATTGGAATTTTATTGTCGCAAAAACTAAGCATAATATAATTGGAGCTATGACTTAATAGTTGATGTTAAGAATAGACAAATTATTGATTCAAAAACTAACCAATATTCACATTGTTCCTCTATAAAATTATGTAACTTTCCTTCAATAAAAACCTTTGATTTATCTTGCCAGTACTCAGAATTGTTATCCGAATTTGTAGATATCACACAAATAAATAAAATTGCTTCACCGTTGTCGTCCACTTGTGTTGAACATGTTATTGAAACAAATGGTCCACCTGTCACAGCCAGATCACGACGCCCCTGCAATGAAAAACTTAAGGCTGCTAAAGATGAATTTTCTTTTTTAACGAAACTTGGAATTTGTAGACCTTCGAAGAGCCCATACGCTTCACCTCTCCACATGGTATGTAAAGCTAATGGCACATGGCGCCCCTGTGGAGATTACAGGTCCCTAAATGCCCAAACTATTCCAGATAAGTACCCGCTCCCACACATTCAAGATCTATCAAGTATTATGCACGATAAACGAGTTTTCAGTAAAATTGATCTTAACAGGGCTTATAATCAAATTCCTATAAGGAAGTGCGATATTCCTAAGACGGCTATTATCACACCCTTCGTATTATTTGAATTTACACATACAGTATTCCACGGATAAATGCCTCACCAAAAATTTCCAAATTTGTTGGGTATTTATCCGGGGAAGGTATTTAAACGTCCACGTTTATTTACCTCTCAGAGGAACTTGTACGAATACGCTTAATTTTATTTAAGGGATAATTATGCGAATATTACTTCATTTCTTGGTATTAAAGTAACTAAAGAAAACACAATTAAAAATTAAACAAAACATTTTATGGAATAGGAATTCATATCAGAAAAAGTAAAAAAACAAACATAACAAAACAAAACTATAACTATAAAATTCATATCACAAGTAAAAAAAAGCTATTTAAACTGAAATATGTACAATAAAATACATACTGATATGTAATCAATTATTTGAAATACTCATACTCGCTTTTAAAAATTTTAGCCTCAAAATTTTCAATGTCTTCCATCCGCATTAAAAATATTTTCAGGAGTGTAGTTTTGAAGAAGGGCTTTAAAATTACTGCCTTCTATATAATTTCTAGCGCCTGCTCCATCATTATCATTACTTTCGCCATGTATCTTAGTAAACTTTAAGTTTTCTCTTCTCTGCCATCTCCATAACCAACCGCTGTTTGGTTCAAAATCAGAACTCAATTTTATAGCAAACTCCTTTGCCTTATTCATTATCATTTGGCTAGAAATTACAGCATTTTCCTGATGCATTTGGTTAAACCATATTATGAGAGTATTTTCTACACCTTCATGATTAGACTTTCGGCAACGTTTCAAATCTATGTTCTTATTAGAGTATGCAATAGCACGAATTTTCGATTCATTCCTTATTATTCTCTTGACCGTTGAAACAACACAATGAAATTGTGCAGCCAGTTGATGTTTTGTTTTTTCTTGGTTTTTGCAATAGAGATCAATAAAAGTTTTTGCTTCATAGATAGGGACGTTTTCTTGGGAGCCATTTCGTTAAACCCTTTTTTAAATTTTATTCAATTCACTACACTTGTTCACTTATTTATAAATTTAATATTTTTACCACCAACACTGAATGAAAACAATTAGGTATGTATGAAGCTAACAGGTGCGTATAAAAAGTTCTGGCAAAGTTGTCTAAAAAAGGCACTTTGAGAAAAATCCAGGAATATATCAGTGCTGGGATTTTTTTTATTTAATTACCCACATTGGGTATTTATAGGAAATTTAAAAAGTTGTGTAAAAAAGATATATTGAAGTAAATAAACGAAATTGCATCAAGGAATATATCAGTGTTGGGAATTTTTTTTTGATGTAATTACCCGAATTGGGTATTTAAGCGAAAGGTATTAAACCGCATAGTTTTGTTTGAAAAAGTATGAACAATTTATGGGGATATACAGTGCGAGGTAAATAAGCGAAAAAGGTAATTAAGCGTCGGGTATTTAGCCGTGGTATACTGTATGACTTTTGGTCTATGTAATGCGGCACAAACTTTTCAAAGATACATGAATGAGGTTTTAAAAGACCTAGATTTCACTTTTTGTTATTTAGATGATATTTGCATTTCATCCTCAACACCTGAGTCTCATCTTGAGCATCTGCGCATTGCATTTGAGCGACTTCGGAAATATCAGTTAACTATCAATCCTTCAAAGTGTGAGTTTGGAAAGCAACAAATTACATTTTTGGGTCATGTTGTTTGTGAAAATGGCATTAGTCCTAATCCAAAAAAAGTCGAAGCTATACAAAATTACCCTCTTCCAAAACATGCTTTTGAATTAAAACGTTTCTTGAACATGATAAATTTTTACCGCAGATTTATCCGAAAGTTCCCCTAAACAAACTTATTAATGGAAATAAGAAAAAGGATAGAACTTTAATTCAATGAACATCTTAGACAATTCAACATTTTGAAGCATGCAAAGAAGCACTTATTAAATCAAGTTTATTGGCTCATCCAAACCCAAACATAGTTCTATGCACGGATGCAAGCGATATTGCAGTAGGTGCAGTTATTCATCAAATTATTGACCATAAACCTCAACCTCTAGGCTTTTTTTCAAAAAAACTATCCGATACTCAATCAAAATATAGTCCATATGATAGAGAATTGTTAGCAATATATCTAGCAATTAAACACTTTAGATATGCATTGGAGGGACGCGATTTCGAGGTGTGGACAGATCATAAACCAATTACTTTTGCAAAAAAGCATGATTCATATTCACCACGTCAAATTCGGCAATTGGACTTAATTGGTCAGTTTACTTCTCGAATATTACATGTTCCAGGTGAAACCAATATTACTGCAGATACCCTTTCGCGTATAAATATAAATGCTCTCCAAACAAATGAGCAAAGTATTGATTATCAAATTATATCAAATGAACAAAAAGATTGCCCTCAACTTAAAGAGTTTCTTGAATCACCAAATACATCTTTAAAACTTAGACCAGTTCCATTAACAAATTCTAATAAAATCATTTTTTGTGATTTTTCAAGCACATCTGCTCGACCGTTTATTCCGAAATCTTGCAGAGAAAATGCAATTAACAAAATTCACAACATAGCTAATACAGGTATACGAGCAACTGTAAATTCTATTCGAGAAAGATTTGTATGGCCTCATATGCAAAAGGATGTTGCAAAATTCGTGAAAAGTTGTATTTTATGCCAACGTTCTAAAATAAATAAACATACATCATCACCGCTGAAAAAATATTCTTTGCCTTCGCAACGTTTCGAACATATCAACATTGATATTATAGGGCCTCTTCCATCATCTGAATCGTTATACCAGATGGCCTGAAGCTATTCCTTTAAAAGATATTAACTCAGAAACAATTGTACAGGCTCTAATTAATGAATGGATATCTCGATTTGGCATACCAAATAGAATTTCCACCGATATAGTCAGCTGACCCGGCAAACGTTGCTTTGCCTTCAAATTTAGCAGAAAAAACAGATTTTTAATTTGTGGTTTGTATGGGAGGTACCACGCCTCTTTGTACAATCCCGCCCATATTTGCAGCAGCACTTAAAAAATGCATACCAAACCGACGTACTAAATTTTGTTCAAATACCGTTATCAGGAGCAGAAATAATAGATTTTTAATTTGTGGTTAGTATGGGAGGTACCACGCTCCTTCGTCCAATTAGACCGAATTGTAAATCTAAACCACCCGGGGCGCCATCCAAACGCATACAAAAAATTTAAGCAAATCAGTCCAGCTGTTTAGGAGGAGTTCAGTGTTCAGTTCACACGTACAGTAGAATTATATATATAAAGATAAACGCTTTTTCAGTTTTAAAAATTTATTTTCAAAACCAAGATTAACAATTTAATTTTTTTGTATTACATATTTATTTTAAGATATTTTGCTTATCATTACTTTTAATTTACAGATAAGAAAGAACTGAATTATTATTATTTCTTATGTACCTTTGTGTTAATATAAACGTATTATATACGTTTTTGTTATGTCTATGCTTTTAAAAGCATGATCTCATGGATTTATTTTCATTACAAAAAATAAAATGTTTAAAAAACATTTTAATGGTTTTTATTATTTTCTAATATTGAACGGGAAATCCCTGGATTCCGGGAAATTTAAAAAAAATCCCGCTGACCCCCGGGAATTGAAAAAGACCGGGGAAAAACCCCCTATAAAGAACTACTGAGTGTGAAACAGGTCTTAGTTTGTTTTTTCGATTTCGCATATTGCTGTCTGTTAGTGGTTTTTCAAGTTACTATTTCTTTGCATGGTTTATGGTTCGGTAGTAAAATATAAAAAGTATGCGTGTGTTCTAGTAGTAAATATATTGCAAATGAAAAATTTTTATTTTGTGTGCTGGTTGCTACTAGAAATATTTTCTATGGAAAATAGTACATATATTTCGTTGGTTAATAGTTTGTATATTTTTATTATTTCTACATATAAATAGGATAGTGGTACATATTTATTGCGCGGTCAATAGGCAGTTGGAATAAATGATTTACTAAATATTAAACCCTGATTGCTATTAAAAAGAGAACTTTCTCATATATTTTATTGCCACCCTAATGAACATATACATACGTAGTGAATGGCAATCATCATTGAACGCGACAATGACCACTTATTTAGGCTAACCGATTATTCAGTGTACTGGGTATGCCTGTAAACATAATGGCTAACAAAAAAAAAAAAAAAAAAAAAAAAAAACGGTGTAATAGACACCTTTGGTATTTTATTTCAGCTCTCACTGCAAATTAATTAAAATTCGATTTGTAATGTTTGCAGTTTGCCAGTCGTGTGCACATCTCACATCGTTGGCTGAAAACAGCAATTATGTATGTATTACTGCTGTTCATATTAAACCAAGTAATATTTAACTCTACCGCATTTTCATTTCGTTCAGAACTCCGTACACACAGCAGTTGTAACAATTTACTCAAATACGTACATATGTATGTAAGTATGTACATACATATGTATATACATATTTACATTACATTGCAAATGTATTAAGTATGTGCAATGTACATAGGTACATTAGGTACATAGGTACAACATGACAGAATTTTCTGAACTAATTCTTGGAGTTTGTCGGAAAATAATTCGAATTTTTTAAATTATTTTCAAAAATTTATGCACAACTTTTGTTGAATTATTTTTTCGCGCTTTTGTCCAACATTTATGAGACATGCTAAAAATTACTTTAGAATTTTAGTCAGAGTTCGTACAATTGTAATGTAATTCGATTTCATGTCACCTATTAAAGAATTTTTTTTTTTTAAATTTTGTATTTAATCTTAAATTCTAACTTTAATTGGAACATTTTTGTTTATCCAATTTTTAATCGCTTGAAGCGGCCTGTTTTTCATAATGTATTTATAGATAAATGTCTGTAGAATCACGATAGGGCATCTGTGGAAGTACTTAGGTGGAATGTTGATCAGAAATATTGGGTATTGAAATATAAAATTATTTTTGTTAGCTTGTCGTTCGAATAAAATAAAAACAATACAAGAAACACAATAGAACTGAAAATTTACAAATCAATAACTTATATTCAGGAAATATTAGAACGATTGAGGAGGTCAAAAATTTTCGATACTGAAAAATATAGAATGGCTTACAAGACTTATAACACATTAGATAAATTATTTAGTAACACAAAAGATAAAATAGGAAAATGAAACATGTCAAATGTTATATATAAAATACTTTATGACGGAAATGATAAGAAAATTGTAATAAAGTATACGTGGCCTGATCAAAAAATAACCGTTATTTTAAAATTTCGTGAGTTACGTATGTTCGATTTTCGCATTTTGGTACACATGTTGGTAATATCAGCCATTTTGAATTGTCAGTTTGTTTTTGACAGATAAAAAGGTTAGTCGTGTTTTGGCGTGCTCTTCGATTTTTTACTATTCGAAAAAATGAAATTAAATGCGCAGGATATTTGAAATGTTGACTGTGGCGTTTGGGAGGTCTACTATGAGCTAGTGCTGGCAAATTCTACTACTTTCCATTACTCAATAATACTCAATACTTTTCATTTGGGTACTCAATACTACTCGTTACTTTTAACGAATTTTTTGAAATTGTAACGCAGTTTTTATCTGCAAATTGAACTAGTTTCTTCAAAAAATAAAAATAGATCTTCAACTATTATTGGTTTTGTATGTTTTTTATTATTAAATCAAAAATAAATGTAAAGCTAACTTTTAATTCAACGTTAACAACTTAAGAAATAATTTAAATAAATTCTTTGGAAAATTAATGAATTTTGTAGCTTACACAATGTTGTCTTTTTATACAGTGATGTATTTTTATGCACTATTTTACCCAGTCAACTTGCTTAAAAATACAACTCAGAGAGTATCGAGTAACTACTTTTGAGTATTGAGTATCCAAAAAAAGGGCAAATACTCGATACTTGGTACCCATTAATCAATACTTTGTCAGCACTACTATGAGCAGAACACAAGTTCAATTGTGGTATGACCAGTTTACGGAAGGCCGAGAACATGTCAATGACGATGCTCGTCCTGGTCGCCCGAGCACGTCAACAACCGATGAAAACATTGAAGCAGTGAAGAAAATGATTTTGGATAATCGTCTATTCACTATCAGAGAGGTTGCTAATGATGTTGGCATATCGTTCGGCTCATGCCAAGCAATTTTTTCGGATGTTTTAGACATGAAACGTGCGGCAGCGAAGGTTGTTTGAAAATTGCTCAATTGTAAGCAAAAACAACCTCGTATGGACATCGCTCAGGAGCTGTTGAACATCGTCAACGACGGTCCAGATTTCCTCATAAAGGTCGTAACTGGTGACGAATCATGGGTGTATGGCTATGACATTGAAACCAAAGCGCAATCATCCCTATGGAAACGTCCAGAAGTCCAAAAAAAGCACGTCAAGTTCGGTCAAATGTGAAGGTTTTGCTCACTGTTTTCTTCGACTGCAATGGCGAGGTGCATCATGAATTCTTTCCACGAGGTCGTACGGTCAATAAGGAATACTACCTTGAAGTTATTCGCCGTTTGCGCGAAGCAATTCGTCAGAAACGCACAGAATTGTGGAAAAACCAATCATGGATTTTGCACCATTATAACGCACCAGATCACGCATCGATGCTTGTGCTTCAACCACCGTATTTACCGGACTTGGCCCCCGCTGACTTTTTCTTCTTCCCAAAACTGAAGACAACGATGAAAGGAAAGCGTTTTGTTACGATTGAGGAGATAAAAGAAAAATCAAAAGAGTAGCTGTTGGCACGTTTCATAAGTGTGTCGAGGATTGGAAAAAACGCTAGCATAACTGTATTATATCTGAGGGGGATTACTTTGCAAGGGAAGAAATTGAAAATAACGATTATTTTTTAATCAGACCTCGTACATATCTAAAATCAGCAAATTTTTTTGCGAGTATATATTTATCTGCTTTGAAAATCGGTCCACAAGCCCATATATATATATATATATATAAGTCTATATATCGCTTGTGGATATTATATGAAAGGCAATTCCATGCCTTCGAATAGTAAATACTAATGATTTATACAGTCTTGTTTTCATAATATTATTTTCTATAGAACACTTTTTATATCAACGTATTTTCTCCAGATTAATTTCTCTATAAAAATAATAATAATTTTGGTACAAAAATATGTTCTTAAAAATAGTTTGTTTATGTTTGTTTCAAAAAAATTTATTTACAACCAAATAAATATAAAATAACGAATTTTGTTAAACTGGTCACTTATATGATTATATTTCCATTGCTGTGACTTTGGTGCATTGCAATTATATAAAGGGTCCGCCAAATAACTGTTTTTCTGTCTTGAAAATGCTATAAAAAAAGCTACTGAATATTTTCTCAAATTTCTTTTTTATTTGAAAGTACAATCCTTCCGGTTAATTTTTTTTTATTGCCTTTAATTATTTATTGAATCTTCATATATGAAATGACAATAAGTATTTAAATCTTAATATTAAAAAGAAAATAATACGCCCAGCCAGTGCTAGGCAAACATTTTTATGATACTAAAAAATTTCACATCAACTGATCCAGTCATCTGTTTTGCACTTGAGTTAAAGCAAGGGTATCCCTCCTTCTCAACCGATTGTGGCCACTAAAGTTAAGAATGTCTCGTGCAAGTGGGTTTGGATGGTGTTCAAGTTTGCTGACGTACTTTGACGCAAATTTATATTTTGTAAATTCGACTTTTACTAATGGCACGCCTAGATCTTTGTGGATTCGAGAATTTTTAACATACCATGGAGCTGCAGTAATTATCCGTAGAATTTTATTTTGACCCCTTTGAATTTTTTCAATGTTTGATGCTGAGGCCGTACCCCATAATTGAATTCCGTAGCACCAGATTGGCTTTAGTATTGCATTGTACAACAAAAGTTTGCAATCCAATTTTAATGTAGAGTTTCTGCCGATTAGCCAATTAAGTTGCACTGCTTTTAATCTCATTTGTGTAAGTTTCGCTTCAATATGAGACTTCCAAGTTAAACGGCGGTCGAGGTGAATGCCGAGGTATTTGACTTCATTATGTTGAGGAATAATTTGATTATTTATTCTGATGGACGAGCAGGTATCTTTTCGCAATGTGAAAGTGATATGAATACATTTTTGTTCATTTATCCTGATTTTCCAAAGCTCTAGCCAATTCTCTAGCTTATAAACATAATTCTGCAAATTCTGTGATGCAACTTGGTGGTTCTTATGGACGCTGATAAAGGCTGTATTGTCTGCAAAAGTTGACGTGTGGATTTTGGGGTCTGACGGCATAAATCAAATATAAAGTAGGGCCCAGTATGCTACCCTGTGGCACACCTGATTCAATTGGCTGAGCGGTACTTAAAAAATTGCCTTCTTTGATTTTAAATTTGCGACCGTATAAATAACTTTCCATGAGTTTATGGGTGTTAGCAGGCAGAGTTAATTTTAGTTTGTGCATTAAACCGTAAGCCAAACTTTGTCGAACGCTTGCGACACATCAATGAAAAGGGCGGAACAGTATTTTTTTTCTTTAAACGACCCTCTTATCACATTTACCAATCTGTGAGTTTGTTCGATCGTGCTGTGTTTAGCTCTGAAGCCGAATTGATGATTAGGAATACATTCAGTGTCATTCAGAATTGAAGTCAACTTAGTCATTAACAATTTTTCGAACAGTTTAGAAATTGTCGGCAGTAGACTAATTGGCCTATATGACTCCACTTTGGTGTGGTCCTTCCCTGACTTAGGAATCATAGTGATCATAGACACCTTCCAATCTGCAGGATAGTATTCTAGGCGTAAAATAGCGTTGAAGATAAAGAGGATAATATTTCTTGCTACACGAGGTAACTCCACAAGCATTTTATTGCTGATTTTATCCATACCTGGAGCCTTTCTAAGGCTCAGAGTACCAATAGCGTTTAGGACATCACGAAAGTTTAGTCTTAAAACAAGTGGTGGCAAATCAGATTCGTTATTTGAGTTGTTTATAGTAAATGGTTAACAAATAATGTCCCTTTCTCGGAATCATTTCAAGCCCAGTCACCAGTCGGATTTCGCAAAGGAGGTTTTCTTCTTACTGGTCTTTTTAAACCTCTTGCCGCCCTCCATAACGAGTAGTCAGATTGTGGGGTACTATCAAGACCTTCCAAGTAAGATCTAAGTGAGGCCGTTCTTTGGGTTTCTAAGAAATGTCTTAGTATATCTCTGCATTCCCGTAGCCTAGCTTTCAGTTCAGGAGACCTGTGAATTTGCCACTCTCTTCTCATTCTTCTTTTTTCTGATAGGAGATGTTCGAGTTCAGAGAAATAAGTTCTGTTTGTCCTATTTCTACATTCAACGTGATAAGTGGAAGCGTGATGCACAGCTCGTCGAAGGTCCTCGGTAAAGTTGCCAATCGACTCATCAATATCGTCGGTAGTTCTCAACACAACATTTTCCGTGCAATGAGAACTTAAATACTTTTTGTATTTTATCCAACTTACTCGGGTCTTAGTTAATAATGGAAAATAATTTCATTCAAATGGCTGCCTCGGCTGGGCATGCAGTAGCCTACACGATCGGTCCAATTTTTAAGCACATTATCGATTGTGTGCAGCTGTATTTCACCAATGGCTTCACGAATAAGCACTAGTAAAAAAAACGTTAGATGGCGAACCCGTTAGTATTATACATTGTTATTGAAAATAATTTAAACATCTACTATATGAAAATAGTTTGATTAATTTATATGGTTATTATAATAAATTATGAAATGTCTGTCTACTCATAACTAGTACACAATATTATAAGGTGGACTCACTAAAAAAGACATTCTCAATTATACAATTTTTGTAACGCCATACAAAAGAAAATTTGAAAAACAAAAAATAAAATGAAATGTTTAATAACAAAATAAATAATTTTCAAACTTTTTTTAAATAATTTTTAAATAACATATGTATGTAAATATATTAAAAAAAAGTGTTGATTTTATTAAATATCTCGAAAAGAAAATGTCAAGTGTTAGATAACTGCCTATAACAAATCCATTGTTAAATCCTATTACAGTGCACTCGGGAAAACGGCAACGCTCGTTTACGTCCACATCCCAAAACGTCAACCCATTTTTTTACATTGCCTACTCTAAAACGTTAACCCAACCACAAAGCACTAACATCTCAACTCTGAATAAAACAAAATTTTGAATTTAGCAGCAGTTAAAATACACACATTTGTACATACACACATATTTATTTTATGAAATAATTTCAGAAATTGGGGATTCCCCTTATAAGTAGAGTAGAAAAGTAGTTACAACTGTATGTATTGTCTTTTTATTTATGTACATATATTCAGTTGTTTTTTTTTTTTGTTCTCGTAAGTATCACATTACCAAAATGAGCTCAAAACAACCGAAAGTGCTTAAATTACAAGAAAAGGCAAATATTTTGGACTTATTAGAAATGGCTACAAGTGCGGCAGCTTTAGCGAAGCAATATGGTGTAAAAAAGTGAACGATTAGCAAGATAAAAATGTATTGAAACGTTTATAAGAGAAGGCTCTCTTCCAAGTGTTGGGAAGAAAAAAACAGCAGAAAAAATAACAGATTTTTTTTAAATGCATATGATATAAAAATATGATCTCATTTAAAATGTATTCTTTTGGTTCTAGTTGTCTTCTATGGTTCTAGTCAGGGTGAATGCCTTTTTTGTTTCCATATAATCCGTTTAAAAGTACATTATCGATATGTTTTTATTTAAATATTTTACATTCGTAAACGTCAACAATTTGTTAAACGTCAACACCCGCGGTTTTAATTAGTTGACGTTTTCCCGAGTGCACTGTATAACTAAATCTGTTTTTACTTTAGAATTTCCTCAGTTTTGTCAATTCAGCTTCTTTAGTTTACACATTCCATTGTAATGAGTGATCATTACTCATCGCATTATTCTATTTAGTAGTGCAGCTACTTATTTACCAATTCAGTTTTGCATGTAGTAAATCTCTGAAAAACTAGAGATTGATTCAACATTTTTAACATACAATCTTGTGCATTGCATTTGCAAAAAGGCTTAGCATATTTTTGCTCTATACTAACAAAATATGTACACAGCTAGAGCAAAAATATGCTGCACCTTTTTGCAAATGCAATACAATTTGCACAAGATTGTGAATTGCGCTACTATAAAAAATTTCGCACATTCAACAGTGAGAAAACTGCTAGACTTTCAAACATAGAAAAAATATGAGCAAATTTTTCAAACCATACGAGTATGTTATATAGGAATTTAAGTAAACATTTGTATGCCCTACACCACCATATTTTTTTTTTTTTTTTGCATTTAATTATTTATTGAATCTTCATATTTGAAATGACAATAAGTATTCAAATCTTAATACTAAAAAGAAAATAATAAGCCCAGCCAGTGCTAGACAAAAATTTGTATGATACTAAAAAAATTTCACATCAACTGATCCAGTCATCTGTTTTGCGCTTGAGTTAAAGCAAGGGTATCCCTCCTTCTCAACCGATTGTGGCCACTAAAGTTAAGGATGTCTCTTGCAAGTGGGTTTGGATGGTGTTCAAGTTTGCTGACATACTTTGACGCATATTTTGTAAATTCGACTTTTACTAATGGCACGTCTAGATCTTTGTGGATTGGAGAATTTTTAACATACCATGGTGCTGCAGTAATTATACGTAGAATTTTATTTTGACCCCTTTGAATTTTTTCAATGTTGGATGCTGAGGCAGTACCCCATAATTGAATTCCATAGCACCAGATTGGCTTTAGTATTGCATTGTACAACAAAAGTTTGCAATCCAATTTCAATGTAGAGTTTCTGCCGATTAGCCAATTAAGTTGCACTGCTTTTAATCTCATCTGAGTAAGTTTTGCGTCGATATGAGACTTCCAAGTTAAACGGCGGTCGAGGTGAATGCCGAGGTATTTGACTTCATTGTGTTGCGGGATAATTTGATTATTTATTCTGATGAACGAGCAGGTATCTTTTCGCAATGTGAAAGTTATATGAATACATTTCTGTTCGTTAACCCTGATTTTCCAAAGCTCTAGCCAATTCTCTAGTTTGTAAACATAATTCTGCAAATTCTGTGATGCAACTTGGTGGTCCTGATGGACGCTGATAAAGGCTGTATCGTCTGCAAAAGTTGACGTATGGATTTTAGGGTCTGACGGCATGTCGGAGGCATATATCAAATATAAAGTAGGACCCAGTATGCTACCCTGTGGCACACCTGAGTCAATTGGCTGAGCGGTACTTAAAAAATCACCTTCTTTGATTTTAAATTTGTGACCGTATAAATAACTTTCCATGAGTTTATGGGTGTTAGCGGGCAGAGTTAATTTTATTTTGTGCATTAAACCGTCACGCCAAACTTTGTCGAACGCTTGCGACACATCAATGAAAAGGGCGGAGCAGTATTTTTTGTCTTCAAACGACCCTCTTATCACATTTACCAATCTGTGTGTTTGTTCGATGGTGCTGTGTTTAGCTCTGAAGCCGAATTGATGATTAGGAATACATTCAGTGTCATTCAGAATTGGAGTCAACTTAGTCATTAACAATTTTTCAAACAGTTTTGAAATTGTCGGCAGTAGACTAATTGGCCTATATGACTCCACTTTGGTGTGGTCCTTCCCTGACTTAGGAATCATAGTGATCATAGACACCTTCCAATCTGCAGGATAGTATTCTAGGCGTAAAATAGCGTTGAAGATAAAGAGGATAATTCTTCTTGCTACACGAGGTAACTCCACAAGCATTTTATTGCTGATTTTATCCATACCTGGAGCCTTTCTAAGGTTCAGAGTACCAATAGCGTTTTGGACATCACGAAAGTTTAGTCTTAGAGGTACAGGAGGCCTTATAACAAGTGGTGGCAAATCAGATTCGTTATTATTTGAGTTGTTTATAGTAAACACATTTCTCAAATGGTTAACAAATAATGTCCCTTTCTCGGAATCATTTCTAGCCCAGTCACCAGTCGGATTTCGCAAAGGAGGTTTTCCTCTTACTGGTCTTTTTAAACCTCTTGCCGCCCTCCATAACGAGTAGTCAGATTGTGGGGTACTATCAAGACCTTCCAAGTAAGATCTAAGTGAGGCCGTTCTTTGGGTTTCTAAGAAATGTCTTAGTATATCTCTGCATTCCCGTAGCCTAGCTTTCAGTTCAGGAGACCTGTGAATTTGCCACTCTCTTCTCATTCTTCTTTTTTCTGATAGGAGATGTTCGAGTTCAGAGAAATAAGTTCTGTTTGTCCTATTTCTACATTCAACGTGATAAGTGGAAGCGTGATGCACAGCTCGTCGAAGGTCCTCGGTAAAGTTGCCAATCGACTCATCAATATCGTCGGTAGTTCTCAACACAACATTTTCCGTGCAATGAGAACTTAAATACTTTTTGTATTTTATCCAACTTACTCGGGTCTTAGTCATGTTCATAAATGGAGAACCACACACTTGAGGGAAATGCATTGAAATGATAGTAGGAGAGTGATCTGAGGACAAGTCCAGTGAAGGATCCACTTGCATCCATTCTACAGGGATATTTTTCATTATCCCAAAGTCAATAACATCGGGAATCTTCAATCGGTCCGTCGGCCAATAGGTGGGATGTCCACTTGAGAGTACATCTAAGCCCATTTTAGCAATGGTGTTGAAGAGTACGCGACCCTTTGGGGTTACCAGACGTGAACCCCAAAATGTGTGTTTGGCGTTAAAGTCACCAGCAACTAAAAATCTAGGTCCAAGGGATTTAAAGAAGTTATGGTATTGGTGTTCTTTTATTGAAAATCGAGGCGGAGAATAAATCGATGATAAAACAAATTTGTATTGACAGAATTCAATGCAAATGTTTGTTGCTTGGAGGTAATCCTCACTTATGTTATTCATTAGATAATGCTTTATTCTGTTCTTAATAAGAATTGCCGAACCTCCACAAACTCTTCCGCGGTGGTCTTTAGTATCGTAGAACTCGTAGCCATTAATTTTGAAGTACCCTGTCGACGTCAAGTGAGTTTCAGCAATCATCATAACATCAATCTGCTTATCCATCAGGAAGTATTCCAGTTCATTTTTATGTTGGCGGAGGCCGTTCGCGTTCCAGAAACAAATTTTTAAATAAATCATTTCTTTAAAATGGCTTGCAAGATAGTGGATTGCATTTTCAGCATTTCTTGCATCATGGATGTCATGGTGGTCGTAAAAGTGTTCATAGTTTGGACAAGTGTCTGCAATGTTGCCTCTAGATTGTTGATATGCGGCTCAGAATACTGGGGTTTAGGTTCCTGCTCCAGACCTGGCATATTAGATTTAACGACGTTTGCGTAAGAAACTTGTCTAGAACTAGGCGCGTTTACATGACTAGTGGACCGTAATAATTGAGGGAAATTGTCACTCGATGCTAAATTTGGCTGTTGAGGGCGATTAGGCAATACTGACGTCTTGTTGGTTCTTATGCCTTTCAAATGAGTGTAAATTGGACAACCTCTATAATTTGCGGTATGATTACCTCCACAGTTACTGCATTTTTTGATTTTTGAGTCAGTTCTCGACTTATCGCATTGAGCAGTTGCATGTAGCTCCCCACACGCAACACAAACTGTCGGCAATTTACAATACGCCTTGGTGTGACCAAATTCTTGACAGTTGAGACACTGTACGGGTCCCTGACGCTTATGTGGTTCTTCCACGGTGATTCTACGATGCAGAAGGTACATCAGATTGTAGATGGGATGGGACTCATTTTTCTTTAAGACAACATCTCCAGGTTCCAATTCTACCCTGAACATGTGCTGAGGGATCTTTTCACGGTTTCTAATATTCACTACGCTCTTGATTTTGAACCCTTTGTCCATTAAACCGGTTTTTATCTCCGCGGGATCAACACATGGGTCTATACCCTTTAGAACGACTTAGAGTCCTTTTGCGCTTTTGAGCTGGTAGGTATAGAAATCCCTAGTCTCCCTTTCCAGCTGGTTGGACAATTTTCGAAAATCATCTTCCCTATTCACTTGTATCTTTGTCTCGCAGATATTTCCATGTTTCATTGAGGTTACGCTAAACATGTTTTCACCTATTACAGCAACAATTCCTTGTACCAATTTACTGGAAGTCGGCTCTCTCAGATAAATTGGTGGGGGCTTAAACGTCTTCTTCGGAAGTTCTGGCTCATCCGTCTGGAGGAGAGCAAACCTATTTTGATCATTACTCACGGTCTTAGGAGCTTTTGCATTTGATGACACTTGAGCAGACTTCGGGCTCCTCTGTCGCTTGAGAACGGTTATGTACTTATCCATACCTACTTGTTTTTTGGGTTTGACTGCACTATTTGATGAAGATGATGTTTTTTCATCTGTTGAAATCACAATATTGGGCGAACAGGAACGACGCCGTTCCACGGCTCTTGCAGTGAGAAAATTCTCCAAAGATTTTTTTATGGATTCTTCCTCAGAGATGCATCTAGTTTTTCTAGTCGAGCTAAGCTCTTTCTCAGAATTACATCTGAGAGGAACACTCATACAGTTTTTATACGATTTTTAATGTTTTTTTTATATATTTTAACCTATTACGATTTTTTTCACTTTTTTGTTTAATTTCAACTTTTTACACTTTTTCACCTATTACGATTTTTTCACCGAAAATTCAGCCGCACTAAAAGTAACACGTCCGAACACTTCGATGAGATTGGATTTGTGCCGACGTTTGTAACGCCATAAAATGTTAGTCCAACACCCGCCTTAAAATATACTGATCGATCCGTCCGTCCGCTAAATGGCTGGCTCTCCAAGCAAACCTTGTGCGCATGGTACAGGTCGCAAGTTTGAAGATATTTCGATAAAATTTAGTATATGATATTTTTTGGCCCAAGGACGCTTGGGATTGAAGCTGGTTGAAACCGGTCCATTATTTCGCTTAGCCCCTATACAAATGTCCTCCCGAAATAGGGGTGTATCTGTTATAAATGTTTGATTTATGTACGTATCCCAACAAATTTCGCTAGAAATAAGTTGTACATAAAGCCTAAATCTCATCAACAATTTTTGTGCAGATCATTCCATAACTCCCATATAATGCCCACTTCCCAAATCTTTTTCACAGACCCAAATCTCTTAATAATATTAGTATCCAAATAAAATTGAACACAAATAAGTTTCATATACACAGAAATGATTACAAATAATTTTATAACGGTCGCTCCATAATTAATCAAAGCATCCATATAAGGTCCCCTTCGAAAATTACTTTAACATATACATATAAATCTTTTATAAGTGATTATATCGAGATAAAATTGAACACAAAGAATATTTATGTACTTATATGCACAGAAGTCATGCCACTACATTTTAGGATTATCGGTCCATTATAGCTATTATACAGAGCCCATTTCTGAAAATCTGTTTTTAGACAAATACTCTGCCGGACTTGACCGACTATACTTTTTACTTGTTCACATCGCAAACGTGGTTGGTTGCGCCTTAGCAAAAAATTTACATATGGAACAATAAAATTACATGGCAAACAATGATACTATACTATGAATTTTTTTTAAACATTACAAGCTATAAAGAGAAAATATACTTCAAAAAATTCTCGATAAATAAATAACTGATTCACATCAAAATAATTGGTATTTCAATTTTGGGTGGTCCTGGTAAAAATATTTGATTAAATTACAATAGATTTAAAATTACGAGCTATACTCTGATATCAAGGATTACATGGACAGACTACCAACCAGACTAACGGACTCATTCCATTGGCATACTTTAGGGTATTAGTTTTGGAAGTACAAACATCAGCATCAATGGTGTAGGTTATAAAAATATTTAATCCATTTGCTTGTTGCCAAACTACTTAAGCTATGTATAGACGGTTGTCAGATATTACAATGTTGTCCGAATAATGTCTAACAACTGTGTGAACTTATATTTTGTGTCTTCCAACGTTGTAAGAAAAAGCATTTTCAGTACATTGGAAGACAAAAATATTGTCAGACATCTAACAATCGTGTAAACACTAATTTTTGTCATTGTCATTGTTTTAAGACAATTGTCAAACACTTTTCATTGTCATATGTGCAAAGTTTATGCATCTGCCAATTGCAGCATTGTCATAGAAATTATTACTAAATGCAACTCTGTATATACATAAATAATAAACAAACAAGTGTGCATTAATAACATTTTGGAAAAACAATTTCGGTTGACAGATAAATTCATTGTGTGACAATTGTGAGCCAATGAAATCGTTAGCTTTCTTACAGTCGTCTGAACTGACAATTTACCTTTTGTTAACAATATTTCAATGTCAGTACATTGCTAGCACATTGCTAGATTTGACAACGTTGTAATATCTGACGACCGTCTATACATAGCTTTACTGTTGTTCCTATGTATTTCGCAAAGGTTTTATTTGTAATTCATTAAAAACATCAAATTGTTTTGGCTGGCATGTTGCCACAATAATTTATCAGTTCGTAATAAAATTAGTATTTAATAGTAACGTTCATATTCATTTAAAGGAGATATTATAATGTATAGGTACATTTATATCGTTCGCAGTTTAAACTAATTATTTCTGTAAATTATAACAAATGTGTGCAAAATAATGCTTTACATCAGCAACTTTGCAGAAAAAAATAAAATATTCAATCTACGTACTACTAAGTATGTGTATTAGACTACTCCCAAGAAATTAAATTACGATTTTCATTCGTTTGTCCATCCATATCTTTTGAAATTGAAATTGAGAAATCCAATTGAAGTTTAGAAAAGCAAATTGATATTGAGAACAAAACAAAGTGGAATAAATGAAATGTAAATTAATATTGAGAATATGCAAATTCAAAATGAAATTGATATTGGGAAATTAAGAATTGTATTTGAGCAATTAAAATTTTTATGATATTTTTTAAATATTTTTTTACTTACATACATATAAAATATATAACACGATTTTAAGTGACAAATCTAATAAAATTTCTAATTTCTTCATTTCAATTTGTATATTCTCAATAATTTACGTAATTTAAATTTGTTTTTTACTATCTTTTGTATTTTCAATTATCAATTTGGTTTTCTAAATTTTAATTAAATTTGTCAACATTAATTTAGATTTCGGAATTTCAAATTGAATTTTTCCAATTTCAACTTAAAAATGTGTTGATATATGTTTTGCCTTCGTAGTATATGTTAACATACGAGTATTCAAGGCTTTTGGTTACGACCAAAAACTAAATGAAAATGCCATTATACCCCCTCCGATCTTTTTGGTGGTGGGTATAAAATAAAGAACTCAAACTATTGAAAGTATTTTTCAAGACACTTTAAAAATGTCTAACGAATTTCTAAATTTATTTAATATAAACGAAACAAGTAGAAACAGTATGAAACGAACTGATAAATTCTATATGTATTACGTTTAGATGCCAGTTTTGGATTTGGATCTCATCTTTATCAAATTTATTTTTATAAATGTTTCACATGTCACAGAAAAAATTATAGAATTTAGCCTAAAGAATTAACAAATGATATATTTGAGTTTGTTAATCGTAAATTCTATCCCATTTAGTTAGGGTGTCCAGACGTCACGCTTTTGGCGTGACTGTCACACTTTTGAAATCTTCCTGGCGTGTCACGCTTTATTTTAAAAAATCACGCCAGATACAATGCTAGAGCTAGACGAGATGAATCAAAATTTTATAATTATATTTTTAATCACCGTTCAAACAGAAACAATTTCTAAAATGTTGTTAGCTAATTTATATACAATGATTTAGCTGTCGCGTCGAGTATGCTAGCGTTAAATAGCGTCGCGTCGTTTCTGTCCAAGCGGTAACGTCCCTACAAGAACAGTGTCGATCATTTGATAGGTGGAATGGCTGTCAGTAATGAGAGATATGATAGAGAGACTTTTGTGTCTGTGTGATTTTCTATCTCCCTTCCATTTATTTTTTGTCTCTCCCTAACACATGTTGCATACAGTAAACATAAGTTCTTTCACACTGATGTGTTAGTGCAAAATTGTTTATAGGTTACTTTCGGTCACACATTTCCTGCAGGGGTATTTTCGTTAATTTTTTTTTTTTAATATTTTTTTTATGTTTACTGTTCTCTCCAGTGGGGCCAGATCTAAAAATATTTTAAGAGTATTAAGTTTTATCTATTCAATTCTACATGCCAATGCATCTTCCGAAAGAATTTTCGGTTTGATGGGGAATTCTTGGAGAAAAGAGAGAAACCGAATGCATTTAGAAACAGTGGAAGCAGAGCTCATAATAAAACAAAATTTGAGAATGAGCTGCAATGAATTCAAAAAATATTTAAACACCGAAGAAGGTATTTTACTTTTGAAAAAGTGAAATTAAGTGATAAATATCTTTAGTTTAATTATAAATGTTCCTTTATTATTTTTAGTTATTTCTGATTCGAAAATCGTGATAAAAGTCAATGAATGACTTATTTTGTTATTTTTAATAGGCTTTTTATATTTATGTTTACATGATTGAAAAATCAAGAACTGAAAGGTCAATGAATCACTTTTTTTTAAACGTTCTTTATGTTTATTTAATTATTTAAAAATCGAGACCTGAAAAGTCAATGAAAGACTTATTTTTTGATTTAATAAAATTAATAGCTTTAAAAATAATAGAAATAAAAAATTATTTTTAGAAAGCTTGTCGGTGTCAAGCACTTACTAAATAAATAAATGACGAATAAACTTTAGGTTTGAATGTTTTTTTTTCAAACTTGTCACGCCGTCGAAAAAATTAGATCTGGGCACCCTACATTTAGTCCACAAACATTTCTTCAGTTCATACCAGCGATTGAAAGTCGGAAAATCAGTACAATTTTTCGAAATGGATCTCTGTTAAAAAAGATATACCAAAATTATTAACAACTAATATTTCAGAGCATCACCTCTAATGGAATTAGAGGGAATGAAAACAATTTAAAATGCTTGGGTATTTAAGTTGTACCGAAACTTAAATACCCTCCTCTTAAATGTAATAACAATTATAACAAGTAAGAGTGCTATATGCGGCTGTGCCGAGTCTTAAATACCCTTCACCTAAACGTAATAAGAAATACAGGAACTACACTAGACTAGAATATCCTAATTCTGTGTTTTCTATTCAGTCTTAGTGCAAATTTTATTAGTATTTGATATATTGTTTGAAAGACAATTTTACGACCAAAATAATTTATGTTAAATATTTTGAAATGTTGTCTTATTTTTACCATTTTAATTGATTTAATTACCAATTCTTACCATAATTTACAGTCTGTCTGATGTTCATAATAATCTTCAGTGTAATTTAACAAACAGAGTATAAAAAAGGGGTACAATTCGGTTTTAGTGATTTTGCTCAAAAAAAAAAAAAAAAAACAAAATGAAATAGGGCTTTTAGAGGAGATACCAGCAAAAAAAATTGTTGGCGGTCACGTGTATTTTCGAGGGGACCGGCCCGTAAAGTTGAAAATGTATGTGTATTAGACTACTCCCAAGAAATTAAATTACGATTTTCATTCGTTTGTCCATCCATATCTTTTGAAATTGAAATTGAGAAATCCAATTGAAGTTTAGAAAAGCAAATTGATATTGAGAACAAAACAAAGTGGAATAAATGAAATGTAAATTAATATTGAGAATATGCAAATTCAAAATGAAATTGATATTGGGAAATTAAGAATTGTATTTGAGCAATTAAAATTTTTATGATATTTTTTAAATATTTTTTTACTTACATACATATAAAATATATAACACGATTTTAAGTGACAAATCTAATAAAATTTCTAATTTCTTCATTTCAATTTGTATATTCTCAATAATTTACGTAATTTAAATTTGTTTTTTACTATCTTTTGTATTTTCAATTATCAATTTGGTTTTCTAAATTTTAATTAAATTTGTCAACATTAATTTAGATTTCGGAATTTCAAATTGAATTTTTCCAATTTCAACTTAAAAATGTGTTGATATATGTTTTGCCTTCGTAGTATATGTTAACATACGAGTATTCAAGGCTTTTGGTTACGACCAAAAACTAAATGAAAATGCCATTATACCCCCTCCGATCTTTTTGGTGGTGGGTATAAAATAAAGAACTCAAACTATTGAAAGTATTTTTCAAGACACTTTAAAAATGTCTAACGAATTTCTAAATTTATTTAATATAAACGAAACAAGTAGAAACAGTATGAAACGAACTGATAAATTCTATATGTATTACGTTTAGATGCCAGTTTTGGATTTGGATCTCATCTTTATCAAATTTATTTTTATAAATGTTTCACATGTCACAGAAAAAATTATAGAATTTAGCCTAAAGAATTAACAAATGATATATTTGAGTTTGTTAATCGTAAATTCTATCCCATTTAGTTAGGGTGTCCAGACGTCACGCTTTTGGCGTGACTGTCACACTTTTGAAATCTTCCTGGCGTGTCACGCTTTATTTTAAAAAATCACGCCAGATACAATGCTAGAGCTAGACGAGATGAATCAAAATTTTATAATTATATTTTTAATCACCGTTCAAACAGAAACAATTTCTAAAATGTTGTTAGCTAATTTATATACAATGATTTAGCTGTCGCGTCGAGTATGCTAGCGTTAAATAGCGTCCCGTCGTTTCTGTCCAAGCGGTAACGTCCCTACAAGAACAGTGTCGATCATTTGATAGGTGGAATGGCTGTCAGTAATGAGAGATATGATAGAGAGACTTTTGTGTCTGTGTGATTTTCTATCTCCCTTCCATTTATTTTTTGTCTCTCCCTAACACATGTTGCATACAGTAAACATAAGTTCTTTCACACTGATGTGTTAGTGCAAAATTGTTTATAGGTTACTTTCGGTCACACATTTCCTGCAGGGGTATTTTCGTTAATTTTTTTTTTTTAATATTTTTTTTATGTTTACTGTTCTCTCCAGTGGGGCCAGATCTAAAAATATTTTAAGAGTATTAAGTTTTATCTATTCAATTCTACATGCCAATGCATCTTCCGAAAGAATTTTCGGTTTGATGGGGAATTCTTGGAGAAAAGAGAGAAACCGAATGCATTTAGAAACAGTGGAAGCAGAGCTCATAATAAAACAAAATTTGAGAATGAGCTGCAATGAATTCAAAAAATATTTAAACACCGAAGAAGGTATTTTACTTTTGAAAAAGTGAAATTAAGTGATAAATATCTTTAGTTTAATTATAAATGTTCCTTTATTATTTTTAGTTATTTCTGATTCGAAAATCGTGATAAAAGTCAATGAATGACTTATTTTGTTATTTTTAATAGGCTTTTTATATTTATGTTTACATGATTGAAAAATCAAGAACTGAAAGGTCAATGAATCACTTTTTTTTAAACGTTCTTTATGTTTATTTAATTATTTAAAAATCGAGACCTGAAAAGTCAATGAAAGACTTATTTTTTGATTTAATAAAATTAATAGCTTTAAAAATAATAGAAATAAAAAATTATTTTTAGAAAGCTTGTCGGTGTCAAGCACTTACTAAATAAATAAATGACGAATAAACTTTAGGTTTGAATGTTTTTTTTTTCAAACTTGTCACGCCGTCGAAAAAATTAGATCTGGGCACCCTACATTTAGTCCACAAACATTTCTTCAGTTCATACCAGCGATTGAAAGTCGGAAAATCAGTACAATTTTTCGAAATGGATCTCTGTTAAAAAAGATATACCAAAATTATTAACAACTAATATTTCAGAGCATCACCTCTAATGGAATTAGAGGGAATGAAAACAATTTAAAATGCTTGGGTATTTAAGTTGTACCGAAACTTAAATACCCTCCTCTTAAATGTAATAACAATTATAACAAGTAAGAGTGCTATATGCGGCTGTGCCGAGTCTTAAATACCCTTCACCTAAACGTAATAAGAAATACAGGAACTACACTAGACTAGAATATCCTAATTCTGTGTTTTCTATTCAGTCTTAGTGCAAATTTTATTAGTATTTGATATATTGTTTGAAAGACAATTTTACGACCAAAATAATTTATGTTAAATATTTTGAAATGTTGTCTTATTTTTACCATTTTAATTGATTTAATTACCAATTCTTACCATAATTTACAGTCTGTCTGATGTTCATAATAATCTTGAGTGTAATTTAACAAACAGAGTATAAAAAAGGGGTACAATTCGGTTTTAGTGATTTTGCTCAAAAAAAAAAAAAAAAAACAAAATGAAATAGGGCTTTTAGAGGAGATACCAGCAAAAAAAATTGTTGGCGGTCACGTGTATTTTCGAGGGGACCGGCCCGTAAAGTTGAAAATATATAGGCCTATATCTCGGGAACTACTGGGTGCTTGATAATTTGTAATACACTAAATAAAAGGTATTAAAAATACCTTTCCATATATATCATGATTATAAAACATGGACCAAATATAGGTTAAATCCGAAAAGAATATTTTTTGACCCGAATTTATTTGTTTTTTGGAAATGGTTCTATATGGCAGCTATGACAATTTATGGGCCGATCTTCTTAAATTTTGCAACAGTTATTTTCATGCATATGAGGATATTTCACGTCGAATTTCAACATAATAACGGTATATTTAAGATATATATTAGTATTAACGTGCATTTCGAGAGTGGACCTTATGTGGGGGATATAGTGAAATATGGACCGATATTCTCAAAATCCAGCAGTTTGATTTAGGCATGTATTTAAATGATCCGTGTAAAATTTTGTGATTTTCGGAAGAGGGCTTTATATGGGGCATATGGTTAAAAATAGACCGAAATTCACAATATTTTGTGCAATGATGTTTGTACATACATATGTAAATGATATGTGCAAAGTTTTGAGTCGATACCGATATTCATGCAATATATATAGAGATAAATGTCTTTTTCAGATGTGGTCCTTGTATGGGAGCTATGACCAATTCTGGGCCGACCACCATAAAATTTAGTACAACAATTTATTTGCCTAGAAAGAGTATTTATGTCAAATTTTAGCCGTTGAACATTATTTATATCTGTTTTATATGTATTTAAGTGAATTTTGTAAGTGAACTTTATATGGGGTCTATAGTCAAACATGGACCGAACTAAAAAAAAATTTCGTTTTGCGATTTCTTTTTGTATAAGACTTATTTTTGCTGAATTTTGTCTAGATATTCCAATTTTATAGGAATTTATGTATAATTGAGCAATATTTCGGGAATATATATACTTGTATGGGGGCTATAAGAAATCATGGACCGATGCTTACTATTTTCCGCACACTTTCCTCTTTTATCATAAAAACAACTGATTTTAGGTCAAATTTTCAGAGTAAAAAGGTGCGTCTTATCGGCAAATACGGTATTTATTAAGATATTAACACCTATAGTTTTCCTTTTAAATTAAATCTTATTACATTATCTTATTATGATTTACAATATACAAACAAACACACATTCACTTTTATATATAGATAAGGGTTTCAAATGTATACAAATTTTAACATTTACTTAATATTGTTGGTAGTCACCGCATTGGTGACCTAAATATTACTATTTATAGCTGATATAGCTTTTCCTATATATAATTTGTCATCATATCTATGGGAGGTGCCCCGCCCACTATTGATAGTCCGCCCATTCTTGTCCTAAATATTAATGGTAGAATAACCGTACAATATATCTTACCATATATTTGATTTTTTTTAATTATCATTGTCAAGTAGAGTCATATAGGCCAATTAGTCTACTGCCGACAATTTCAAAACTGTTTGCAAAATTGTTAATGGCTAAGTTGATTCCAATTCTGAACGACACTCAATGTATTCCAAATCACCAATTCGGGTTCAGAGCTAAACACAGTACCATCGAACAAACACACAGATTAGTAAATGTGATAAGACGGTCGTTTGAAGAAAAAAAATACTGTTCCGCGCTTTTCATTGATGTGTCCCAAGCGTTCGACAAAGTTTGGCTGACGGTTTAATGCACAAAATAAAATTAACTCTGCCTGCTAACACCCATAAACTCATGAAAAGTTATTTATATAGTCGCAAATTTACAATCAAAGAAGGCGATTTTTTAAGCCCCGCTCAGCCAATTGAAGCAGGAGTAGCCCAGGGTAGCATACTGGGTCCTACTTTATATTTGATTTATACAACCGATATGCCGTCAGACCCCAAAATACATACTTCAACTTTTGCAGACGATACAGCCTTTATTAGCGTTCATAAGGACCATCAAATAGCATCACAGAATTAGCAGAAATATGTTTATAAACTAGAGAATTGGCTTGAGCTTTGGAAAATCAGGGTTAACGAACAGAAATGTATTCATATAACTTTCACATTGCGAAAAGATACCTGCTCGTTCATCAGAATAAATAACCAAATTATCCCGTAACACAATGAAATCAAATACCCCGGAATCCACCTCGATCGTCGTTTAACTTGGAAGTCTCATATCGACGCAAAACTTACTCAGATGAGATTAAAAGCAGTGCAACTTAATTGGCTAATCGGCAGAAATTCTACATTAAAGTTGGATTGCAAACTCTTGTTGTACAATGCAATTCTAAAGCCAATCTGGTGTTATGGAATTCAATTATGGGGTACTGCCTCAGCATCCAACATTGAAAAAATTCAAAGGGGTCAAAATAAGATTCTAAGTATAATTACTGCAGCTTCATGGTACGTTAAAAATTCTCGAATTCACAAAGATCTAGGCATTCCTTTGGTGAAAGTCGAATGTACAAAATATGCCTCAAAATATGTCAGCAAACTGGAACACCATCCAAACCCACTTGCACGAGACATCCTGAACTTTAGTGGCCATGTTCGGTTGAGAAGGAAGGATACCCTTGCTTTAACTCAAGCGCAAAACAGATGACTGGATCAGTGGATGTAATTTTTTTGTAGTATCATAATATTTTGTCTAGCACTGGCTGGACTTATTATTTTCTTTTAGTATAAAGATTTTAAAACTTATTGTCATTTCAACATCTGAAGATTCAATAAATAAATAAAATGTATTAAAAAAAAATTATATCGGAGGTGCCACGCCCCCTGTCGCTACTACTCCCATTTTTTCCACAAATATTTAAACAAACAATGGAAATTGAAACCGACAGATTGCCAGCAACGACTTTACGGCAAAAAAACGCAGAAAATCATACTTTTATTTATAATTTAATTATGAGCAACGAAGCCCATTTCCGATTCGTTAATAAACAAAACTGCAGGATGTGGGCTACGGAAAATCCGAGAATAGTTCACAGATTTTTGTAGTATGATTTTTGTGTATATGTAATTGATCTATCTAAAGTTTTGAATCAATACCGATATTTATAAGATATATATAAAGATTAATGACTTTATCGGATGTAGTCCTTATATGGGAGCTATGACCAATTATTGGTCGACCACCATAAAATTTAGTACAACAAATATATAACAATAAGGATTATTTCTGTTGAATTTTAATCTATTAACAATAACCGGAAAAAATCGTTTTGCGATTTCTTTTTATACGAAACTTATTTTTGCTGAATTTTGTATTAATATTCCAATTTTATAGGCATTTTTTTAATAAACCATATTTCGGGAACATATTTGTACGGGAGCTATGAGAAATAATGAAACGATTCCTACTATTTTATTCACTATTTCGTATTTTATCATAGAAATAACGTGTAAAAAACGCTAACCGAACAGGAAACTGCAATTGTTTAAAATGGAATGGTAAATCTGTTGGTAGCATTGGAATGCGTAGCAAAAGTACATATGTACCTTTATATTTTCCTGTTATAATGGTCGCTTCTATTAAATTATTTCTCAGTTTTTTTTACTGCAAGTCGAGTGCTATTGCAAAACCGTGGTGATCGATATTACCCAATAAAATAATTGGCAGTTCAATATTAAGTTGTAGCACATGTGGTGGAAAGCCTGGCACAATGGCTTTACGGGTTGCTTTGCCGCATTTCAAAGTCATATCCATCTTCTCTATATGGAAAAATAATAGGATCCTGAAGCGCGTCATATGAGCGATGCATTTCAATGGGCGAGGACATGCCCCTTTGTCCATTTACAACTTTATATAGCCAAATATAATCGACGTACGTCAAAAAATGCCCAAAACAGCATATATCTTATTATTCCTTCCAAAGTCACAGTAACATGCTGTCAAAATTTCAGAAGATCGGTCCAGAGGTTTGGACTCTATTAAGCACAAACATACAGACAGACATTCATTTTTATATATGGGCAATTTCACGTCAAGTGAGCCAACTTTTAAAATCGATGTCTTCCGAATTGGATGCAATTTGCACCAAGATTAGTACTATTGGATAGTAGGCCAGACAAAAATTTTCTGCTCTATCAGTCAAAAACTGCCGGAGTTAGAGGGGGTCAAAGTTGGACATTTTGGTCATACAGGGTTTTTTTAAATGAGTGTAACTTTTCACCTATCGGTCCTAGCAAAAATTGTCCAGAGAACTTTAGATAGCTATTTCTTTAATCATTCCAAAAATATTTTTTTTTAATTTAAAAATTTTTTTTTTAAGTTTTTTCAATTTGGGCCCTTTTTTCCTTAAAAGAGAGCTTATACAATTTCCTTTAATGCCTTTATAATCGCTTAATGGAATGCGATTGGGATATCTATCAAAAAAATTATTTTTTAACTCAAGAATAGGATTTTTCAATATTTGGCACATGTATCATTTTCATTTTCTCCCATTTTTTATGTTTTTTTTTCAAATGCAGTTTTTTTTATTTTCCCTCAAAAGAAACTTTAGACCATTTCCTTTCACTTAGTAGCAAGAGGCATATCGATAAAAAAAAATAGTTTAACTCAAACAAGTAAGAGCGCTATATTCGGCTATGCCGAATCTTATATACCCTTCACCTTTGTTGTGGATGCATAATTATATTAAATACATACATACATATCTATATTATACTAGCTAAACCCGGTGTGCTTCGCTACCCCCTCGCAAAACGCGCAAAGATATACACATTAAATTTCTTATGTGCACCCTCCACACAGACCCCAATCACCCCTGAAAATTTCATTGAAATCGGGCAAACCGTCTAGGAGGAGTATGCGAACAGGAAGTTTTGCCACTTAATTTTATATATATAGATTGTTACGTTTTTACCTTTTAAATATTGTTACGTGTTTACCTTTTAAATACGGTGCTTTATTTCCTTTAAATAAACCGGATTCTCTTTAATTGCAAAATAAAAGCAGCAACTAGTTTAAAGAAAATATGTACAACGAGTTTTTATTTATTTAAATGTACACAAACACAATTAAAAAAGGGTGTAATGAACACACTGTCTTTTACACACTTATGACGTTTTCTTTTCTGGCAAAAATGTTACACGTTTTTCCCATTTCGCATCTTTTTTAATTTTTTTGTGTTCTTTTCTGAAAAAATGTCAACACTGCTAAAGTGTAGTGTGTTCTTTTCTATAAATGTCACACTATAAATTTAAAAAATGGTGCACCTTTCACACTCTGTATTTTTAGAGGGGGAGAATCGCACGATAAAACAGCTGACCAGTGATGCCAACTTTTGAGACTCAAAACGCGTAAACATTTTTGAAAAAAGGGCTAAATGGAAAAAAATCCATATAAAACCACATCCAATTTTCTTTTTTTCGCGTTGTGAGTGACTAAAATCCGTCTAAATCTAGCCCGAAAAGGGCTAAGTTGGCATCGCTGCAGCTGACATTTGTTTTGTTTATGAATGTGTATTTGTGTTAAGAAACAAAAAAGATATATACAAAAAGGAAAATATTACTACTTTATGTGCTGAAAAAATTTTGGATGACTTGTTGGATTCATGTTCATCATCTGATGATGATAAAATATTTTATATGATTATGGAAAGAAATCCACAACCGCGAGTGAAAGGCTTTGTAGAAAACGTAATTAATGAATACTCTGAAGTTAATGTATGTCAAATTTCATAGGACAATATCTCCTACTTCATATATAAGAAGAATGTATGTTTATATATATAATTTTTATAGTTTAAGAAGAATTTGCGTATTAGTCGGGAAGGTGCCATTGGTCTTTTTGATAAATATTCATTATCTTAATTCAAGCGATCTTACCAGGGAGCTATCTGCTTCTTCTTTTTTAACAAAAAACAAAAACAGCTGTACATAAAAAAAAGTGTTACACTGTTGTAATTTTATGTTCTATTCTGACCATTAAAAATGCGACATCTTTAAAATGTGGGGTAAACATTATAAAAATGTACATAATAAAGGTGTAACATTTTATTTCAGAAAAGAAAACACCATTATATTACGGTTTAAAAACACACTTAAAGTTTTCGAACACTTTGTTCAATGCCATCTGTTAATGAACAATATTAATACACTAAGTTTTTTTGATGAAATTTTCAGAGGTTGTCTCGGATTTTTGCTCATATCTCCGTTATTTATGGACGGATTTTGCTGATTTTAAATAGCAAACTTCTCGAAAGCATGTCTGACAGAATTATTGAAGATTTGGATCCCGAAGATATTTGTAGCTTACTTGCCGTATAACCGATACTAATATGATTTTTGAATTAAAATTACTGATCCATATAAAATTTGGTTCGATATCGATATTTATTCGATATTTTTGTGGGTTTATTTGTTTTTTGGAAATGGTTCTTATATGGCAGCTATGACAAATTATGGGCCGATCTTCTTTAATTTTGGAACAGTTATTTTCATGCATATGAGGATATTTCACGTCGAATTTCAACATAATACGTGGATTTCGGTAGTGGACCTTATGTAGGGCATATTGTCAAATATGGACCCATATTCTCAAAATCCAGCAGTTAGATTAAGGCATGCATGTAAATGATCCGTGTAAAATTTTGGATTGGTACCCTTATTTTTAAGATATTTATGAGTATTAAAGTGAGTTTCGGAAGAGGGCTTTATATGGGGCATAGAGTTAAAAATAGACCAAAATTCACAAAATTTAGTGGGATGATTTTTGTATATATGTAAATGATCTGTGTAACGTTTTGAGTCTGTACCGATATTTATACAATATATATAGGGATAAATGTCTTTTTCAGATGTGGTCCTTGTATGGGAGCTATGACTAATTCTGGGCCGACCACCATAAAATTTAGCATAACAATTTATTTGCCTATAAAGATTATTTATGTAATAGCTTATATATCTATCTCTTTTAGTTATGTAATTATAATTTAAAATACTCTTTATTACACCTAGAGAAATAATAAGAACTTAACAATTAGTGTATTAATCTACTATCTTAAATCTACCTTAGGTGTACAGAATGGTTGAAGAAATAGCTATCTAAAGTCCTTTGGACAATTTTTGCTAGGACCAATAGGTGAAAAGTTACACTCATTTTAAAAAAACCCGGTATGACTAAAATGTCCAACTTTGCCCCCCTCTAACTCCGGCAGTTCTTGACTGATAGAGCTGAAAATTTGTGTCTGGCATACTATCCAATATATACATATGTATATACAGGTATCCCTCGGTTTACACGGCAGTTTATTTGCGCGGTTTCGATATAACGCGATTTAATAATAGTGACCGTTTTTCTGCATAACGCGCTTTTTTTACGCGTTTTTAGTATAACGCGGTTTAAAAATAGTGGCAACCCTCAAATTGCGCGCATTTCACCATTATTTAGAACATTATCAGCTGTTTCCAAAAAAGAACAGGTTCAATTTAATTTGCAGTGGAAAAAATCTTTAAAGGTAATAAATAATAATTTATTTGCTGTGGTTTTGTGTAAAATATTATTTATTTCAGAAATGCCACCAGAAAAATCAAATTCAAATTCTAAAAGAAAGGTTTTGTCATTGCAAGACAAAATAAATATCTTGGATCTTGCAGAAGGGAGAAAAGATAGCATCTGTAGCAAAATCCCTGAATTTGAATGAATCAACAGTAAGAACAATCCAAAAAAATTATACAAAAATTCGAACAAGTCTTTGTTCTGGATCTTCTGATACTATTAAACCGAGATGGTTTAATAGAAAAAATGGATAAATTATTAATTATTTGGATTGAACATTAGAGTTGTAAAAGTATCGGCTATTTGGTACCGAGTACCCGATACCACATAATTTTTCGAGTACTCAATACCAAAAAGTACCTACCCGTTACTTTTAGGGTTGCATTTTTTCTCACTTTTTACTTAAAAATATGCCGAAAAAATACAACAGAAAAAATATATATGTACATTATTATTAGCAAAAAAAAAGGGAAAACCCGTTTTTAAAAAACGTGAAATATTTAACAATGTCTACAAAAAGAAGTGTTCGGCTTCATTTTAAAGAAACAAAAGAAGATAAAGCTAAATGCAATATATGCAAAAAAGAAATTTCTTTCAAAGGTAAAAATAATTAAAATAAATATATTGTAAAATTATTAATTGTTTTTTATTTAAGGTGGTGGAACCTCAAACCTGAAGAAACATTTGCATTGCAAACATCCTACACTGGAATATACAAAAGACGAAAAGAGCTGCTCTGAAGGTAAAAATATCTGAAAATTATTTATGTATAATTTTATATTTTTTTTTTACATTTAGATGAACTGATTATTCCAAAAAAATTACAAAGAACTCTTGAACACTGTAATGTGTATGCCAGTCTACCGAAATCACGAGAAAAAACAATTAACAAGAGTCTAGTTCGTATGGTTACAAAGGATTTACAACCACTTTCCATCGTGGAAAATATAGGATTCAAAGAATTTGTTAAAAACTTGAATCCATCATATTCACTACCGTCTCGTTATACTGTTACCAATAAGCTTTTGTCGAATGAATACAAAGCACAATATAAAGAGGTAAACAAATTAATATCCGATGCCGAAAGCGTTTGCCTTACCACAGATGCGTGGACGTCTATAGCAAATGAGTCATATATCTCATTAACTGCCCATTTTGTTTCAAAAGATTGGACTTTGCATTCGGTATTTCTGAATTGTTTTAAAACAGTACAAGATCATACTGCAGAGAATCTAAAAGATGAACTGTTAGGTGTAGTTAATATGTGGCCAATATTTTGGCAACTGTTAGAAATGCGAATTGGACCAGCCTGCCATGCTTTGCCCATACTTTGCACTTAGTAGTGATTGACGCCCTACAAGACCCATATGTACTCAACATTATCACCAAATGTAAGTCAGTAATGGATCATTTCCATAGAAGTACAAAAGCTACTAATAAATTAAAAGAGATTCAAAATCAAATGGCTAAAAAAGAGTTAAAAATCTTAAATTCAACACCTACCCGGTGGAATTCATATCTTAAGATGCTAGAACGTTTTATAGAAAATCAAGAGCCTTTGGAAGCTACTATAGCTTTACTTCACAAACCAATAGAACTATTGACCTTAGAAGAATGGGAGATTGGAAAGAAAGTATGTAATATTTTGCATCCCTTTGACGAAATAACGGTGGAAATTAGTGCTGAAAATTACACAACAGTGTCAAAAATAATAGTTCTGGTTCGTGGACTACAAGCTATTATAATTAAGAAAAAAATGGAAAATAATTCTGATGAAATTTTCCATTCATTGAAAAAATAATATACAATTTGAATAAGCGTTTTTATAGATTAGAATCAATCGACATACTTTCCATTTCAACATTTTTGGATCCTCGATTTAAATCAAAGGTATTTACTGATGCTACGGCTATTAAGATTGTAAAAGATAAAATATCAGGTATGTACAACGTTCAAGCAATGGAAATTTTATCACCCGAACTACAAGCCGAAGCTCAATATGGGATGAGTTTGACAACATTTCTGCTCCTAAAACAAATACTTCTAAGTCTATAATTGAAATAAATAATTATGGGCATGAAGATTTGTTGGCTCGGAAGTCCGATCCATTGGAATGGTGGAAGTCCCGAGAAAAGGTTTATCCTGGATTGTCATATATAGCAAAAAGATACCTTGTTGCCACATCAGTTCCAAGTGAAAGAGTTTTTTCAGCAGCTGGGCAAGTCCTATATGATCGCAGAAGCCAACTTAAATCAGAAAATGTAGGAAAAATTCTATTTTTACATCTTAATGATAAATACTAACAGAATTTTTTCATTAAATATTTATTTTTAAAAATCATAAGCTGTATAAAACAGTATATTAACAAAAAAAAACCCCTATTTTTTCGTTTTGAACTATACGAATATTTTTATTTTTTTAATGTCTAATAAAAATTAATTTAAATAAAAATACACATAAAATAAACAGATCAAAAAGGCATTTTTAAAATATATCAGAGATAATTAACAAAAAACTTAAAATAAAAAAAATTACGTCAAATTGTAGTTAAAAGTATCGGGTAGTATCGAGTACCCATTTAAAAGGTATCGAGTAGTAACCGGTACTTAAAAGTAACTGGGTTTTACAACACTATTGAACATGCTATAGATAAACACATTCCTCTTTCTACTAATATTATCAAACAAAAAGCTCTAAAAATATATGATTGCTTGGAACAACCAGATAACACAACTTGTAAAAGTAAATTTTTAGCTAGTAATGGGTGGTTCGAAAAATTCAAAAAAGAGCTGGTTTACGTAGTCTTCTTATACAGGGAGAATCCTCATCCTAAGACAAAACTGCTACAGAAGAGTTTCCTAATAAATTACTCCAATTAATAACAGCACGGTTTTAGTAAAGGTCGTTCAACAGTAACTAATCTCATGCAACTGACCACTATAGTAAATCGTGGATTTATTAAAACGAAATTTACAGATTGTATTTACACGGATTTTAGTAAAGCTTTTGATAAAGTCAATCATGAATTACTTCTGATGAAGCTTCATGCTATGGGACTTACACACGGGAGCTTAAATTGGATTAAATCATATTTAACAAACCGAAAACAAAATGTTGTTTTCAATAATACTACATCAAAAAATATTATTGTAAGTTCTGGAGTGCCCCAAGGCAGTCACATTGGTCCAATTTTGTTTTCTTTATTCATCAATGACTTGCCGTGCGTAATTAAATATTGTAACGTCTTAATGTATGCCGATGATGTGAAGATATTTCATAGCTATAACAATAACATTGAAAAAAATTTGCTGCAACATGATTTAGATGAACTATTTCAATGGTGCGTGCTTAATTTAATGGAACTGAATCTGAAAAAATGCAAACATATGCGTTTTTCAAGAAATGATAACGCTTTATTTAACTTTACATTGGGCGGACATCAACTTGATTTGGTTACGGAATTTTCAGATCTTGGAGTAATTTTGGATCCAAAAAACACATATATATGATGGTAAACAAAGCTCGTGGTGTGTTGGCTTTTATAAAACGTTGGGCTAAGGAGTTTACTGAACCAATCATTACTAAACGGTTATACACATCTTTAGTCAGACCAATCTTGGAATATGGATCTGTTATTTGGGATCCGGATGCGGATTATCTTAAAAACATAATAGAATCAGTTCAAAAACAGTTTCTTCTTTTTTGTTTGGGTAATTCAACATGGAATCCTAACGTCATTATTCCTCCTTATACTACAAGGCTTGCATTAATAAAATTACCAACGTTGGAGAGCAGAAGAACTATGCTTAGCGTTTCATTTTTATTTAACCTAATAAATGGTGCAGTCTGTTCTGACTTCCTACTCAGCAACATAAACTTTAATGTTCCTCATCGATTAACTCGTTTCTACATTCCAATTTATATTCAAATTAATCAAACAAATTATGCTAATTCTGATTCTCTTAGAAAATTGTGTAAACATTATAATTATTTTTATTTTCTAATTGATTTTTCTGTTAATGTTAATGTAATTAAACGTAATATCACTTTGTACCTTAATCAGTGTAATTAAATGGTTGTCTAATTTTTTTTATTATTTTGTATAGTATATAAATTTTTTATAATTGGTCTGTAAGGATTTATTCCGTGGACCTAAAATAAAATAAAAAATAAATAAATGGCGGTTATCATCCCCACCAAGCGTTTAATGTTGACGATACTGGGTTGATTTGGAAGACGATACCAAAACGCTGTTTTGTTTTGGATACAAATTCTACCGCCGCCGGTCACAAACAGTCTAAAGAAAGAGTAACACTTTTGATGTGTTCTAATGCGTCAGGAGATTTTGTAATGAAACCTTTGTTTTTAAATAAGTTCATGAACCCAAGATGCATGAAACATGTTAATAAGTCCAAGCTTCCCGTATATTGGAGGGCAAATAAAAAGGCGTGGGTGACTTCTAAAGTGTTTGACAATCAGATAGTCAACCTTCAATGAGTATTAAATATTTAAGCTTTTTAGTACAGATTTTTTTAAGGGATCAAAAGACTTATACACCCCTATCGAGAATAAAAATTCAACATGATATTTGTTCCCTTTTATTTTTTTAACATTGAATTTTAATAGGAAATGTGAAAAGGAAACAAATTTCATGTGGAATTTTTATTCACGATAGGGGAATAATCTATTCGTAGCCTTAGGCCCAATAAAACAGTGCGTATTTAAGTGCCATTTATTTTTAAAGTGCATTTATGTACAAAATTTTGTTTTTCACTGAAAACTTAAATGCTACTTAAATGGCCAACGATGTTCATTTAAGTGCAACTTAAGTTTTAAACATTGAACATATGGTTTTGACATTTGTTTTTGTTTTTTTTTTCTTTTCAATCATTCTGCTGTATTTTTTAACAGCGTCCAACAAGAAGTCAAAAGTTGGGACTTCTTTTATCCATATTTATGCCACCAAATTTAATATATAAAACACACAAAACAATAAAACACACAAAACAATACAACAAGTAAACACAAAAACCGAAACACAAAATTGTTGGCAAATTTTATTAAAAAAATCAGCTGTTTTCTGAAATATATCGATAATTTTGTTGACATTTCAAAGTGCTACCATATTTTTACCACAAAATCATAACAGCAATTAAGTATGACTGAAAAAATGAATCTGTATTTAAATGCAACTTAAGTTTTTATGAAAATTAACTAAAACTACACTTAAATACGCACTGTTTTATTGGGCCTTAGACATTTAAGTAAAATGAAGTAAATACTTAACAGTTTCTATACTTTTAGTACTGCTTATTTTAAATTTTTTAAAGCGATAGTTTTGTACAATCACCAGCATCGTTATTAGAAAAGTATATTTTCTATTTACATCAGAACATGCCGTACATTAATATATAAATACCACTCGACGATTCGTATTTATGAACTGAATGACAAACAATCTGGAAAAAACATACAGTTTTCATAATTAATATTTTTTAACAGATTCTTTTCGAAAAAAAATAAAACCCTTGTTTTTGACAAATTCTACTCAAATTTTGAACTCTAACCGCTGGTAAGCCCTGACAACTTTAATGTTTTCTGATATTGGCCATACTGATGTAAAGGGTAGTCTTTCCGCAAATATGTACATTAGGGGTGGAATAGTGTTATATGGAAATCCTTAGTAACAAAATTTGAATACGCTAGAACCCTTAATTTTGTGGGGTTTGGCAAAAAAATGCATGAGCCAAAAAATTAGGGGGGTGGGATGGGGGTAAATGGCGCCTCATCAGGGTCAAAAGTAGGAGAAAACAAGACAAAATCCACGTAAAGCTTCATAACTGTCCCTGAGTCGCACTTACAGGGTTAAAATGTGAGACCGACCCACACTAATATTTCCTCTCCTACATTTTTTATGAACACACCTACCCCCTATCTGCCCTCCTTAAGGGTGCTCCCATACAAAATATTAATTTTTATAAAATTAGCCCTCACCGCCCTAACTAGCCCCAGATTGCTCCTAGAGGAGTAAAATGTATGACCGACTTTAATATTTTTGTTGTCTTAACATTTTCTAAGAACATACCTATCCTCCATCTTCAGTCATTAGGGTGGGCCCCATACAAAAATTTTAATAAAAAAAAATTTTTATATATTTTTGTAATTGATTAATATTTATTATAACGATAATTAAATTAATTCGTTTTTATTATGCGAAGGATATTTTGATCTATTTTCAGCGACAACTTGAAGCAAAAATATTTTTTCTTCCTCGTTACGGCACAATATGTTGTTATAATCTTCTATTAATTTTACTCCTCTTTCGGCAGCGTCATTGACAACATGTAATTTACGCAATATTTCTATAGCTTGCTGGTAATCTTTGCGTTCTTCCCAGATTTCTGGATCTGTAACTATAAAGTCCAATGATAGTCCAAAGCGTACGAAAAATTTGGCTGTTTCAGGTGTAGTGGCCATGTATATACATGCCAAGGTAAGAAACGTTTGAATTTCTCTTGAATGTGACAGACAGACAGACGGACATCGCTTAATCGATTTGATACCACATCCACAAATACTGGGCAATTTCAAGGTGCGTCTCTTTTGCTGGAGCAAATACTAAAGCGAGATCTTTTCTATCTGCCATGTAGACATCACATTTATGAATTGCTATTAAAAGAAGTATTTGATGCTAAATTCGGTAAAATGTCTGCGCCAGGAGTGCCAATGTTTTCTCGTTTTAAAGGGCAATGGCAAAAAATTAAAGATAAACCTTATAGTTGTGGCATAGAAGATAATAGTGTTGCAGAGAAAATACCAATTGAAGTTCAATTAGAGATCAAGTCTTTTTCCTTAGCGCAACTGAAGGAAAAGCAACCTAGAGACGATTATAAAGAGTTTCTTGAAATAATTTTATTGTTCCTTGGTGAAATTATTCCATATTATCATTTTAGACCACCAGGAGCCGTCAGCCATGCTCGATGGATGGCTAAAGGCATAATATACTGCATAAAAATATTTTTATTTCGAAAATATCTCGGCTTGTGCGAAGAAGAACTAAGTGGACTTCGCGATATTACAGTTTTCATTGTAATACTTTACGTGAAAGCTTGGTTTAACAGCACAAGTGCAATCGCAGCTCCAAATAATGATTTAAATTTCTTAAAAGCGATTGCTGATTATGCTTTAATTGATGATGTTGTGTCGCAAAGATTGTGGAAAAGATTCTCTGGACATCTTTGATATCTTAGCGGAGAAGCTGTTTCTCTAGCATTATTTGATAAAAATGTCCCCTACAACACCAAACGTAAAATGGCGAATGCAATTCGTGCATTTAAGAATGATATGTTTAAGAAAAGCGATGACAGCGAGGAAGAAGACGACGTGGATACGTTGGAAGAAGAGGGCGCTAGTAAATTAGACGATTACGACAGCAGTATTAATCAAAATCGTCCAGCCCATATTTTTGGATTTAAATGTGTAAAAAGAATTACCGTGGACTCACAACGAATAAAGGAAGAACTTATTAATAATGATTTAAGCCAATACATAACACCTGAAACAGCCAAATTTTTCGTACGCTTTGGACTATCATTGGACTCTATAGTTACAGATCCAGAAATCTGGGAAGAACGCAAAGATTACCAGCAAGCTATAGAAATATTGCGTAAATTACATGTTGTCAATGACGCTGCCGAAAGAGGAGTAAAATTAATAGAAGATTATAACAACATATTGTGCCGTAACGAGGAAGAAAAAATATTTTTGCTTCAAGTTGTCGCTGAAAATAGATCAAAATATCCTTCGCATAATAAAAACGAATTAATTTAATTATCGTTATAATAAATATTAATCAATTACAAAAATATATAAAAATTTTTTTTTATTAAAATTTTTGTATGGGGACCACCCTAATGACTGAAGATGGAGGATAGGTATGTTCTTAGAAAATGTTAAGACAACAAAAATATTAAAGTCGGTCATACATTTTACTCCTCTAGGAGCAATCTGGGGCTAGTTAGGGCGGTGAGGGCTAATTTTATAAAAATTAATATTTTGTATGGGAGCACCCTTAAGGAGGGCAGATAGGGGGTAGGTGTGTTCATAAAAAATGTAGGAGAGGAAATATTAGTGTGGGTCGGTCTCACATTTTAACCCTGTAAGTGCGACTCAGGGACAGTTATGAAGCTTTACGTGGATTTTGTCTCGTTTTCTCCTACTTTTGACCCCGATGAGGCGCCATTTACCCCCATCCCACCCCCCTAATTTTTTGGCTCATGCATTTTTTTGCCAAACCCCACAGAATAAGAGGTTCTAGCATATCGAAATCAAGAAGTCGATCACTATCCCACCCCTAATGTACATACATACATATGTATGTACATATAACACTTTTTAATCTCGAAAACATATTTACAAATTGCCAAACTATTTGCTTAACAATCTACTATTTGCAACTTAAATATACCGTTCGTCAAAATTTAGAGCAACATTTTTTATGAACACCAATAATGTTGAATACGGGAAAACTCAACATTACGAGTATTGTTTAATAATATTGAATAATAATAAACGCCGGGGACAAACAGCTAGTTATCAATAAATGAATTATTAATTGTTAATTGGATGTATGTTTCTAAATTTTACATAATGTCTTCACATAGCATGAGTTGGATGAATATAAGCCTCAAAGGCTCAATAAGATGAAATCGACTTTCAACTAGATATACTAGTTAAACAAATTACTCAACTGTTTAATCTTTATTGAGAAATGTTGCACACATATTTTAAATTTTTCATTAACATAATGAATACTTACATATTTCTATAAATCAATTTTATGTTCACCATTATGTACCTACTTACCAACCACATTTTAACCCAATTTTCTGTTTAGCTAAACTGAATGCAATGAAATGTTACTTTTAATCTTTAAAAAATTCGCCAACAAAACTCATTACCTAAATCGCAATGTTGTTTATCATATTTTTATATAACTTTGCCGAAACCGCACAATTTTTTCAGAAGCAGAATTTTTGGTTAATGCTTTTACGAGTATGCTTTGATTTTTTCCTCTTTTGTTCATTCTTTTTGTTTTATTTTACATCAAAAGTGTTTTTTACAAGTTCGTAGAAAATAAAAAATATAAACAAAACAAATGAGGTTCTCATAAAACAAAAACATTTAATTTTCAATTTTCTTTCCACGGTGGGACAAAACGAAAGTATGTTGGATATAAATATGATATTTCTTACAATCTTTTCCTAATCAGATAATCATTAAACAAAATTACTTTAAACAAGTAAGAATGCTATATTCGGCTATGCCGAATCTTATATACCCTTCACCTTTGTTGTGGATGCATAATTATATTAAATACATACATACATATCTATATTATATTGTTACGTTTTTACCTTTTAAATATTGTTACGTGTTTACCTTTTAAATACGGTGGTTTATTTCCTTCAAATAAACCGGATTCTTTTTATTTGTGAAATAAAAGCGAGTTTTTATTTATTTCAATGTACACAAACACAATTCAAAAATGGTGTAAAGCTATGTGTCCACGATGGCCAGATATTACAACGTTGTCCGAAAAATGTGCAGAAAATGTCTAGCAACCGTGTAAACTTAAAATTGTTGTCTTCCAACGTTGTAAGAAAAAGCATTTTCAGTACATTGGAAGACAAAAATATTTTCAGACATCTAACAATCGTGTAAACACACAATTTTGTCATTGTCATTGTTTTAAGACAATTGACAAACACTTTTCATTGTCATATGTGCAAAGTTTATGCATCTGCCAATTGCAGCATTGTCATAGAAATTATTACTAAATGCAACTCTGTATATACATAAATAATAAACAAACAAGTGTGCATTAATAAAATTTTTGAAAAAAGTGTAAGAAAATTAAAGTGTGCATTAATAAAATTTTTAAACACACACACAGAGATGCAAAACAATTTGACAATGCCGCACAACAATCTGACAACCGTGTAAACTGACAACTTCGGTTGACAGATAAATTCATTGTGTGACAATTGTGTGCAAATGAAATTGTTAGTTTTCTTACAGTCGTGTAAACTGACAATTTACCTTTTGCTAAAAATTTTTCAATGTCAATACATTGATAGATATGACAACGTTGTAATATCTGACCATCGTGAACACATAGCTTATTGAACACACTGTCGTTTTACACACTTATGTTACGGTTTAAGAACACACATAAAGTTTTCGAACACTTTGTTTGGTCAACGCCATCTGTTGATGAACAATATTAATACACTACATTTTTTGATGAAATTTTCAGAGGTTGTCTCGGATTTTTGCTCATATCTCCGTTATTTATGCACGGATTTTGCTGATTTTAAATAGCAAACTTCTCGAAAGTATGTCTGATAGAATTATTGAAGACTTGGAACCCGAAGATATCTGTAGCTTAATTGCCGTATAACCGATACTAATATGATTTTTGAATTAAAATTACTGATCCATATAAAATTTGGTTCGATATCGATATTTATTAGATATTTTTGTGGGTTTATTTGTTTTTTGGAACTGGTCTTATATGGCAGTTATTTTCATGCATATGAGGATATTTCACGTCGAATTTCAACATAATAACGGTATATTTAAGATACGTGGATATAGTGGACCTTATGTGGGGCATATTGTCAAATATGGACCCATATTCTCAAAATCCAGCAGTTAGATTAAGGCATGCATGTAAATGATCCGTGTAAAATTTTGGATTGGTACCCTTATTTATAAGAGATTTATGAGTATTAAAGTGATTTCCGGAAGAGGGCTTTATATGGGCCATACGGTTAAAAATAGACCGAAATTAACAAAATTTTGTGGATTGATTTTTGTATATATGTAAATGATCTGTGCAAAGTTTTGAGTCGGTACCGATATTTGTACAATATATATAAGGATAAATGTCTTTTTCAGATGTGGTCCTTGTATGGGAACTATGACCAGTTCTGGGCCGACCACCATAAAATTTAGTACAACAATTTATTTGCCTATAAAGAGTATTTATTCCGTTTAACATTATTTATATCTGTTTTATACGTATTTAAGTGAATTTTTGAAGTGGACTTTATATGGGGTCTATGGTCAAACATGGAGCGAACTAAAAAACTTCGTTTTGCGATTTCTTTTTGTATAAAACTTATTTTTGCTGAATTTTGTCTTGATATTCCAATTTTATAGGCATTTATTTATCATTAAGCCATATTTCGGGAATATATGTATATATTTGTATGGGGGCTATGAGAAATCATGGACCGATTCTTACTATTTTCCGCACACTTTCTTCTTTTATCATACATACAACGTATACAAAATTTCATGGTATTATCTGCAATATATTTCAAAATATTGCAATAAAATGGACGAAAAATATCGAATTTTTATGGAGGTGGTCTCACATATTGGTTCATAACTCTAGTTGGCCTAAACCGATTTTGCTGATTTTAAATAGCAAACTTCTCGAAAGCATTTCTGACAGAATTATTAAAGATTTGGATCCCGAATATATCTTGCGACTTCAAAAAACTGATTTCAACATCCAGACAGACAGACGGGCATGGCTTAATAGACTCCGATAAGGATCCAGAATATATAGAAAATTATATTGTGGAAATTTCACACGGAATGACAAACTTATATATACCCTTCTCATGGAGGTGAAGGGTATAATTACAACAAATTTGATAAAGCAACATTAATAAATATTGTGCATTGCCAGCTAGTGAAATTTGAGGGTGTTTTCAAAACGTTCCCTGCAGGAGATTGAACAATTATTAAAGTAGTATTGTACTAGTACAAAAATCACCAGAACTAGTTCCCAACTGTAAACTTTCCTATACAGTAGTTTTGACTTAATTGCCACTCCTTTAGCTGCCAATTTGAGATACCTGCCAAAAACCACAAAATTTCACTCATTTCTTCAATTTCGTATGAAATGTACTTGTTTAAGTGCCAATTTCATACGTGCCAATTTAAGTTAGCTGCCACAAATATTTGGAATTATTATCCCATATTCGTTGATAATTTTTCATTTAATTACCACAAAATTTTTTTCCAACTGTTGCTAACGGAAAAATATTGAAGTTCAGTATCTACCTCCAAATACTACTGCCATACTACAGCCCTTGGATCAAGGTATTATGCATACCTTTAAATCTTACTATAGACAAATTATTGTTAAAAAGCAAATATCTGCTTTGGAGAGAGTAGTTTCTAAAACGGTCATGGTGGCTGGTAATTCCAGGGACTATTTCATCAAAGAATTAAAAAATGTATTTTTTAAGGCTGGATTTAATAAAGCTCCTGAAAGAGACCTTATCATTCAAAATACAGACTTTCTGGAACTGATACCAAATTATTCAGACTATATTAACTGTGACGGCGATATTGATTGTTACGGAGAGTTATCGGATAATGAAATTCTCGAATCTATTAAAGAAACTAGGCACTCCTACTGAGGATGAAGACATTGAAGATGAAGGAGACACTGAAGAAAATAACGTCTCATTCAAAATTCAATCGACTAAGGAGGCATTAGAAGCTTTGAATGTCCTCCAAAAATATTGTATGCACCACGAGATTGATATAATTCCAAAAACTATTGCGGATCATATCCTAAAAGGGTCTATAAAAGCTTTTAATCAAACTTTAATTACTGAATATTTTTTTTAAAGTTACTTTTTAATTACCTGTTCCTTGTTTACTTGTTCCTTTTAATTTATATTATTTTTCCTGAAGTACCTTTATGTTGTTTTATTAATAAATAATAAATGAAAAGAATATTTATATTTTTTTTCAAGTTTTGGTTGTAAAAATAGGATATTGTGCGAATCGCACTTATGGGCCACTTCTATGGCTGGTAAACGAATCAGATAACTGGCAATTTTTGGCAGTTAAAAAAATTTAACTTAAGTGCCATTTTGACTTACCTGCCACAAAATCCGTGCAAAACACGGTGTGGCAGTTAAGTCAAAATTACTGTACTATCTTAATGCTCAAATTAACATTGGGTGTGTTAGGAAAATTACTAGTACCATTGGTACTAGATGAATACTAGGCTGATACTAGTACTATTAGTACTAGATGATAACTAGTACAATTGACTCTAGGCGAATACTAGTACAATTAGTTCTACATTAAGAACTAGTACTCTTGGTACTAGATGGGAACTAGTGCAATTGATTCTAGGTGGATTCTAGTGCCATTTCTTCTAGTCGGATACTAGTACAATTAGTTCTGCATTAAGAACTGGTTTACATATAAAAAAATCACAAAAATTGTTGGTTTTATTAAACCCAATAAAAATTGTAAAGCCTTTTAGTTTATAAAAAAAGGAAATGGACAATTCTTTTTGTTTTGATTTTTATACATTTCAATCTGAAGTTTGAAAAAAGGAAAGAATAAAAATATAAATTTTAAAACGTGTGTGATAAAAAAATGCGATACTCAAAATAGAATTAAATAGAATAGCTGAAGTAGAAGTTGCCTGTCTAGATTAGGACTAATAAAAATATTAATTTTTTATTTGATTTTTAATTATCATGTATTTTTTTGTTATAAACTTCATTTCTCCGAGGCTGATTAGACCTTTAAAAATAAAAATATTTGCACATATAAGTTATGTTTATAAAATTTGTTAGGTATAGTTATAAGACTTAAGTATCTGTTTCTTCTTGGAATCTTTAACTTTCTTTTCCAGTATTTGCACCTTCATTTTCTTTCTTGTTTTCCTTTTCAATACGATTTTTCTTAAAAATTCGTTTTTTTTTTAAGCTGAAAAGCTTTTCGTAGAGCAACATCTGGTTCATCCGTAAACAATCCAATGGTATCTGCAAACATATGTATGTATTTATAAAATATTAAAATTTAGCAAAAAAACTGTACGATTGAGGAATATACATATGTATGAAATTTATTTACCTATCAACGCAGAAAAAAACGTTTTCATATTTTTTTAAACTCCGCTTTTCATGCGTACCATCTTCGTTAAATTCGTTTATTAAAGTTTGGTCTAAAATTTCATTTAAGATACGTCCAACATTCCCTTTTAATAACGATTTCATTTGTTGTAAATATCGGAAATATTTTTATTATTTCGTCGACAGCCTTGTGTTGAGATGCAATATTTGAAAGCAGAACTTTGTGTTCGGCTAAAATTTCAATCATTGTATTATTTTGTTGCTGAATGGTATCTATTAAAACAATAAATTTATTCAATGAAAAATTAAAACCAATCTCAATCAAGTTACCTTGTAAATTTTGAACTTTATTTATTAGGTCTTCGCAATGTGGGCATTTTCTATCGGCTGAAATCAAAAATGTTGAGAAAGAGCAGTTCGTTTAAATTTATTTAAAATCAGTTTAATACTAAAAAAAAATCTCACCTTTTGAATAATATTTAAGTTGCGCCTTGCAAGGCTGTGACTCATTGTGGTTTGACATTTCTCTGTAGCAAATGGAAGACAAATGAATTTATATTGTAGACTTTTAAGCGAAAACTTTTCAGTTGCACCTAATTTTAATTGTGACTGGTATATCCCAATTTCAACAGAGTCTATGGGCTGTTCAAAAAAACTGGTTGTATCTAAAATACTTCTTCCTTCAACGTAGTTTTCATCTCCTCTTACAAATTTTTCAATTTTTATTGGAATGTGTGAGAGTACTGAACATATATTATTAGGGCTTTTAGTTGAAAAATAACAGTCATATATAGTCATATAGTCCTATATGCTCCCACTATTTCATCACCAATATATGTATAGTCATTTATTTTCGTTTCTGTATATAATATTACATGTTTTTCCTTCTTGACAATTTGTTGAAAAATTTTAGTTGGTTTTCGAACGTGTTTTTTTAGAATTTGTAATTTATTTTCAAATTCATACGCGGAGAAAGAAGAAAGGGGTCCATACTTTTCCGCGCAAGATGTTAAGTGTAAAAGATTGTGCACATTGAACGAAACGCTGTTTTCTCCAAAAACAATGGAAAAATTTTCCACGAATAGCTCTAAAAGTTCGTTTGCTTGACTTGTATTGGAAATTATTTGGAGAGGATTACAAAGTAATCTATATGCACAATGAAGAAGTAGAAAAGTGTAGTAGATGTCGTCGTGTACATTTTTATATAAAGCAATTATCCCTGTATATGCTAAAAACTGATGGAACTCAGTTGCTTTCCAGTTGTGTATTTCATCCAAACTCCTTGGTTTTCGTGGAAATTCTTTTGGAATACATTTGCGCATGTTGACCAGCTGTGATGATATATCAGAAATATTTGACTTTGGATTTTTTCTCAATGTTTTGTTATTAATTATCCGGAGAAGTAATTTTTTTGTTATACCTAAATCAATTAAGTGCATGCTGTCCAAAGGTGTTTGTGTAATCATTTTCATTCCTATTTTTTCAAGCGGAGTTTGGTTTTGTAAAATAGATTGGTTATGATGCTCGGGATATTTTCTTGTTTCAAAATCTTCATCTGAAATTAAATTTCCGCTAACTGTGCTGTGCTTATTTCTTCTTCTAAGTTTAGTTGAGGTCGATTTACAATTTCTTCACAAAATCTAATTTTTTTTTGGAGGATTTTCACTGCACAGAACTCTATTTTTATATACCGCAATTTGTTTTTTAATTTTGTTTTAAAATATCTTTTAGACGTATTCATTTTAAAATGTTTTATATAATGTGATTAAGTAAATTATAAACTTTGTAATATAATTTTTTTTCACTTGTTTAATAACTTTAGCACAATTAAATGAAAGGGGAAAAACAAAAATAAAATGTTTCTTCTTTATGCATGCTTGCCATACAATTTTTATTATTTAGTCAGTTACCGTGGTTTTAAATGTATGGCAGCACTTAAAAACTAAGAAATACAAAATAAAATTAAACATTTTTATAATAAAGTTTGAGGGCACAAATTTTGAAATTTGAAATTAAATTTATTAAGCCATACCAAATTATTTTAAAATTAAAAATTATTATACAAAAATTCTGTTAATCAACAACTGGTGCACTTGTACAACATCAATTACTAGTACTCATTAGCACTAGTATTTTTATTCACAAACTCTAACCTCATTTGCACTAGTGCCTTTTGTTCTAGTAATTGTACTAGTAGCTTTTAGGCAATTAACGCTTAATCTCCTGCAGGGTTCCTATAAACTGAAACGTAATACATACATATGTACGTGTATGTATGTATATATGACTTCTTTTGTTTGGTAATTTTGCAAAATATTTTAATTGTTTTATTAAATTTTATATCATTTCTGCTATTGAACAAATAGATTAATGTAAGAATGGTGTTAGTGTTATTAAAATATTTGTAAATTAGAAGAGTGCTGAAAAAAATATCATATTATTTAATTGTTGTATTTTGTTTTTGTTGCAATTTTTTATATTGTAATATTTATATTAGTCATTATTGTTTTATTATTCAAACTAAAAATTTCGCTATATTCATCACAGCAAATTCTGTCATCGAGCGCTTGAAGACGTTTGCGGTGAAAATGAGTGAGTAAAAATATATATAATCAGAATAAAACATAAATTTTCAATTTTAATATAACAATTTTCAACATTAACCTTTTCCTAGCTGACGGTACTAATTTGTACCACCTTTTGTAACGGTAAATTAAACAAACAAGAGACTTGTTGCAGCTTTCGCTCTGCTTAAATATCTCTTCTTAAAGAATTGATAATAATAATAAGAGTCAAAATAAAATTTTGAAAAATACTATAATTAGTTTCATTTATAATATCTGAACAGTAAAAAAATAATATATTTTTATTTTATCTGATAGCCGATAGGAAAGGGTTAATTTTTGCCAAGTTTATAATTATTATAATTGAATGTCTTATAATTAAAAAATCTAAATAATTCAAATCACTTTAACAGGTCTCCTTTTTTTTGTTTTGGTTTATTGTAATTTATGAGTTGTCAATTTAAATAATAGCTATCCTAAATAAATATTATACTTTTATGTTGCTCCAGATAACTCTATTCTAGTAACGTTGATCTTTTCTGAGCATTTCTGTTGCAAACCGCTTCATGATATTTTTTCTTTTTGACACATGAGGTTTTTTGTGCAAAGCACCCACGAAGTCTTGACTCATTTTGGCGTCTTCTTATTGTCCGTGTAGATAATGGTTACTAGTCCCATGAACTCGCAAGGGTTCGAAACTAGATAGACTGGAATCTGGTTTACCAGAGGCAGGTCGCTGTGGTTACTAGTCCCATGAACCCGCAAGGGTTCGAAATTAGGTGGATACTAGCTCCATGAATTTGCAAGAATTCGAATCTAGATAGAGTGAAATCTGGTTTACTAGAGGAAGGTCGAAGCCGACCGGAGTCTTTATCTGGTGCTGCGGGATCAGTTATTGCCCGGGGACATATCCCTAGTTTTATTATTAGGGTGACCGTCCCCTAACTGATGATTGGTTGAGGTCACTTCGGTGTCCACGCAGTGGCTGTGGTTTAATACCCAAAGCGGGGAGAATGGCATTTGATTAAAGGTCCGATGTAGCAATACTTCAGACTATCAATTTGCTCTAGGTGCTGTTGCCGAACTTAACAGAGCTGTTAAAATGTAGCGTAGACTCCTAGCTCTGTGCTCAGGAAGTAGTGGAGGGCGGGGCCTTCGTAGCATGTATGTCGACCGGGTCTTTGGACTTGGTTCGATACATAGCAGATTATAGACCTTGACCCTGCTTTGGTCTATGCAATGCTGCGTTGGTTCTGGCTCTTCGTTGCTTTCCTGGGCTATGTTAATTGTGCTGCATTACTGACGGCAGGGATTAGATAGCCCAATCCCTTCAGCAAGGTGATCTTTACTGTGATCTTGCAGTCAAGTATTGAGAAATTGCTAATTGTGTGGCCCTGGTAAGGCACACAAAGTAGTCCTCCTATGAGGCTATTCCTGTGTCATTGGTAGGACACACAATGCGGTTGACGGGCCGAGTCCATCCTGCGTTTAAGTGCGTCGTGAAGATAAGCCTTTAAGGCAGGTGCTTCACATTAAACTTAAACAAACTTTGTCCGTGTGATCACCCCGGCGGGATTTTGTATAGGTGCGGTGATTGAGCATATACGCTTTTCCAAGGCCGGGTAGAAATGGTTACTAGTCCCATGAATTTGCAAGGATTCGAAACTAGATAGAGTGGATTCTGGTTTTACCAGAGGAAGGTCGAAGCTTACCAGAGTCTTTATCTGGTACTGCGGGATCAGGACGTATCCCCCCCAATTAAGTTTGGGGACTTGTCTCCTAACTGATAAATGGTTGAGGTCACTTCGGCGTCCACGCTGATATTTGACTTGCATACCTAGTAAGCGGATTTCGTGCCAGCCAGACTCTCCTAAGTGCTATTGCCAAAACAACAGAGCCGTTGATGTGGCGAAGACTCTCAGTTCTGTGCTCAGGAACAATGGAAACAGGGCTTGCGTAGTGCTAGTGGTATTGCGTATGTGCTTGTTGCCATTTCTGGGCTGTACTGATTGTATGTGAGTTACGGACGGCAGGGATTAGATAGCCCAATCACTCTAGCAAGGTGATCTTTACATTGATCTTGCAGTCATGTATTGAGGAATTGCAAATTGTGTGTCCCTGGGGGGCATGCAAGTATGACACTCTGTTGATACATGGCTCCATGCTCTGTCAGGGGCATACAATTTCTTCCGTCCTACGTTTAAGTACGTGGTGGAGATTAAGCCAAACGGCAGGTGCTTCACCTAAATCTTGAAACGAATCTGTCCGTGTAGATATTTCTACGATTATTTGCTATCCAATTTCAGCCTTTATTTCGCGCGAAGATAAAAATGGATTTTTTTACCGGCTCTACAAATAACTCTATCTTCTGCTAAAGTGGTCTTTCGTATTTTTGTACAAGTGACTTGCACCAAATACTTCTTCAACTCTTATTATTCAACTCTAATTATTAAATTTTCCTTTTTCAACTTTTAATTTTCAATTTAGTAGACAACATTTCGGCATTTCGTTTTTGCATTTCGTTTTCGCAGGGGAAGACCTAATCTTCTGGCATGATTGCCGAATTTGCAGTGTCTAGTAATCACTGACACTAAGTCACTTAGTTATGATCGTTGAAGTTTTAGCACGTACAACGTTCGTTCTCTATTTAGCCTAGGCCAGAAAAGTCATGTTGTTACACAGGTGTGTTTATATGCTCACCTGGTCTGAGCAAGCTCATAGTAAAATTTGCTAATTCGTTGCTTGTATTATCATGTAGCATGGAACCATTCTTTGCTAAGTTATCAGCAACAACTTTTCCAATTATATTTCCATGTCCACGCACCCATACGAGTGACACTATTGAAGGTCTCACCATCCTGTTTAAGGATGTGCGGTATTCCTGGGCCAAGGTCGATGTGGTGTATACACTAGTTAGAGACTTTATTGCAACCTGGCTATCATTAAATATACGAATATTCGTGCCTGATATTTTGTTATAACTGATCCAGTTGGGTGCTCTTTTTATAGCCGATATCTCGGACTGTAGTATGCTGCATTCATTTGGAATTTTAAACAACATTCTAATTCCAAATTCTTGAATGTAGACACCGCCGCCAACTCTTTCCCCTTTTTTGGAGTCATCCGTATAGACAGATAAGTTGGTAATGTTGAGGGGTAGGCCTTCTTCTGATGCCGTATTATCAAAAATGGAATAGCTAAAGTTCCTCGAGAGGAAGGGTCTAGTAGTGCAGAAATCAATATTATCAGGAAGACAGTTTACTTCTTCAATAATGCTGACATTCGCATAATGTACATGCTTCCAGGCGCCTATTGTATTCAGCCTTACAATATTTGGAGCCAGTTTTCTGGCCATTAAATCAACTGGTATGCAGTTCATTATCGCAAAAAGCGATTTCGTCGGAGTTGTAGCTATTGCTCCAGTAATCAGTATATCAGTCCTCCTTAATATCCTATCAAATAGTACATAGGTCAAGTGCTTTCCACCAGATCAAGACCCCGTAAAGTAATATCGGTTTTATAACCGCTTTAATCAGCCAATTTACATATCGAGGTTTAATACCCCAATGCCTACCTATAGCAGAAATACAAAGCCGACATGGATAATATATTCGGTTTCTATGATAATTGACTGTCAAGAATAACACCTAAGAATTTTGCGTTATACGAGATTGTTAGTTCTATACTGTTCAATCTAGGAAGCTTAAAAGTGGGAATTTTATATTTTCTAGTGAATAATGCTAGTTCCGTTTTACCTGTATTCACACTTAAATCACTATCAGTACTCCATTTACTTAGCGTGCTGAGTGCATCTTCCATTCTTAGCGAAATAGTTTGCAAATGGAATCCTGAGACTGCCACTGCCATGTGCCCCCATAAGTAACAGTCTTATGTCCAGTGATATCCAATTTTCTAAGCATACTATTTATGGCTATGTTCCACAAGAGTGGAGATAACACGCCTCCTTCAGGAATGCCTCTTCGGACAAATCTTGTGATTTTTGTTGCACCAATTTTGGAGCTTATGGTGTTATTATCAAGTAGATTCTTTATAAATCTAGTTATCGACTCGTCAATACCTAAGTCATGTATAGCAGGAATTATTGCCTTAGTCTTGTCTCTGAATATAACCCTGGGTTGTTGGTGTTTTCGAAAGGATTTTACGCAAGCGACTGGTTTCGGATGCACCTTCGACACCACTGTTTCTTCAAAATCTACGCTTTGCGGTTCTAACCTGATTCTAAAATTTGTTCAACGCTGACTTATATGTCGACCAGGGGGCTAATTCTCGCATTCGTATGCGAATAAGTTTTCATTCGAACGTTCGAATTTTTTAATATTTGGGATTCGATAGCGAATAAAATGTATCGAAATTTCTAATGATGGCATTCGATAACGAATGATCATTCGAACGCAACCTTGCGAGTTTTTACTCGTAAGCAAAGAAGCATTCGAAATAACGCTTTTTTAGCATACAGAAGAAAAAAAAGAAAATGTTAGCAAAACATTTGACACTTACTTTAAAAATATCATAATATTAATAATTTTATTACTCTTAAGTCAAAAATATCAAAAATAAATTTTACCTATGCTTGCTTTGTGAGCCTAAAACGTCTTTTGAGTCTAGAAAAAAACATACTTACATACATACATTAATACATTTGTATGTTGGTATGTATGTACTTATTTATACTTACTCATTACTTGTCAATCTTAAGGGGTCGGAGGTGTTTCTTATTTGTTTCCTAATTAATGACATTCAATCTCGTCAGAATCAAAAGACGATGAGTAAAAAACATAACTGAATCCATTTTTAATTGAAAATAATTTCTTTAAAAAGACTTTCTTTTACTTTTTTTGTTTACATTTTCTTTTATTTTATTCAGTGTTGTAATACGTGCTTATTTAAGTTTTTTAAAACACTGAAGCAATGAATCGATTCGATTCGTATCGAGTACCATCATTAGAAAATTTGCACTGTCGAAATAAATTTCGATTCGAAGACAATTTCGATCACGACTGCCAGAATTAGCCCCCAGATTGAACTAACCAACAAGCTTTTAAGCATGATGACAATTTTAGTATCAAAACTATGCAATTGAATCTACATATTGCAATATGGAATGCTAATGGGCTTTCCAACCATACACAAGAACTTGAATTATTCCTTAAATTAAATTATCTTTAATTTTTAATTATTGTTGTGTTTTAAAATTAAAAATAATATTATTGTCGTATGGTCATCCTGAAGAATTCGTATATTTAAAACCGCGAAAATTAATATATTATAAAGATTTAATATTTAAAATTTATTATTAATAATACTTTATACTTAATTCTAATATCTATCATCAAAATTACATACTCAAACTTTACACTTACTATATAAGTACATATTTCGTGGTTGAAATCTAAATTTGAATACATTTTATTACGCAAATCATCTGTCATCGGGTACCTGCAGACATCGATGGATCCTAATTGTACGTAAGTTAAATTATTGATTTCATTTGTATCTCAACCTCCTTTTACTTATAAACTCTTAAATATCCTATATACTACATATTATTTGCAATGATAATTTTTAATTCAACCATTGATTGTGGTTAATATTTTATTTAAATATTATATATTTTCTTAATTTTCTAAAATATTCCTATTGTTTATAAGAGTGACCAATTATAAGAAATTAGTCTTAATTGTCCATTATCTTGTTATTGTTTTAAGTTTATTTAAATTTTAATAATAAACTTAATTTAATGTTTGTTATGTAATAACAATAATAGATTTTTTTTTACAAAAGGTGAAGAAAGAAGTATGGGGTATAATAGTTAAGGTGTCCCTTAATTAATTTTGTATAGGGTTGATAAAGAAATTACAATAACTTATCAGCATGGTGGGAGGGTAAATAAATTGTGTAATGACATACATCTTAAGTTACACAATATTCTATCAGTCTAGTTATATTTTTTTTATATTAAGATCGTTGTGATTTATCATCTTTTGTACTTAGCTACCTACTTTTTTTAAATCCTCTGTAAATGATTCATTATATATATATTTCTTTATACAAAACTCACCCTTCCGACGAGCACAGCCGTTATTAAAGGTAGCTCCTTTCCCAAATACATAGAAATAACTTTTCAAAGAATCGTTACACTTTGATACCACAGCGGTCAACAATTCGCATGGCGGTATGCCTCTGAACAAAAGCCCTCTTAGATGGGTCTTTGCGACTGGGGGGGCGAGGGCTTTTGCAGCTTTGGAATTACTCGGCCTGACATCCAGAGTGACTTCTTGATTTACACCTTCAGACGGACTAATGGCTTGCTTTTTGCAATCAGTCAGCATGGGTTTACCTGGCTGACCTTTCGCTGTTGTTTTTGTTTTAATGTTGAATTTTTACATGCTGATCCCACGAGTAGGCACGTAAGGGGATGGACCATCCATGCAGTGACGGCGTAAATGGACTAGGCGAAGAAGTAATACAACCGACCACTGCCCTGGCGTCGGAGGGAAGCAGTTAACAACTATCTAGCTGTTCAGGTTCTCGGCACAGCTGCCTACCACGTTAACCTTACAAGTGGGGGCGAAGGAGAGTTTCACCTGTTAGTTTTTGGAATTCTCATTTTATTTAGATGGCAGAGACGATCTTTAAAAATATTATTTGTTATGTTGATCAAAAGTAAACACAAAACTGATTTTTAGTAGATATAATAGCAAGAAGTTAAGCAATAAAATAATAATTAAAACCTACTTCAAAGAACACACAGGTTGACAGACATCAACATCGTGTCAGCACATGATGAGGATATTAAGAAAGACTTCGGTTAAAAATATATTTAAAATTTTCCGAATTTCTTGTGACTTTATACATTACAATCAATGCATGATACCTGTTTATCATGATAAAATTAAATTTGATATGACGAATAAGATAAACCAATGTTAGTCTGTCGTATACATATGCATACACTCATATCACATCAAATAAAGGAGGAGCAACATTTACATTTCTTTAATAACGTCTAGATTCAGGAAATTGCATACGCCGCACATTTACATACATTATTGGTATGTAAAAACATTTTATTTTTAAATTAAACATTCAAATCCATACATATTAAACATCGTTTACACGATGTGCTTTTCATTATTTTCTGACATTAATTCAATACATATAGAATTGAATGCGTATGTAAAATTAAAATAAAACCTGGTCTAATTACCAAAACTGTCATTAAACTTATACATATATAAGATAAGTTACATACATACATATGTGAATTTTTCACAAGTAAAGTGTTAGGCAAATTGACAATATGTACATGTCACAAAGGAGATGAAAAACATGTCGTGTAACAGTACCATAGAATAGAAGTATATTTTACCCTTCAGGGATGGTAAATTACATTTAAACAATGTACCAAGCAGAATTAACAACCCTAAATATTAGACTCTGAAAAAAATAAGACTGAAGACGGTTTTAGTAAGATGATATGATTAATAAGCAGAGCCAATACTGGTATACTATAGAATAGAAAGTCATTGCGTCCTTCCAAAAGCCGTATATGCTGTCAACGATGACTCACAATTAACTAATTGCTTGAGTGACCGCTTAGTTTATTTATATACTAACATCTTTTCTATATGGTTCAGGGCTAAGGTACTAAAAAGTTCTTGTCTAGAATGTTTAACCAAAGCCGTTAACACTTAATGCTGCCATACTACTCAACTATATTAATAACAGTGCGTTATCAACAAGGTTTGTAAAGAAAAACTTCTACTAATACAAATGTTAATAATCATGTTGTTCCTATATGTTATAAACATGCTGTATGTTGATACCAGCCATTAAAAACCGTTAAATTTAAATTGATATGTAATTTTGTAACACTATCACCCGCTTAAGCGTCTTCGTCCCGACTAGGCACAGTTTCACCTTTTCAATAGGCAGATAATCGTTCTAGATGTACAACTTTCATTGTGAACCTTAACAAATTTTGATATGTGTTTATCCCAGTCCATTTGATGTACAACCATTAGACTGCGGATGTAGTGGAGTTGTTCTGGTTTTTGTTATACCATATGTGTACAACTTAAATTTCCTAGAGCAGATTCAAAATTTCTTCCCTGGTCAGCGTGTAATTCTAATGGAACACCATTTTTTAAAAATCATTCCGCCTAATAAATAAATTTTTATATATCGTTTTGCTGCTGATACTACTGTTGAACAAATTAACTTTTATATAAAATCAAAATTGAATCTTGAAGCTGATTTCACTACGTATAAATTCTCTTATTCTCAACCAAGGAGGATTACATCTTTCAAACTCAATGATTTCTGGCCTGAAAATACTTTAGTTTGTGAATATGAATTTAAAGAAAATCTAAGGAAAAATAGTATTGCTGTTCTTCCATCCGGTCACCAGTTAAATGCAAATTTCATTAACGCCCAAAAAAACTCAATTCTAAACTTTTCGATCAATTAATCATAGTTTATCAGAACGTTCGTGGCTTAAACACTAAATTGTCAAATCTTCTAGTTAACAGTTTTGATTTTAATTATGATTTTATTATCTTTACTGAAACATGGCTAAAAGACAATGTATTCAATTCTGAAATTCTTGTGCAATAAATATCAGATTTACCGATATAATAAAAAATAATCGAAATGGCGCTGATGTGTTAATTGCAGTTTCATGTCGTTTTGTCTCTGAATCTATTTCGACCTGCTCTTCAGATAATACAGAGTTCATATGTGTAATGATTAAACTCAATTATAATAAAATTTACCTCACCTGTTCGGACATCCCACCTAATTCCGACGAATTAGTTTATCAACAACATGTTAATACTATTAAAACTATTGCAGAATTTGTTGAACCTGAGGATTCGTTCTTTGCTTTCGGTGATTTTAATTTACCATCAATTTCATGGACAAAACTACCTGATGCATCGAATTTAATTCCAACAAAATCTACAAAGTTCGATGAAGATCTTTTAAACAATGTTTTCGATGTTCGCCTTTATCAACTAAATAACATTTATAATGAATTTGGTAAATTATTAGATTTGGTATTCGTAAATGATCCATGCAATTGTGTAATTTCTCACTGTGATCCTGTTACTCTGCCCGAAGATAAATTTCATCCAACATTTGAATTTATTTTCTCTCTACCTGCTGTACATAAATCATCTAATCAAATTAATAATGAGCAAGTTTATAATTTTAAACAAACGAACTACGTTAAATTAAATACCGATTGGAATGATCCCTTACATAAATAATTCTACTTTGGATGAGATGACTAGTATTTTTTATAATAAAATATATTATTTCATGGATAAATGCACACCAAAACACTGTTCTTATAATCACACTGGTCCTCCTTGGAATTCAAAACTGTTATCTAAACTTAAGAATTTAAAGAACAAACATTATAAAAACTTCTAAAGATCAGGGGCCAAATTACCGCATTCGATATTGAGTAAAATTGTTCGTAATTTTCTTATTTGAGATTATGGCATACTATATCGAGCAAGAAATTTAGTACATTTTATCATAATTTCGATATCGAAATCATTTTTCGATACGATAACTAATTCGATCACGAATGCGGTAATTTGGCCCCTGGCTTGCTTGTGGATTATAGTAAATACTCAATTGCTCGTGCGAAATATAATAATCTCAACAATTCCCTATATCAGTCATATTAACAAAAAATATAAAATGATTTTAAATATTCTAAAAGAAAAACAAATGGAGATCCTTCAGTAATGAAACTCAACAATTATAAATCTTCCGACGATATTAATATTAGTAATATGTTTGCTGATTATTTTTCTAGTACATATTCGGATAAGCAATATTTCTCGGATAGTTATTCCAACACACTTTACACTAACCGTGCTATATCGTTTCCAAATATTGATGCTGAGAATTTATTGGAAAGTTTAAAAATACTTAAAATTTCGTATAAATATGGTATTCCAAGAAGTATTATACACAATTGTGCTCAATTCTTGGTATATCCATTAATTAATTTATTCAACACATCCATTAAATATGGTTATTTTCAGAGAATTTGGAGGTCTTCATTCATAATCCCATTATGTATTTAAATCTGGTAATAGGTCTGAGGTGTCAAATTTAAGAGGTGTTGCTTAGCTTAGTGTAATACCTAAGATTTTTGAACACTTTATCACTGATTACATGTGTCATCAATTATCTTCAATTCTGTCATCTTCTCAACATGGATTCCGGAAAATTGCTCTACCATATCAAATGTCCTTCAACTTACTACCCACGTTAACCATGGCTTTTTACAAGGAAAACAAACTGATGCTGTATATACTGACTTTAGTAAAGCTGTTGATAAAGTAAATCACAGACTTCTTCTTATTAAATTGGATCTTCTTGGTTTACATCTCGCAGTCTAAACTGGATAAAATCTTATCTATTAGATAGAACTCAATGCGTAAAATTTAATAATAAATACTCTAAAAATAATTTGGTTACTTCTGGTGTTCCTTAAGGCAGCCACCTTGGTCCAATTCTTTTCTCCTTGTTCATCAACGACCTTCCAAATGTTTTAAATTTTTGCAACATTCTACTGTACAATGCAATTCTAAAGCCAATCTGGTGTTATGGAATTCAATTATGGGGTACTGCCTCAGCATCAAACATTGAAAAAATTCAAAGGGGTCAAAATAAAATTCTACGTATAATTACTGCAGCTCCATGGTATGTTAAAAATTTTCGAATCCACAAAGATCTAGGCGTGCCATTAGTAAAAGTCGAATTTACAAAATATGCGTCAAAGTATGTCAGCAAACTTGAACACCATCCAAACCCACTTGCACGAGACATCCTTAACTTTAGTGGCCACAATCGGTTGAGAAGGAGGGATACCCTTGCTTTAACTCAAGCGCAAAATAGATGACTGGATCAGTTGATGTGAAATTTTTTTAGTATCATAAAAATTTTTGTCTAGCACTGGCTGATCCCTATGTCACAAAACAACTTTACATTTCCTTAGTAAGACCTATATTGGAATATGGCTCTATTATCTGGGATCCTTATTGTAATATTCATATTCAGCGTATAGAGTCTGTACAGAAACAATTCTTACTTTTTTGTCTACGTGGGTTACCTTGGAATCCTGATATTAACCTTCCATCATACATTGATAGACTTAAATTGATTAAATTACCAACACTATCTAGTAGAAGGAATATGCTTAATGTAACATTTATGATCAATATAATTAATGGTGAAGTCTGCTCCGAGTTCCTTGTAAAAAATGTTACTTTTAATGTTCCTCAACGATTTTCACACCATTTTAAGCCACTGTATGTCTAACATGTTACCACTAATTATGCTCAAGCTGGCCCATTAAGAAGATTATTTTGTGAATTTAACAATCTATATGGAATAATTGATTTTTCTCTTTCAACAAATGTAATTAAACATAAAGTAATTAGTTTATTAAATAATTAATCTTTTGTAAATAATTGTAATTTTCAATATACTTTGTTTTAATAGTCTGTAAGGATTTAATCCATTGACTTAATAATAAATAAATAAATACCATGTACGGTATAAGCAGCTATTTAACAACTGTAGATTATTCCATAGACCCCCATATGACTTCATCAGTGGAGTTTCGGCAAATTTTTACCTGCGGGTACGTTTTATGTCTTCTTATTTAGCTTAGGCTAACATCGATAAAGCTTTCCCTTACCTCGGCTTTTGTGCAACGACTATGTTGCATTAACGTCATGAGAGCGCATCCGCAGTGCCATTTTTTCTACCTTTCCTGTGCTCTTTGCTAAAGTCACGTGTAAAATCAGCAACCTCTTGTGCAAGTACACCGCCTATTTCGTATCCGCTTGCGTTACAGTACACCACAAACTTCTCTGCAGGTATGGGATATGCTTTGCTTTTCATCTAGTGCCAGCATAACTGCCTCTTTTAAATCATTCACTATATTCCTCTCATTTTCAGCGATAACCTCAATATTTCATACCTTGTATATTTTTCCAACAGGACTTGATCCTAAGCATACTGCCAAAATTGTAAAAGAATGATTATTTAATCATTGTCCAAAAACTTTAGCTGGAAAAAAGAAGCTAAATTAAAGCCAGAAAAAGTTAAATTGCTTTAAAGAAAGGTTAAAAAAAGGTCAACACAATTTTAATATGAGTTTTCTGTTTTTTCGAATTAAAGTAAAAGTAACACGAGTATTAAAATTAAGAGGTACTAATGTGTAAACCTAACCTTTCCATAACTCATTGACTCAAAATTTAAGTCCAATCTGATAGCTCGATAGTTCTGAATATGGGTAAGAATATAATTTTACTGATTTCTACATAAATATTCTTATTTTTGAAATGAATCTTTTAAAAGGATGTAAATAGCTTATTTTGAAGATGTCTAAAAAAGTTTGTTATTTAACTAATTTAACAATTTTAAATCGGTTTCTGACACGAAATTTTGGCATCCATTAGGCTTAAAAGTTTGCATTAACTAGTTCCAGACAAATCTAATTTTTAATAATAAATATTTTTAAAGATCATTGAATATTTAATATTGCATTTAGCAATTTGACTTTAATTCGATTTCTTTTAATCACGCTTATTTTATCAGTGGTATAACTAAATTTTTAATTTTCAATATGAGAGAATACAGTTTGTTTAGTGACTTATCAATGGATAAAAAGTAAATCTTCCGAAGTGTCTCGATATTTGCTGGTAATCTTTGCCTGTTATATTTGTGATCTTTTGGCGTATTATTTGTTCATAACTTTAACTTATTGCTCCATTTTTTAGTTTATCTCTCATATACTCAAATTCAAATTTATATGCAAACTGTGGCGATGACATTAACAATTTTACCAATGGGGATAATAATGAGTTAAAATTAAAGATGACAGTTTGTTTAATTTGGTAAAGTAAATAGTTCTGTTGGTAGTTATTCAAACGGTTTAGAAATGTTTTTTTATATTTACTTTAACATTTTATTTATTTATTAACATTACAATAAATAAGAAATAGATTTTTTGTAAAAGCACCTATAACTTTATTTAAAAATTAAAAATTTTAGGAAAAATTAAAAATTTATACTTTAGAAGGCCGTGACGTACTAAAAAAAGAAGGAAATAAATCATCAAAATTCATAATAAAAATTCAATTTTGTTGCATAGTGTAATTTAAGCAAACATTAAACACTTTGTTTAAACAAGAAACTATAACTGTTATTATTTAATGTAAATAATATTTATGTGTTCAATGGAATGCTTGATTTTTATACTTGATATTTATACTAATTAGTCTTGCTGATAGGTTGTTTGGTTTCAGATTTTTACGATTCCAAATAACGTAAGCGCCATATCATAAGCTGTGTTTAGAAAAACAAAGCTTTCTTAACAGATATATACTTCTGGTTTCATTTTAATCAGAATATTGAATATAGTTTCAATATTGCAAACAGTTCCAATTTTATAACGTTTTTTCTCTCTCCTGTAAACTTTTGAAAACTGTTGATAGGTTGTTTGGTCTATAAGGTGGCGATATATAACATTTTTCAAAAACGTACAATCATACTAACATTGCCATCTCTGATTCGTCTGTGTGGATTTATTTTCATAAGATAGACAGGCACTCCTATTTAGTATTTCGTGACTCTTACAACTGAAAAGCCTAAAAGTGCTACTGTTTAATGTTGGTATTATTGCAAAATCTTAGCGCACATATTAAATGAAACTTTTATGTAGTTGCTTACATCATTTAAGGCATTGTTTAAAAAATACTGTTCAGATATGAGGTAGATAAATATCTAATAATTGTCAGTTATATGTGCTGCTCGAAAGATAAATGTATTTTGATCATTACTTTCCACTTGAAATTCTACTTGAATCCAGTTGTTTATGTCAGCATTCGTGAAAATATATTCCGTACGAATTTGAGCTACAAGTGTAGGTACCAATAGTTGAAAGATCTTCGTTTTCTTCCTGAATTATATTTTGTAAAATATTTACGGTCATGTTATCCTCTTCACTCCATTAACTACCGAATTCGAGCAAGGCGTTCCACGATTTTCGGATGTTGGACACTGATATTTTATCCCAGGACGTAGCTAGAATCTGAACTGCATTTTTCAGATTGAAGTTTTTTAGTTTGAGCTCCAAATTTGTTCCCTTCTCGCCAAGCAAGTGGGTGAGCAGTTGTTTTTTATAATTTAATTTTACTAAGTTGATAACGTTTTGATCTAACGGTTGATTAAGTGCAGTGAAATTGGGTAGTAGATTTATTGCTTTAATTAAGCCATCGCGTTATCTAAAAGCAAAACTGCTTTTTGCGGAAGACCTTTTGAAGCCAAAAACCTAAAAAATGTTTAATTATGAACAACTTACTTTTACTTATTGCTGGAAATTAACTTACGATGGAACTAGTCCTTGAATATAAATGATGTCATCCAGGCGTTATTACTAGAGTTGTATATTAGAGGATTTTTCGATTTTCAAACAACCAACAATTTCAGTTTGTCAGTGACATTCGCATTTGAACAAGGCAAAAAAGTTTTTCGCTCTTTACATATTTTTCTTCCGGGAGCCGTCTTCTCATTACATGTGACAAGAGTGTGATTTGGAAGCATCCTATAATATAAACCGGATTCCTAGGCATTGTAGATTTGAATACGAGTCAACCCATGCTCATCAACGTAATCCTTAAACTCTTGCACAAATGGATCAATAAGATGAGGTTTCGAAGACAATTTCTCGCCCGTTATTTTTAAAAATCTAATGCCATGTCGACGCTTAAATTTCTTCAACCATCCTACACTGGCATTGAAGCCTGAATTGGTTCGATAAATTTTGGAATACAAATGGCTGGCTTTTGATCGTAAAATCGCTGCTGATATTGGAACATTTTTCTCCCTTTGTTTTACAAACCACTTGTAAAGCATCTTTTCCATTCTTGGGTACTCAGCTTTCTTTAAGGTGCAACGTTTGCCGTTGTATGTACGAACTTTTTTAATGAATTTTCTTGCTTTATAATGTGGTAAACCGAAGATTTATGCAATTTGTAATTCAAGCAAATTGAATTTATGGAATCTCCACTTTTACATTTTCTTTTAAATATCAAATTTTTGAGAATTCATTGGCTTTAAAATATGTTGAACTTTTCCCATATTAAGAAATGTATTTACACAACAAATGACTCGAATAAACTGACAAAATTCACAATCAAAATCATCCGAAAAGGTTAATAAACCAAAAGACGGGGATTCACCTTTTATGGTTATAGACATTGTAATCAAATTTAAAAAAAAAAAACAGATAAAAGTCGCGAAAATGGAACCAGTTTTTCGCTTATGTGGTTCTTCCACGGTGATTCTACGATGCAGAAGGTACATCAGATTGTAGATGGGATGGGACTCATTTTTCTTTAAGACAACATCTCCAGGTTCCAATTCTACCCTGAACATGGGCTGAGGGATCTTTTCACGGTTTCTAATATTCACTACGCTCTTGATTTTGAACCCTTTCTCCATTAAACCGGTTTTTATCTCCGCGGGATCAACACATGGGTCAGATCATGGATCAGATGGACCAGAATAAATAATCAAATTATCCCGCAACACAATGAAGTCAAATACCTCGGCATTCACCTCGACCGCCGTTTAACTTGGAAGTCTCATATTGAAGCGAAACTTACACAAATGAGATTAAAAGCAGTGCAACTTAATTGGCTAATCGGCAGAAACTCTACATTGAAATTGGATTGCAAACTTTTGTTGTACAATGCAATACTAAAGCCAATCTGGTGCTATGGAATTCAATTATGGGGTACTGCCTCAGCATCCAACATTGAAAAAATTCAAAGGGGTCAAAATAAAATTCTACGTATAATTACTGCAGCACCATGGTATGTTAAAAATTCTCGAATCCACAAAGATCTAGGCGTGCCATTAGTAAAAGTCGAATTTACAAAATATGCGTCAAAGTATGTCAGCAAACTTGAACACCATCCAAACCCCCTTGCACGAGACATCCTTAACTTTAGTGGCCACAATTGGTTGAGAAGGAGGGATACCCTTGCTTTAACTCAAGCGCAAAATAGATGACTGGATCAGTTGATGTGAAATTTTTTTAGTATCATAAAAATTTTTGTCTAGCACTGGCTGGGCTTATTATTTTCTTTTTAGTATTAAGATTTGAATACTTATTGTCATTTCAAATATGAAGATTCAATAAATAATTAACTGCAAAAAAAAAAAATTTATTCTGATGAACGAGCATGTATCTTTTCGCAATGTGAAAGTTATATGAATACATTTCTGTTCGTTAACCCTGATTTTCCAAAGCTCAAGCCAATTCTCTAGTTTATAAACATATTTCTGCTAATTCTGTGATGCTATTTGATGGTCCTTATGAACGCGTCTGCAAAAGTTGAAGTATGTATTATGGGGTCTGACGGCATATCGGTTGTATAAATCAAATATAAAGTAGGACCCAGTATGCTACCCTGGGCTACTCCTGCTTCAATTGGCTGAGCGGGGCTTAAAAAATCGCCTTCTTTGATTGTAAATTTGCGACTATATAAATAACTTTTCATGAGTTTATGGGTGTTAGCAGGCAGAGTTAATTTTATTTTGTGCATTAAACCGTCAGCCAAACTTTGTCGAACGCTTGGGACACATCAATGAAAAGCGCGGAACAGTATTTTTTTTCTTCAAACGACCATCTTATCACATTTACTAATCTGTGTGTTTGTTCGATGGTACTGTGTTTAGCTCTGAACCCGAATTGGTGATTTGGGATACATTGAGTGTCGTTCAGAATTGGAATCAACTTAGCCAAAAACAATTTTTCAAACAGTTTTGAAATTGTCGGCAGTAGACTAATTGGCCTATATGACTCTACTTTAGTGGGGTCCTTCCCTGGCTTAGGAATCATGGTAATCATAGATACCTTCCAATCTGCAGGATAGTATTCTAGGCGTAAAATAGCATTGAAAATAAATAGGATAATTCTTCTAGCTACACGAGGTAACTCCACAAGCATTTTGTTGCTGATTTTATCCATACCTGGAGCTTTTTTAAGATTCAGAGTACCAATAGCGCTTTGAACATCATTAAAGCTAAGTCTTAGTGGTACAGGAGGTCTAATAACGAGTGGAGGCAAATCAGATGCATTATTTGAGTTGTTTATAGTAAACACATTTCTCAAATGGTTATTAAATAAAATCCCCTTCTCGGAATCATTTCTAGCCCAGTCACCAGTCAGATTTCGCAGAGGAGGCTTTCCTCTAACTGGTCTTTTTAAACCTCGTGCCGCCTTCCATAACGAATAGTCAGATTGTGGGGTAATATCAAGACCCTCCAAGTAAGATTTAAGTGAAGCCATTCTTTGGGTTTCTAAGAAATTTCTTAGTATATCTCTGCATACCCGTAGCCTAGCTTTCAGTTCAGGAGACCTGTGAATTTGCCACTCCCTTCTAACTCTTCTTTTTTCTGACAGGAGATGATCGAGTTCAGCGAAATAAGTTCTATTTGTCCCACTTCTGCACTCAACGTCGTATGTGGAGGCGTGATGTACAGCTCTTCGTATGTCCTCAGTAAACTTGCCAATCGACCCATCAATATCCTCGGTAGTTCTCAACACTACATTTTCCGTGCAGTGGGAACTTAAATACTTTTTATACTTTATCCAACTTACTCTGGTTTTAGATATGTCCCGAAATGGAGAGCCATTCCCTTGAAGGAAACGCATTGAAATAATAGAAGGAGAGTGATCTGAAGACAAGTCTAATGAAGGCTCCACTTGTATGGATTCTACAGGGATATTTTTCACTACTCCGAAGTCAATAACATCGGGAATCTTCCGTCGGCCAGTAGGTGGGATGACCGCTTGAGAGTACATCTAATCCCATTTTTGCAATGGTGTTGAAGAGTTCACGACCCTTCGGGGTCACCAGACGTGAACCCCAAAAAGTGTGTTTGGCGTTAAAGTCACCAGCAACTAAAAATCTAGCTCCAAGGGAATTGAAGAAGCTGTAGTATTGGTGTTCTTTTATTGAAAATCGAGGTGGCGAATAAATTGATGATAAAACAAAATTGTATTGACTGAATTCAATGCAAATGTTTGTTGCTTGTAGGTAATCCTCACATATGTTGTTCATTAAACAATGTTTTATTCTGTTCTTTATAAGAATTGCCGAACCTCCACATGGTCTTCCGCGTGGATCTTTAGTATCATATAACACGTAGCCATTAATTTTGAAGTACGCTGTCGCCGTCAATTGAGTTTCAGAAATCATCATGACATCAATCTGCTTATCCATCAGGAAGTGTTCCAGTTCGTTTTTATGTTGGTGAAGGCCGTTCGCGTTCCAAAAACAAATTTTTAAACAAATCATTTCTTTAAAATGGCTTGTAAGATAGTGGATTGCATTTTCAGCATTTCCTGCATCATGGATGTCATAGTTGTCGTAAAAGTGTTCATAGTTTGGACAAGAGTCTGCAATGTAGTATCTAGAGAGTTAATAGCTGGACAAAATAAAAAGTCTGGCAACATTCCTTCTGATCGTTCAATGAGCTTGTCAATACAATAGGTAACTGTAATTCATGTTTTGTTAGTTTTTAGCTCTGATTAGAAAAACTAACACGGCGCGCCTTAACTAAAATTAAATAAAAAGTTCTTACACCTAGAAAATTAGTAGAGATTCTGAATTTACTATGTTCATAGATAAGAGAAAGCAAAAAACTAAAATAATCTGTGGAGAGATTTTTAAATAAATCCACTTTGAATATTTTTGGGCCCAGCGTACGATATATCAAAAATGCTGGCATCAGTTTTTTACTTATAAATATAAAAAAACAAAATAATTTTATATTAAATGTTTAAATTAACCGTTTGTAATAAATTTCATAATAATTAGTAGTTTATTAATTGTTAATTATTGTCTATGAACCATAATTTAAAACACAGAAACAGAGAAAGCGACACAAGCACTGTGAAAATAAAACTACCAAAACAAAACAAACCAAAACAAAACACGTTTAACGTTGTGTATTTATCAATTGTTTGGTATCTAAAAACTTTATCAATTATTTATCAATTGTTTGGTATCTAAAAACTGTTAAACAATTGAACCAGGATTAAAATTAAAACTTAATAACACAGCTCATTCTGTCGACTATTATTTTGATTTTAAGGAATTTACTTTTGTTTGTGTAAATGGCGATGAAGTCTCGGATGCTTGTGTTTGGAGTTTACTGCAAAGATGTTCCTGCTTTTGTTCAGTATGTGAAAAATATACGAGAGGTACTGGATGTTCACTTAAAACTGGGTATGGATGGAGGAGGCGGATTTTTAAAAATATGTCTTTCTGTTCAATCAAATGAGTTGCAGTTTGAGTGCAGCGGTAATCGTGCTAAGTATGATGAGGGGATAGCAGCAAAAAAAATTTAAGGATTCTGGAGTTAAACGACTATTTATTCTAGCAGCCGTTCCAAGTGCACAGGAAAATTATAAGAATGTAGCTCAACTCTTTTCAACGTTGAATATAACGCCTTTTCACGGCACAATTGCGACCGATTTGAAGCTAGCGAATATCTTGGCAGGTATTATGTCGCACAGTAATGCATACCCGTGCACTTATTATTATGCCAAGAAAGATGAGCTAAGCAGCTGTGGCTAATTGAGATCCCCCGAAAATGTTATACAAAATGGCTGACTGAAGGAAAAGGTTCAAGAAACAAAGCGAAAGATTATTTCAACTGCATTCATCCACCGCTAATTACAACTGTTGGAGGCAAAACATTCCTAGATATTATTCCACCGCCAGAATTACACCTTATGCTTGGTGTTGTTAACACTGTTTTCACTCATATGTTGAAAGAGTGTGAAAATGAGTCGCTATCATGGGCAAAAGCTTGTCACGTTCAGCGTGAAATCAGACGAGGATGTTCTGGGTTTAAAGGAAATGCATGCAAAACACTTTTGGATAAAGTAGACCTTCTGCGCCAGTTTGAAAATCTAGCAATACCTAAGTATGTTAAAGTATTTTACGACTTCAAAAAAATAGTTTCTGCATGCTTCGGAAATAATCTTGACCAAAATTACAAAGCATGTATAGAAGCTTTCAAAACCAGCTACATGGACTTAGGTGTCAGCGTTACACCAAAGGTTCATGCAGTTTTTTTCACATAGAACAGTTCTGTGGAAAACACGGTGAAGGATTAGCATTTTTTGGGGAGCAGACATTAGAGTCCGTACATTTTGATTTCTTAAAGTCTTCCTGGGAAAATAATAAGGTTGCTGCGAATCATCCCGATTATCCTAAACACCTTTTGAGCGCTGTTTGTAGATATAATGCTTCACATGTTTAAATTTATGTAATTATAATTAATTTATGTTACATTTTTATATTTTATTAGTACTAAAATGTTGAAATAATAAAAATTTAATAGAAGTACCACTTAAAAATTATTATTATATCATTTTTTCATTTCTATTCATATAAAGCTAAGTATAGACGATATGTTGAATCAGCATATTTATGCTGAAAATTTTTTGACAAGTGCTTACATACCGTGTAAACGGAAAATTTTTTCAGCATACGTATGTTTAACAACATTTGCTAACACTTTGTTAACAATGCCAACAAACGTATGTTGGTAATTTTAGCATATCGTGTAAACAGCATATTATTAGTGTTTGACAAATTTCCTGCGTATGTTGACAGATATGTTATTTGTTGAAAAGCGTATGCAAGCTTTTCAGCATATGGCATATTCATATGCGATCAGAGTTGTATTTTCTAATAAAGCTGATAAGAAAAAAACAATGTCGGCTTCATTGATTAAAATCACAAATTATAATCTAAAGGACAGACGTTCAACATTTTTTAATTGTTTGTATAGTTTATACAATTTATTATATTCACATATAACAACAAAATTATTGAACACAAATATTAATTTAAATGGCGGAAAACCGCGTTTGTTTACATTAGCAAAAACATATGTTTTTGCATCTTTTTTGTGTAATAGTGTGGCACCTATGACATACTTGGTTGCGATTTTTTTTGAGTGTGATAGAAATGGGTCAGATTTTCCAGTGAATGAATCGTACGATTGTGTAGCCCAGCCGCCGATAGTTTCTTGTTGCATATGTACCTACAAACATACACACACAAAACGCAATATTATGGCCGGCGCCATTGTTCAAATTAATCGACACAGGTCTCTGGAAATAAACAGTAACCCCCTTTATTCAAAAACGATTATTAAATTTAACAAACATTTATTAAGACAGTTTTGCATATAAAAATATGCTTAATAAACGTTTGTTAAATTTAATAATCATTTATGAATAAGGGGGTAAATTATTATAAAAGTTTTACATGTTTTCGTGCATTATTTGCATATTTAGTGTATAATTTACCTCGATTTTGTTGGGAAATTCTGCAATATTTTATTATTTATTATTATTGCTGTTTTTTACAATAAAATATGCTCTATATCTTTATACCAATTCCTAGTCATTATTTTTTTTCCTCCCACGTCATTATTTATGTTTTTTTTATTGATATTTTTATTATTTAATTTTATTTCAAAAATTACACATAAAATACAGAAGTTAAATAATAATTGAAAAATGTTGCCAAACTGACTAATTTCACAAACAAATGATTATACGACTCAGCATATGTAGCACCACATAAAATTCAACATATCGTATAAACACAAAAATCGTATGCTAACTCGTATGTTGACATTTCATTTGCTGACATATGCTGACATCAAAAAATTGTCTACTTTCAACATATCGTGTAAACGTCTACCATATGACATAGGAATTTGCTGCTAATTTTATTCATATGGCTGTCAGCATATATATGCTGATTCAACATATCGTCTAAACTTACCTTAAAACAATGACATATTTTCCAAAATATCGTACTTCGTGCGCAAAAATGTTCAAAGTGGATTTATTTAAAAATCTCTCCACAGATTATTTTAGTTTTTTGATTTTTCTCATCTATGAACATATTAAAATCAGAATCTCTACTAATTTTCTAGGTGTAAGAACTTTTTATTTAATTTTAGTTAAGGCGCATCGTGCTAAACTTTAAAGTACGTTGTTGTCAATACGTGCATTCAGATTTCAAAGAGAAACGTATTTTTTGTGTGACTTTGGTTAGTGATTGAAAAGGCTACTGTGACTTTATTGCCGAATTTTTTTTTTAATATTATTAAGCGATATTTCAAGGAAATATATTATAATTTTCATTTAATTATTTTCATTGTAAGTACTAAAACAATTTTTTTTGTGAGAAGTTCAGAAAGTGAAAAAAATAAAATATGGGCATTTCCTCGGGTCACGAACGTATGTTCGTACGCTTTTAATGTACAAAAGATATAGAGAACAAAACTTTTCCTAATTGTTTTTTTGCAATTCGATAGCATTTTAGTAGCTCTATGTTTAATACAAAAGATAGATTTTATACAGTGTAAGTTTTCATAATGATAGTTATAAACATGTGGTCACGAACGTACATAAAATAGAAGTCAACTTTGGTTGACAGTAGTGAAATTTAAAAATCTGCGAAATGGAACGGAATATTCTAAAGTGATTAATTTATTTTAAAAGTGTATTAATGTAGGTCTCTATCCATTATTTACACAATAAAAGATCTCGATTGGTTTTTGTTCAATTGCCTTAAGTAACGGTCGCGAACGTACGGGTCGCTAACGTAAGATTTTTCCATATGTTATTTTTACTATTATCACCATGCATTTTCCCATAAATATTCTCAAATTTCTTTAACAAAATACGTAAATACGTGGCCTCGAACTCGAAACAACTTTTTTTATTTTATTGAAAAAAAGGTCGAAGAAATCAAAACTTAATTTAATTCAAAATACGTAATACTTAATTTGTATTGTGTAGTAGTACTTATAAAAAGAAATAGACTATTTAATTTAATTTATATAAAATATTAACAGTATTTATAATTTTGTTTTTATGGAATAGAGTCAGTCAAAGTTATTCTATCGTCTACTTTCCGCCAGTGTTGCCATTTTACAATTTCATCCATTTTTGTTAAGTATAATACTGGAACAATAGATTTCACATCTTTTGTACAGGTTTCGCAATCGTTGGTCATACAGCTTTCGTTTTTATACCCTTCACCATCGTGAGAAGGGTATATATAAGTTTGTCATTCCGTGTGTAATTTCCACAACAAAATTTTCCGACCCTATAAAGTATATATATTCTGGATCCTTATAGATAGCGAAGTCGATTAAGCCATGTCCGTCTGTCTGTCTGTCTGTTGAAATCAGTTTTTTGAAGTCCCCAGATATACTCGGGATCCAAACCTTCAATAATTCTGTCAGAAGTGCTTTCGAGAAGTTTGCTATTTAAAATCAGCAAAATCGGTTTAGGTTAACCAGAGTTATGAACCTATATGTGAGACCACCTCCATAAAAATTTGATATTTTTCATCCATTTTATTGCAATATTTTGAAAACTATTGCAGATAATACCATGAAATTTTGTATACGTTGTTTGTACTATAAAAGAAGAAAGTGTCCGGAAAATAGTAGGAATCGGTCCATGATTTCTTATAGCCCCCATACAAATATATATATTCCCGAAATATGGCTTAATGATAAATAAATGCCTATAAAATTGGAATATCAAGACAAAATTCAGCAAAAATAAGTTTTATACAAAAAGAAATCGCAAAACGAAATTTTTTTTAATTCGGTCCATGTTTGACCATAGACCCCATATAAAGTCCACTTACAAAATTCACTTAAATACGTATAAAACAGATATAAATAATGCTAAACGGCTAAAATTTGACAGAAATACTCTTTATAGGCAAATAAATTGCTGTACTAAATTTTATGGTGGTCGGCCCAGAACTGGTCATAGCTCCCATACAAGGACCACATCTGAAAAAGAGATTTTTCCCTATATATATTGTATAAATATCGGTACCGACTCAAAACTTTGCACAGATCATTTTAATATATACAAAAATCATCCCACAAAATTTTGTGAATTTCGGTCTATTTTTAACCGTATGCCCCATATAAAGCCCTCTTCCGAAAATCACTTTAATACTCATAAATCGCTTATAAATAAGGGTACCAATCCAAAATTTTACACGGATCATTTACATACATGCCTAAATCAAACTGCTGGATTTTGAGAATATCGGTCCATATTTGACTATATCCCCCACATAAGGCCCACTACCGAAATCCACGTTAATACTAATATATATCTTAAATATACCGTTATTATGATGAAATTCGACGTGAAATATCCTCATATGCATGAAAATAACTGTTCCAAAATATAAGAAGATCGGCCCATAATTTGTCATACCTGCCATATAGAACCATTTCCAAAAAACAAATAAATTCGGGTCAAAAAATATTCTTTTCGGATTTAACCCATATTCGGTCCACATTTTATAATCATGATATATATCGTTGGAAAGGTATTTTTAATACCTTTTATTTAATGTATTACAAATTATCAGACACCCAATAGTTCCCGAGATATAGGCCTATATATTTTCAACTTTAAGGGCACGCCCCCTCGAAAATAGGCGTGACCGCCAACAAATTTTTTTTTTGCTGGTATCTCCTCTAAAAGCCCTATTTGATTTTGTTTTTTTTTTTTTTTAAGCAAAATCACTAAAACCGAATTGTACCCCTTTTTATACCCTTCACCATCGTGAGAAGGGTATATATAAGTTTGTCATTCCGTGTGAAATTTCCACAATATAATTTTCCGACCCTATAAAGTATATATATTCTGGATCCTTATAGATAGCGAAGTCGATTAAGCCATGTCCGTCTGTCTGTCTGTCTGTCTGTCTGTCTGTCTGTCTGTCTGTCTGTCTGTCTGGATGTTGAAATCAGTTTTGTGAAGTCCCAAGATATGTTCGGGATCCAAACTTTCAATAGTTCTGTCAGAAGTGCTTTCGAGAAGTTTGCTATTTAAAATCAGCAAAATCGGTTTAGGTTAACCAGAGTTATGAACCAATATGTGAGACCACCTCCATAAAAATTTGATAATTTTCGTCCATTTTATTGCAATATTTTGAAATATATTGCAGATAATACCATGAAATTTTGTATACGTTGTTTGTACTATAAAAGAAGAAAGTGTGCGGAAAAAAGTAAAAATCGGTCCATGATTTCTCATAGCCCCCATACAAATATATATATTCCCGAAATATGGCTTAATGATAAATAAATGCCTATAAAATCGGAATATCAAGACAAAATTCAGCAAAAATAAGTTTTATACAAAAAGAAATCACAAACCGAAATTTTTTTTTTGTTCGGTCCATATTTGACCATAGACCCCATATAAAGTCCACTTACAAAATTCACTTAAATACGCATAAAACAGATATAAATAACGTTAAACGGCTAAAATTTGACATAAATACTCTTTATAGGCAAATAAATTATTGTACCAAATTTTATGGTGATCGGCCCAGAAATGGTCATAGCCCCCATACAAAAATCTTCCCGAAATATTGCTCAATTATACATAAATGCCTATAAAATTGGAATATCAAGACAAAATTCAGCAAAACTAAGTTTTGTGCAAAAAGAAATCGCAAAACGAAATTTTTTTTAGTTCGGTCCATATTTGACCATAGACCCCATATAAAGTCCACTTCCGAAATTCACTTAAATACGCATAAAACAGATATAAATAATGTTAAACGGCTAAAATTTTACATAAATACTCTTTATAGGCAAATAAATTGTTGTACTAAATTTTATGGTGGTCGGCCCACAACTGGTCATAGCTCCCATACAAAGACCACATCTGAAAAAGACATTTTTCCCTATATATATTGTATACATATCGTTACCGACTCAAAACTTTGTACAGATCATGTACATATATACAAAAATCATTCCACACAATTTTGTTAATTTCGGTCTATTTTTAACCGTATGCCCCATATAAAGCCCTCTTCGGAAAATCCCTTTAATACTCATAAATCGCTTATAAATAAGGGTACCAATCCAAAATTTTACATGGATCATTTACATACATGCCTAAATCTAACTGCTGGATTTTGAGAATATCGGTCCATATTTGACTATATCCCCCACATAAGGTCCACTACCGAAATCCACGTTAATACTAATATATATCTTAAATATACCGTTATTACGTTGAAATTCTACGTGAAATATCCCCATATGCATGAAAATAACTGTTCCAAAATTTAAGAAGATCGGCCCATAATTTGTCATACCTGCCATATAGAAGCATTTCCAAAAACAAATAAATTCGGGTCAAAAAATATTCTTTTCGGATTTAACCCATATTCGGTCCATATTTTATAATCATGATATATATCGTTGGAAAGCTATTTTTAATACCTTTTATTTAATGTATTACAAATTATCAGACACCCAGTAGTTCCCGAGATATAGGCCTATATATTTTCAACTTTAAGGGCCCGCCCCCTCGAAAATAGGCGTGGCCGCCAAAAAAATTTTTTTTGCTGGTATCTCTTCTAAAATCCCTATTTGTTTTTTTTTTTTTTTAACAAAATCACTAAAACCGAATTGTACCCCTTTTTATACCCTTCACCATCGTGAGAAGGGTATATATAAGTTTGTCATTCCGTGTGAAATTTCCACAATATAATTTTCCGACCCTATAAAGTATATATATTCTGGATCCTTATAGATAGCGAAGTCGATTAAGCCATGTCCGTCTGTCTGTCTGTCTGTCTGTCTGTCTGTCTGGATGTTGAAATCAGTTTTGTGAAGTCCCAAGATATGTTCGGGATCCAAACTTTCAATAGTTCTGTCAGAAGTGCTTTCGAGAAGTTTGCTATTTAAAATCAGCAAAATCGGTTTAGGTTAACCAGAGTTATGAACCAATATGTGAGACCACCTCCATAAAAATTTGATAATTTTCGTCCATTTTATTGCAATATTTTGAAATATATTGCAGATAATACCATGAAATTTTGTATACGTTGTTTGTACTATAAAAGAAGAAAGTGTGCGGAAAAAAGTAAAAATCGGTCCATGATTTCTCATAGCCCCCATACAAATATATATATTCCCGAAATATGGCTTAATGATAAATAAATGCCTATAAAATCGGAATATCAAGACAAAATTCAGCAAAAATAAGTTTTATACAAAAAGAAATCACAAACCGAAATTTTTTTTTTGTTCGGTCCATATTTGACCATAGACCCCATATAAAGTCCACTTACAAAATTCACTTAAATACGCATAAAACAGATATAAATAACGTTAAACGGCTAAAATTTGACATAAATACTCTTTATAGGCAAATAAATTATTGTACCAAATTTTATGGTGATCGGCCCAGAAATGGTCATAGCCCCCATACAAAAATCTTCCCGAAATATTGCTCAATTATACATAAATGCCTATAAAATTGGAATATCAAGACAAAATTCAGCAAAACTAAGTTTTGTGCAAAAAGAAATCGCAAAACGAAATTTTTTTTAGTTCGGTCCATATTTGACCATAGACCCCATATAAAGTCCACTTACAAAATTCACTTAAATACGCATAAAACAGATATAAATAACGTTAAACGGCTAAAATTTGACATAAATACTCTTTATAGGCAAATAAATTGTTGTACTAAATTTTATGGTGGTCGGCCCACAACTGGTCATAGCTCCCATACAAAGACCACATCTGAAAAAGACATTTTTCCCTATATATATTGTATACATATCGTTACCGACTCAAAACTTTGTACAGATCATGTACATATATACAAAAATCATTCCACACAATTTTGTTAATTTCGGTCTATTTTTAACCGTATGCCCCATATAAAGCCCTCTTCGGAAAATCCCTTTAATACTCATAAATCGCTTATAAATAAGGGTACCAATCCAAAATTTTACATGGATCATTTACATACATGCCTAAATCTAACTGCTGGATTTTGAGAATATCGGTCCATATTTGACTATATCCCCCACATAAGGTCCACTACCGAAATCCACGTTAATACTAATATATATCTTAAATATACCGTTATTACGTTGAAATTCTACGTGAAATATCCCCATATGCATGAAAATAACTGTTCCAAAATTTAAGAAGATCGGCCCATAATTTGTCATACCTGCCATATAGAAGCATTTCCAAAAACAAATAAATTCGGGTCAAAAAATATTCTTTTCGGATTTAACCCATATTCGGTCCATATTTTATAATCATGATATATATCGTTGGAAAGCTATTTTTAATACCTTTTATTTAATGTATTACAAATTATCAGACACCCAGTAGTTCCCGAGATATAGGCCTATATATTTTCAACTTTAAGGGCCCGCCCCCTCGAAAATAGGCGTGGCCGCCAAAAAAATTTTTTTTGCTGGTATCTCTTCTAAAATCCCTATTTGTTTTTTTTTTTTTTTTAACAAAATCACTAAAACCGAATTGTACCCCTTTTTATACCCTTCACCATCGTGAGAAGGGTATATATAAGTTTGTCATTCCGTGTGAAATTTCCACAATATAATTTTCCGACCCTATAAAGTATATATATTCTGGATCCTTATAGATAGCGAAGTCGATTAAGCCATGTCCGTCTGTCTGTCTGTCTGTCTGGATGTTGAAATCAGTTTTGTGAAGTCCCAAGATATGTTCGGGATCCAAACTTTCAATAGTTCTGTCAGAAGTGCTTTCGAGAAGTTTGCTATTTAAAATCAGCAAAATCGGTTTAGGTTAACCAGAGTTATGAACCAATATGTGAGACCACCTCCATAAAAATTTGATAATTTTCGTCCATTTTATTGCAATATTTTGAAATATATTGCAGATAATACCATGAAATTTTGTATACGTTGTTTGTACTATAAAAGAAGAAAGTGTGCGGAAAAAAGTAAAAATCGGTCCATGATTTCTCATAGCCCCCATACAAATATATATATTCCCGAAATATGGCTTAATGATAAATAAATGCCTATAAAATCGGAATATCAAGACAAAATTCAGCAAAAATAAGTTTTATACAAAAAGAAATCACAAACCGAAATTTTTTTTTTGTTCGGTCCATATTTGACCATAGACCCCATATAAAGTCCACTTACAAAATTCACTTAAATACGCATAAAACAGATATAAATAACGTTAAACGGCTAAAATTTGACATAAATACTCTTTATAGGCAAATAAATTATTGTACCAAATTTTATGGTGATCGGCCCAGAAATGGTCATAGCCCCCATACAAAAATCTTCCCGAAATATTGCTCAATTATACATAAATGCCTATAAAATTGGAATATCAAGACAAAATTCAGCAAAACTAAGTTTTGTGCAAAAAGAAATCGCAAAACGAAATTTTTTTTAGTTCGGTCCATATTTGACCATAGACCCCATATAAAGTCCACTTACAAAATTCACTTAAATACGCATAAAACAGATATAAATAACGTTAAACGGCTAAAATTTGACATAAATACTCTTTATAGGCAAATAAATTGTTGTACTAAATTTTATGGTGGTCGGCCCACAACTGGTCATAGCTCCCATACAAAGACCACATCTGAAAAAGACATTTTTCCCTATATATATTGTATACATATCGTTACCGACTCAAAACTTTGTACAGATCATGTACATATATACAAAAATCATTCCACACAATTTTGTTAATTTCGGTCTATTTTTAACCGTATGCCCCATATAAAGCCCTCTTCGGAAAATCCCTTTAATACTCATAAATCGCTTATAAATAAGGGTACCAATCCAAAATTTTACATGGATCATTTACATACATGCCTAAATCTAACTGCTGGATTTTGAGAATATCGGTCCATATTTGACTATATCCCCCACATAAGGTCCACTACCGAAATCCACGTTAATACTAATATATATCTTAAATATACCGTTATTACGTTGAAATTCTACGTGAAATATCCCCATATGCATGAAAATAACTGTTCCAAAATTTAAGAAGATCGGCCCATAATTTGTCATACCTGCCATATAGAAGCATTTCCAAAAACAAATAAATTCGGGTCAAAAAATATTCTTTTCGGATTTAACCCATATTCGGTCCATATTTTATAATCATGATATATATCGTTGGAAAGCTATTTTTAATACCTTTTATTTAATGTATTACAAATTATCAGACACCCAGTAGTTCCCGAGATATAGGCCTATATATTTTCAACTTTAAGGGCCCGCCCCCTCGAAAATAGGCGTGGCCGCCAAAAAAATTTTTTTTTGCTGGTATCTCTTCTAAAATCCCTATTTGTTTTTTTTTTTTTAACAAAATCACTAAAACCGAATTGTACCCCTTTTTATACCCTTCACCATCGTGAGAAGGGTATATATAAGTTTGTCATTCCGTGTGAAATTTCCACAATATAATTTTCCGACCCTATAAAGTATATATATTCTGGATCCTTATAGATAGCGAAGTCGATTAAGCCATGTCCGTCTGTCTGTCTGTCTGTCTGTCTGTCTGTCTGTCTGTCTGTCTGGATGTTGAAATCAGTTTTGTGAAGTCCCAAGATATGTTCGGGATCCAAACTTTCAATAGTTCTGTCAGAAGTGCTTTCGAGAAGTTTGCTATTTAAAATCAGCAAAATCGGTTTAGGTTAACCAGAGTTATGAACCAATATGTGAGACCACCTCCATAAAAATTTGATAATTTTCGTCCATTTTATTGCAATATTTTGAAATATATTGCAGATACAGTAGTTTTCCGGTTTAACGAACATTCGTTTTAACGAAAATCGCGTTTAACGAACAGACCAATTTTTTCTATTGAGTTCCTTATATAACGAACAAAAATTATTTTTTGTACTCAGTTTAGCGAACAAATACTAATAAAATTATTTGAATGAATATTTCACAAAATTACCAATGTCAATGTAACCCCATTGATCCAACCCATGAATCAGAATGCAATTCGCTGCTTAAATTACATTATAAAAACAGTCTATTGTCTCGACTCTTTTCAACACCGGAGCAAAATGTATCCTTGTTTTTAAAGCAATTTAATTTATTTGAAGCAACGATTACATTGGCATCAGCTTGGAAAAGTGTGTCTGAGTCCTCTTTGGCAAAATGCTGGAACAAGCTTTTAAGGGAAAATGACCACTTTGATGAAGAAGATGATCTCCCTTTAGCTTCGTATTTACGCCATGACGAAGATACTATTGCAGTTGAAACTGGAGTTCAATTGTTAAGATCAATTTTTCCTACAGTAAGTCATAGATTTAAGAAATTTTCTCAAACCATAATAAATTTTATGATTTACAATTACAGGTAGACATATCAGTAGACGATTTAAACAGCTGGGTTGAAAACATTACCTCACCTGAAGACGTCGATGAAGATGAAATTCAAAATAATGAGGATATTGTCGAAGCCGAAAACTTAGATCCAAAAATAAATCATGCGGATGCAGTCAAACATTTTGAAGCCTGCATTAAATGGACAGAGCAAAATAATTTATATTACTCAAAATCAATGGTTTTAAGAGAGCTTCAAGAAGAGGCTATTCAAAAGCAAATTTCCATACCAAAAAAACAAACATTGCTAAATCGTTTTTATAAATAGATTTTTTTTACTTTTATAAAAGAATTGCCTTTTATTTAAGTTTTTTGTATATGTAATTCTAAATGTGACATGAATTGTTCCTTTTTTTGTTTTTGTTTTTGTTAAATAAATACATTTTTTTATAAAATATAATTTTATAAACAATTTTATGATTTTTTTAATTATTCACATGACAAAAACCCACTTTTAAGTTAGTACTGCATATAACGAACAATTCACTTTAACGAACTGGCCTGACAACATATACGTTCGTTAAATCGGAAAACTACTGTAATACCATGAAATTTTGTATACGTTGTTTGTACTATAAAAGAAGAAAGTGTGCGGAAAAAAGTAAAAATCGGTCCATGATTTCTCATAGCCCCCATACAAATATATATATTCCCGAAATATGGCTTAATGATAAATAAATGCCTATAAAATCGGAATATCAAGACAAAATTCAGCAAAAATAAGTTTTATACAAAAAGAAATCACAAACCGAAATTTTTTTTTGTTCGGTCCATATTTGACCATAGACCCCCATATAAAGTCCACTTACAAAATTCACTTAAATACGCATAAAAACAGATATAAATAACGTTAAACGGCTAAAATTTGACATAAATACTCTTTTATAGGCAAATAAATTATTGTACCAAATTTTTATGGTGATCGGCCCAGAAATGGTCATAGCCCCCATACAAAAATCTTCCCGAAATATTGCTCAATTATACATAAATGCCTATAAAATTGGAATATCAAGACAAAATTCAGCAAAACTAAGTTTTGTGCAAAAAGAAATCGCAAAAAAACGAAATTTTTTTAGTTCGGTCCATATTTGACCCATAGACCCCATATAAAGTCCACTTCCGAAATTCACTTAAATACGCATAAAACAGATATAAATAATGTTAAACGGCTAAAATTTTACATAAATACTCTTTATAGGCAAATAAATTGTTGTACTAAATTTTATGGTGGTCGGCCCACAACTGGTCATAGCTCCCATACAAAGACCACATCTGAAAAAGACATTTTTCCCTATATATATTGTATACATATCGTTACCGACTCAAAACTTTGTACAGATCATGTACATATATACAAAAATCCATTCCACACAATTTTGTTAATTTCGGTCTATTTTTAACCGTATGCCCCATATAAAGCCCTCTTCGGGAAAATCCCTTTAATACTCATAAATCGCTTATAAATAAGGGTACCAATCCAAAATTTTACATGGATCATTTACATACATGCCTAAATCTAACTGCTGGATTTTGAGATATCGGTCCATATTTGACTATATCCCCCACATAAGGTCCACTACCGAAATCCACGTTAATACTAATATATATCTTAAATATACCGTTATTACGTTGAAATTCTACGTGAAATATCCCCATATGCATGAAAATAACTGTTCCAAAAATATTAAGAAGATCGGCCCATAATTTGTCATACCTGCCATATAGAAGCATTTCCAAAAACAAATAAATTCGGGTCAAAAAATATTCTTTCGGATTTAACCCATATTCGGTCCATATTTTATAATCATGATATATATCGTTGGAAAGCTATTTTTAATACCTTTTATTTAATGTATTACAAAATTATCAGACACCCAGTAGTTCCCGAGATATAGGCCTATATATTTTCAACTTTAAGGGCCCCGCCCCCTCGAAAATAGGCGTGGCCGCCAAAAAAAATTTTTTTTGCTGGTATCTCTTCTAAAATCCCTATTTGTTTTTTTTTTTTTTTACAAAATCACTAAAACCGAATTGTACCCCTTATATATACCCTTCACCATCGTGAGAAGGGTATATATAAGTTTGTCATTCCGTGTGAAATTTCCACAATATAATTTTCCGACCCTATAAAGTATATATATTCTGGATCCTTATAGATAGCGAAGTCGATTAAGCCATGTCCGTCTGTCTGTCTGTCTGTCTGTCTGTCTGTCTGTCTGTCTGGATGTTGAAATCAGTTTTGTGAAGTCCCAAGATATGTTCGGGATCCAAACTTTCAATAGTTCTGTCAGAAGTGCTTTCGAGAAGTTTGCTATTTAAAATCAGCAAAATCGGTTTAGGTTAACCAGAGTTATGAACCAATATGTGAGACCACCTCCATAAAAATTTGATAATTTTCGTCCATTTTATTGCAATATTTTTGAAATATATTGCAGATAATACCATGAAATTTTGTATACGTTGTTTGTACTATAAAAAGAAGAAAGTGTGCGGAAAAAAGTAAAAATCGGTCCATGATTTCTCATAGCCCCCCATACAAATATATATATTCCCGAAATATGGCTTAATGATAAATAAATGCCTATAAAATCGGAAATATCAAGACAAAATTCAGCAAAAATAAGTTTTATACAAAAAGGAAATCACAAACCGAAATTTTTTTTTAGTTCGGTCCATATTTGACCCATAGACCCCCATATAAAGTCCACTTACAAAATTCACTTAAATACGCATAAAACAGATATAAATAACGTTAAACGGCTAAAATTTGACATAAATACTCTTTATAGGCAAATAAATTATTGTACCAAATTTTATGGTGATCGGCCCAGAAATGGTCATAGCCCCCATACAAAAAATCTTCCCGAAATATTGCTTCAATTATACATAAATGCCTATAAAATTGGAATATCAAGACAAAATTCAGCAAAACTAAGTTTTGTGCAAAAAGAAATCTCAAAACGAAATTTTTTTTAGTTCGGTCCATATTTTGACCATAGACCCCATATAAAGTCCACTTCCGAAATTCACTTAAATACGCATAAAACAGATATAAATAATGTTAAACGGCTAAAATTTTACATAAATACTCTTTATAGGCAAATAAATTGTTGTACTAAATTTTATGGTGGTCGGCCCACAACTGGTCATAGCTCCCATACAAAGGACCACATCTGAAAAAGACATTTTTCCCTAATATATATTGTATACCATATCGTTACCGACTCAAAACTTTGTACAGATCATGTACATATATACAAAAATCATTCCAACAATTTTGGTTAATTTCGGTCTATTTTTAACCGTATGCCCCATATAAAGCCCTCTTCGGAAAATCCCTTTAATACTCATAAATCGCTTATAAATAAGGGGTACCAATCCAAAATTTTACATGGATCATTTACATACATGCCTAAATCTAACTGCTGATTTTGAGAATATCGGTCCATATTTGACTATATCCCCCACATAAGGTCCACTACCGAAATCCACGTTAATACTAATATATATCTTAAATATACCGTTATTACGTTGAAATTCTACGTGAAATATCCCCATATGCATGAAAATAACTGTTCCAAAATTTAAGAAGATCGGCCCATAATTTGTCATACCTGCCATATAGAAGCATTTCCAAAAACAAATAAATTCGGGTCAAAAAATATTCTTTTCGGATTTAACCCATATTCGGTCCATATTTTATAATCATGATATATATCGTTGGAAAGCTATTTTTAATACCTTTTATTTAATGTATTACAAATTATCAGACACCCAGTAGTTCCCGAGATATAGGCCTATATATTTTCAACTTTAAGGGCCCGCCCCCTCGAAAATAGGCGTGGCCGCCAAAAAAATTTTTTTTGCTGGTATCTCTTCTAAAATCCCTATTTGTTTTTTTTTTTTTTTAACAAAATCACTAAAACCGAATTGTACCCCTTTTTATACCCTTCACCATCGTGAGAAGGGTATATATAAGTTTGTCATTCCGTGTGAAATTTCCACAATATAATTTTCCGACCCTATAAAGTATATATATTCTGGATCCTTATAGATAGCGAAGTCGATTAAGCCATGTCCGTCTGTCTGTCTGTCTGTCTGTCTGTCTGTCTGTCTGTCTGTCTGTCTGGATGTTGAAATCAGTTTTGTGAAGTCCCAAGATATGTTCGGGATCCAAACTTTCAATAGTTCTGTCAGAAGTGCTTTCGAGAAGTTTGCTATTTAAAATCAGCAAAATCGGTTTAGGTTAACCAGAGTTATGAACCAATATGTGAGACCACCTCCATAAAAATTTGATAATTTTCGTCCATTTTATTGCAATATTTTGAAATATATTGCAGATAATACCATGAAATTTTGTATACGTTGTTTGTACTATAAAAGAAGAAAGTGTGCGGAAAAAAGTAAAAATCGGTCCATGATTTCTCATAGCCCCCATACAAATATATATATTCCCGAAATATGGCTTAATGATAAATAAATGCCTATAAAATCGGAATATCAAGACAAAATTCAGCAAAAATAAGTTTTATACAAAAAGAAATCACAAACCGAAATTTTTTTTTTGTTCGGTCCATATTTGACCATAGACCCCATATAAAGTCCACTTACAAAATTCACTTAAATACGCATAAAACAGATATAAATAACGTTAAACGGCTAAAATTTGACATAAATACTCTTTATAGGCAAATAAATTATTGTACCAAATTTTATGGTGATCGGCCCAGAAATGGTCATAGCCCCCATACAAAAATCTTCCCGAAATATTGCTCAATTATACATAAATGCCTATAAAATTGGAATATCAAGACAAAATTCAGCAAAACTAAGTTTTGTGCAAAAAGAAATCGCAAAACGAAATTTTTTTTAGTTCGGTCCATATTTGACCATAGACCCCATATAAAGTTCACTTCCGAAATTCACTTAAATACGCATAAAACAGATATAAATAATGTTAAACGGCTAAAATTTTACATAAATACTCTTTATAGGCAAATAAATTGTTGTACTAAATTTTATGGTGGTCGGCCCACAACTGGTCATAGCTCCCATACAAAGACCACATCTGAAAAAGACATTTTTCCCTATATATATTGTATACATATCGTTACCGACTCAAAACTTTGTACAGATCATGTACATATATACAAAAATCATTCCACACAATTTTGTTAATTTCGGTCTATTTTTAACCGTATGCCCCATATAAAGCCCTCTTCGGAAAATCCCTTTAATACTCATAAATCGCTTATAAATAAGGGTACCAATCCAAAATTTTACATGGATCATTTACATACATGCCTAAATCTAACTGCTGGATTTTGAGAATATCGGTCCATATTTGACTATATCCCCCACATAAGGTCCACTACCGAAATCCACGTTAATACTAATATATATCTTAAATATACCGTTATTACGTTGAAATTCTACGTGAAATATCCCCATATGCATGAAAATAACTGTTCCAAAATTTAAGAAGATCGGCCCATAATTTGTCATACCTGCCATATAGAAGCATTTCCAAAAACAAATAAATTCGGGTCAAAAAATATTCTTTTCGGATTTAACCCATATTCGGTCCATATTTTATAATCATGATATATATCGTTGGAAAGCTATTTTTAATACCTTTTATTTAATGTATTACAAATTATCAGACACCCAGTAGTTCCCGAGATATAGGCCTATATATTTTCAACTTTAAGGGCCCGCCCCCTCGAAAATAGGCGTGGCCGCCAAAAAAATTTTTTTTTGCTGGTATCTCTTCTAAAATCCCTATTTGTTTTTTTTTTTTTTAACAAAATCACTAAAACCGAATTGTACCCCTTTTTATACCCTTCACCATCGTGAGAAGGGTATATATAAGTTTGTCATTCCGTGTGAAATTTCCACAATATAATTTTCCGACCCTATAAAGTATATATATTCTGGATCCTTATAGATAGCGAAGTCGATTAAGCCATGTCCGTCTGTCTGTCTGTCTGTCTGTCTGTCTGTCTGTCTGTCTGTCTGTCTGTCTGGATGTTGAAATCAGTTTTTTGAAGTCCCAAGAAATGTTCGGGATCCAAACCTTCAATAATTCTGTCAGAAGTGCTTTCGAGAAGTTTGCTATTTAAAATCAGCAAAATCGGTTTAGGTCAACCAGAGTTATGAACCAATATGTGAGACCACCTCTATAAAAATTTGATATTTTTCGTCCATTTTATTGCAATATTTTGAAATATATTGGAGATAATACTATGAAATTTTGTATACGTTGTTTGTATGACAAAAGAAGAAAGTGTGCGGAAAATAGTAAGAATCGGTCCATGATTTCTCATAGCCCCCATACAAATATATATATTCCCGAAATATGGCTTAATGATAAATAAATGCCTATAAAATTGGAATATCAAGACAAAATTCAGCAAAAATAAGTTTTATACAAAAAGAAATCACAGACCGAAATTTTTTTTAGTTCGGTCCATATTTGACCATAGACCCCATATAAAGTCCACTTACAAAATTCACTTAAATACATATAAAACAGATATAAATAATGTTAAACGGCTAAAATTTCACATAAATAATCTTTATAGGCAAATAAATTATTGTACCAAATTTTATGGTGGTCGGCCCAGAAATGGTCATAGCCCCCATACAGAAATCTTCCCGAAATATTGCTCAATTATACATAAATGCCTATAAAATTGGAATATCAAGACAAAATTCAGCAAAACTAAGTTCTGTGCAAAAAGAAATCGCAAAACGAAATTTTTTTTAGTTCGGTCCATATTTGACCATAGACCCCATATAAAGTCCACTTCCAAAATTCACTTAAATACGCATAAAACAGATATAAATAATGCTAAACGGCTAAAATTTGACATAAATACTCTTTACAGGCAAATAAATTGTTGTACTAAATTTTATGGTGGTCGGCCCACAACTGGTCATATTTCCCATACAAGGACCACATCTGAAAAAGACATTTTTCCCTATATATATTGTATAAATATCGTTACCGACTCAAAACTTTGTACAGATCATTTACATATATACAAAAATCATTCCACACAATTTTGTTAATTTCGGTCTATTTTTAACCGTATGCCCCATATAAAGCCCTCTTCCGAAAATCACTTTAATACTCATAAATCTCTTATAAATAAGGGTACCAATCCAAAATTTTACACCGATCATTTACATACATGCCTAAATCAAACTGCTGGATTTTGAGAATATCGGTCCATATTTGACTATATCCCCCACATAAGGTCCACTACCGAAATCCACGTTAATACTAATATATATTTAGCTTTGTTACTTTAACTAATTTAGACTTTATTTAATATTCAAATATTTTATGTTTTGTACTAAAATTTATTTATCACTATTTTCGGTTGTCGACTTGTATATCTTGATATCTGATGACGTGTCGTTCTTATTAAAAACCCAAGCCAATGAAGTTAGCTGCAGTTCATAAGCTAACTTCGAGTAGTTGGTATGCGTGTACACAACAACAGGGCGCCACACCATTCCCCCCGCCTAGGGGAGGTTCACCTGAACCTTACAGGAAGTTTAATTTGCCTGCCTTTCGAAGTGCATGTCGATTGTAGTACTTCAGGTGGAAGATTGACAGCCGGGCTGGGATCACGAACTGTGTTGTGGTTTACCTCTTCTCGATTGGAATCTCGATGACTGCTAGCGCTGTCAGGCAAATTTGAGGATGTGTCTTTTGTGTTGTGTTCTGAAGAAATATCAGGTCGTTCTGGTATTGTAGGGTAAAGATGGAGATCATTGCTTGATATATAGGCGGGTTTAAGCCGGTCGACACTGATGTTAGATCGACGTCCTCGTATCGAAACTGTAAAAAATTTTTCATAACGTTTTAATACTGAAAATGGGCCATCATACGGGTGTGTCATTGAAGGTCGGACGGAGTCGTTGCGTACAAAAACGTGTGTCGCGTTTTGGAGCTTTTTTGAAATGAAGATTTGGGGCGTCGAATGATGAAATGTGTCGGTTGGCTTTAGTTTCTGCATTGTTGATCGAAATTCGGAGATAAAATCGCTCGTGGGATCAGAAATTTCAGTTGCTTGAAGGAATTCTCCGGGAATTGTCAAAGTTGAGCCGTAAACCAGTTCCGCTGGGGACGCTTTGAGGTCTGGTTTGAAAGCAACTCGAAGTCCAAGCAAAATTATTGGCAGATGTTGTACCCATTTTGCTGGATTGTGGCATAAAATTGCCGCTTTAAACGTTCGGTGCCACCTTTCAATAATCCCGTTCGATTGAGGATGGTACGGTGTTGTACGAAGATGCGTTGTTCCAATTGTTTTTAGCAGTTCTGCAAAAATTGAAGAATCAAATTGACGGCCACGATCGGATGTAATTCGCATAGGAACGCCGAATCTTGAGATCCACTGAGCTACCAGAGCTTTTACGATTGTGTCGGCTGACATGTCAGGTATTGGAACCGCTTCCGGCCAGCGTGTAAAACGATCAATTATCGTAAGGCAGTAGCGCTGTCCTTCGCATAGTGGGAAAGGACCAACGATGTCAATATTGATATGTGCAAAACGCTCTTTAGGTGGTTCGTATTTAGCAGAAGGCGATCGGGTATGTCGCTGTACTTTTGCTCGTTGACATTGCAAACAGTTTTGCACAAAGGCAGCAGAGTCCTTACGCATTCCAGGCCAGCAAAATCTGCTTGTGACCAACTTAGTCGTTGCTCGGACGCCTGGATGTGACAAGTTGTGAGTGGACGCCAAAACTTGGGCACGGAATTGTTCCGGAATGTAAGGACGTACACGGCATGTTTTTGTGTCGCAGATTAGTTGTTCGTTGCAACCTGGAATTGGGAAATACTTTAGTTTGAGTGAATTTACCGGGGTATCCGGGTTCCGGATCATTTCCTGTAGTTCTTCGTCAGCCTTTTGGGCGATGGCGATTCGGGAATAGTCCACACTTTGGTTAATAAGGTCAATGCGAGATAAAGCATCAGCTGTTGCGTTTTCCAACCCGGGCGTATAACGAATGTCCGTGGTGAACTGGCTGATGAAGTCGAGCTGACGGATTCTGCGTGGTGAAGCCTTTTCGAGTTTTTGTTGGTATGCAAAAATCAGCGGGCGATGATCAGTAACGATATAACACCTGCGGCCTTCAATCATATAACGAAAATGGCAAATGGCTTGGTAAATTGCTGATAGCTCTCGATCGTACGTGGAATACCTTTGTTGCGTTTTTGTAAATTTTTTAGAATAAAATCCCAATGGCTGTAGGTTTCCGTCGATTTTTTGATGTAGCGCTGCTCCTACTGCCGTGTCGGAGGCATCCACGTAGACTACTAATTCAGCGTCGGCGGCCGGGTGAGCTAAAAGAGTGGCGGAGGCTAGTTCGTCTTTGCAGCGTTCGAAAGCCTCATCTGCGGCTGAGGTCCATCTTACCGGGGTGCGGTCGTTTTTTTTGTTACCGAGGATCAATTCCTGGAGTTGTGTTTGATATGATATAGCGTGTGGCAAGAATTTTCTATAGAAGTTTAGCATGGCGATAAACCTCTTTAACTCTTGAGCCACTTTGGGTTTCGGAAACTCTTTAATGCATGCGACTTTTTCCGGTAGTGGGCGGATGCCCTTGGCGTTGACTAGATGCCCCAGGAATTTAATTTCGCTCTTTCCGAATTCACACTTTTTTAGATTTATTGTTAGGTTGTTGTTACTGAGGCGACGAAAAACTTCGAGAAGGTCGGCACAATGTTGTTCGAGAGATGGTGATGCTATACAAATATCGTCTATGTATGGGAACGCAAATTCGCAACCTCTTAAAACCTCGTTTATAAGGCGCTGGAAGGTTTGAGCCGCATTGCAAAGCCCAAACGTCATAAATTTAAATTCGAACAATCCGAAAGGTGTACTAATTGCGGTCTTCGGTATATCATCGGTATGAATTCGCACTTGGTGGAAGGCTTTCTGTAAATCTATTTTTGAAAATATTTTCTTACCTCGTAAATTTGTAGTAAAGTCAGTCAGAAAAGGAAGCGGGTAACGATCAGGTACCGTTTGAGCGTTTAGTGCGCGGTAGTCGCCGCAAGGACGCCAAGTGCCGTCATTTTTTTTGACCATATGCAGGGGGCTGGACCAGTTGCTGCGGGATGGTTGGCATATGCCCGCTTTAATCAAGAACTCGAACTCTTTTTTGGCAGCTGCAAGTTTTTCTGGAGGTAGGCGACGTGGACGACAGAAGACTGGTTGTCCTGTCGTTTCGATTCTGTGTACTATTGACGACTTCGTTGTAGAGCCGCAAGGCGATGATTGGGTCAGTTGAGGAAATTGTTTTAAAATTCTGGTGAAAGGATCGTTTGTGAAAAATGTTTTGATTGCGGCTGGTTCATTTAAATTTGCTGATGAGAGCTTTGATACATTACCCGTGTTGCTGTCGATAAGTCGATTACGCCGTAGGTCTATAAGTAAATCGTAGTGTCTTATAAAGTCAGAGCCAATGATAGGCGACGTGACGTCGGCAATAATAAAAGACCACTCCAAATCACGAGATAGACCTAGATCTAATTTGATTTGTTTTTTACCGACTACCTTTATGGGCGAGCCGTTGGCTGCGTATAACGTAACAGCCGTCGGGCGCACGTCTGCCGCTTTAGAAGTCAACGGCAAAACGGAAACATCCGCTCCACTATCTACTAGGAATGTTTTTTGCGAATATTTGTCTTTGATTTGAAGACGAAAGATTTGGCGCTTGGAAAAGGTGCTATCGCCGGGCTCCCCTTCCGGCCTAAAGAGTCAGTCAGAAGATGACGATGAATTTCTGACTTGCGGGGCTCTTGCTAATGCGCTTGCTTGTTTCTTATGTCTGCAAGGGCTACGGCATTTGTTTGCACTTCGGCCGAATTTTTTGTGGTACCAGCATTCCTCAGCTTGTGTGTCGTTGTCGTAGTATTGGCGAACTTGCGAGCGATTGCGCCTTGTTGATGGCATACGGGAGCGAGAACGTGAGCGGGTTGACATTTTTTCAAATTTTTTTACCAGTTGAGCGACAACCTCGCGTAATTCACTCATTTCGCTTGTTGATTGTTGTTGAATTCGGTTAACTTGGCTTGATGCCATTGCGTCTATTATCGAATCGGCAATCTTGGTGAACTCTAATGGTGTACCAGTCGAAGCAGCTACGACGGGTTGTGCGAATTCGGGTAAGCGTTTTATCCATAATCCTTTCAGGGCCGCATCTCCAAGGGTATTGCCAGCCACGCGCTTCATCTCGAAGTACAGGTCTGATGGCTTTTTGTCGCCGAGGGGAAGTTCCGAAAGAAGTCGATTTAGACGACGCTGCTCGCTGTCAGCAAAATGTTCGATTAATTTTGCTCTTGTGTACTCGTATCGGTCGGTAGGTGGCATGGAAGCGATGACGTCGGCCAGTTGTGAAATGATATTAGGATCTAAAGCCGCCAAAACCGTTGCAGTTTTTTGTTTATCTGCCGTGATGCCTGATGCAGTAAACCAGAAATCCATCGTGGTGAACCATGCCTCGATATTGGAGTTAGTCATCTGAGGCACTGGCAGTCTAGCATAGACGGTCGAAATATTCTGAGCAAGAGATGGGTTTTGTGGAGAACCAGGAGCTGCATCAGTTGCCGTACTAGTACCACTGTCATCATTGTTCCTCATTGTAAAATGGCGGACGGTATTCACTTTTTTTGGTTAAGGCCGAACAAAAATCAAAATGATCTTGCAATAAAAAAACAGCGCAATGATCACGTCGGGGTCACCAATTTAGCTTTGTTACTTTAACTAATTTAGACTTTATTTAATATTCAAATATTTTATGTTTTGTACTAAAATTTATTTATCACTATTTTCGGTTGTCGACTTGTATATCTTGATATCTGATGACGTGTCGTTCTTATTAAAAACCCAAGCCAATGAAGTTAGCTGCAGTTCATAAGCTAACTTCGAGTAGTTGGTATGCGTGTACACAACAACAGGGCGCCACATATATCTTAAATATACCGTTATTATGTTGAAATTCTACGTGAAATATCCTCATATGCATGAAAATAACTGTTCCAAAATTCAAGAAGATCGGCCCATAATTTGTCATACCTGCCATATAGAACCATTTCCAAAAAACAAATAAATTCGGGTCAAAAAATATTCTTTTCGGATTTAACCCATATTCGGTCCATATTTTATAATCATGATATATATCGTTGGAAAGGTATTTTTAATGCCTTTTATTTAATGTATTACAAATTATCAGACACCCAGTAGTTCCCGAGATATAGGCCTATATATTTTCAGCTTTAAGGGCCCGCCCCCTGGAAAATAGGCGTGACCGCCAAAAAAAATTTTTTTCCGGGTATCTCTTCTAAAATCCCTATTTGTTTTTTTTTTTTTTTACCAAAATCACTAAAACCGAATTGTACCCCTTTTTATACCCTTCACCATCGTGAGAAGGGTATATATAAGTTTGTCATTCCGTGTGAAATTTCCACAATATAATTTTCCGACCCTATAAAGTATATATATTCTGGATCCTTATAGATAGCGAAGTCGATTAAGCCATGTCCGTCTGTCTGTCTGTCTGTCTGTCTGTCTGTCTGTCTGGATGTTGAAATCAGTTTTGTGAAGTCCCAAGATATGTTCGGGATCCAAACCTTCAATAATTCTGTCAGAAGTGCTTTCGAGAAGTTTGCTATTTAAAATCAGCAAAATCGGATTAGGTTAACCAGAGTTATGAACCAATATGTGAGACCACCTCCATAAAAATTTGATATTTTTCGTCCATTTTATTGCAATATTTTGAAATATATTGCAGATAATACCATGAAATTTTGTATACGTTGTTTGTACTATAAAAGAAGAAAGTGTGCGGAAAAAAGTAAAAATCGGTCCATGATTTCTCATAGCCCCCATACAAATATATATATTCCCGAAATATGGCTTAATGATAAATAAATGCCTATAAAATTGGAATATCAAGACAAAATTCAGCAAAAATAAGTTTTATATAAAAAGAAATCACAAACCGAAATTTTTTTTTAGTTCGGTCCATATTTGACCATAGACCCCATATAAAGTCCACTTACAAAATTCACTTAAATACGCATAAAACAGACATAAATAATGTTAAACGGCTAAAATTTGACATAAATACTCTTTATAGGCAAATAAATTATTGTACCAAATTTTATGGTGATCGGCCCAGAAATGGTCATAGCCCCCATACAAATATCTTCCCGAAATATTGCTCAATTATACATAAATGCCTATAAAATTGGAATATCAAGACAAAATTCAGCAAAACTAAGTTTTGTGCAAAAAGAAATCGCAAAACGAAATTTTTTTTAGTTCGGTCTATATTTGACCATAGACCCCATATAAAGTCCACTTCCGAAATTCACTTAAATACGCATAAAACAGACATAAATAATGTTAAACGGCTAAAATTTTACATAAATACTCTTTATAGGCAAATAAATTGTTGTACTAAATTTTATGGTGGTCGGCCCACAACTGGTCATAGCTCCCATACAAGGACCACATCTGAAAAAGACATTTTTCCCTATATATATTGTATACATATCGTTACCGACTCAAAACTTTGTACAGATCATGTACATATATACAAAAATCATTCCACACAATTTTGTTAATTTCGGTCTATTTTTAACCGTATGCCCCATATAAAGCCCTCTTCGGAAAATCCCTTTAATACTCATAAATCGCTTATAAATAAGGGTACCAATCCAAAATTTTACACGGATCATTTACATACATGCCTAAATCTAACTGCTGGATTTTGAGAATATCGGTCCATATTTGACTATATCCCCCACATCAGGTCCACTACCGAAATCCACGTTAATACTAATATATATCTTAAATATACCGTTATTACGTTGAAATTCTACGTGAAATATCCCCATATGCATGAAAATAACTGTTCCAAAATTTAAGAAGATCGGCCCATAATTTGTCATACCTGCCATATAGAAGCATTTCCAAAAACAAATAAATTCGGGTCAAAAAATATTCTTTTCGGATTTAACCCATATTCGGTCCATATTTTATAATCATGATATATATCGTTGGAAAGCTATTTTTAATACCTTTTAGTTAATGTATTACAAATTATCAGACACCCAATAGTTCCCGAGATATAGGCCTATATATTGTCAACTTTAAGGGCCCGCCCCCTCGAAAATAGGCGTGGCCGCCAAAAAAAATTTTTTTTGCTGGTATCTCTTCTAAAATCCCTATTTGTTTTTTTTTTTTTTTAACAAAATCACTAAAACCGAATTGTACCCCTTTTTTATACTCTGTTTGTTAAATTACACTGAAGATTATTATGAACATCAGACAGACTCTGTAAATTATGGTAAGAATTGGTAATTAAATCAATTAAAAATGGTAAAAATTAGACAACATTTGAAAATATTTTACATAAATTATGTTGGTCGTAAAATTGTCTTTCAAACAATATATCAAATACTAATAAAATTTGCACTAAGACTGCATAGAAAACACAGAATTAGGATATTCTAGTCTAGTGTAGTTTCTGTATTTCTTATTACGCTTAGGTGAAGGGTATTTAAGATTCGGCACAGCCGAATATAGCACTCTTACTTGTTTTATACTCTGTTTGTTAAATTACACTGAAGATTATTATGAACATCAGACAGACTCTGTAAATTATGGTAAGAATTGGTAATTAAATCAATTAAAAATGGTAAAAATTAGACAACATTTCAAATTATTTAACATAAATTATGTTGGTCGTAAAATTGTCTTTCAAACAATATATCAAATACTAATTCAATTTGCACTAAGACTGAATAGAAAACACAGAATTAGGATATTCTAGTCTAGTGTAGTTTCTGTATTTCTTATTACGCTTAGGTGAAGGGTATTTAAGATTCGGCACAGCCGAATATAGCACTCTTACTTGTTTATACTCTGTTTGTTAAGTTACACTCAAGATTATTATGAACATCAGACAGACTCTGCAAATTATGGTAAGAATTGGTAATTAAATCAATTAAAAATGGTGAAAATTAGACAAAATTTCAAAATATTTAACATAAATTATGTTGGTCGTAAAATTGTCTTTCAAACAATATATCAAATATGTACTAATAAAATTTACACTAAGACTGAATAGAAAACACAGAATTAGGATATTCTAGTCTAGTGTAGTTTCTGTATTTCTTTTTACGCTTAGGTGAAGGGTATTTAAGATTCGGCACAGCCGAATATAGCACTCTTACTTGTTTATACGCTGTTTGTTAAATTACACTGAAGATTATTATGAACATCAGACAGACTCTGTAAATTATGGTAAGAATTGGTAATTAAATCAATTAAAAATGGTGAAAATTAGACAAAATTTCAAAATATTTAACATAAATTATGTTGGTCGTAAAATTGTCTTTCAAACAATATATCAAATACTAATAAAATTTGCACTAAGACTGAATAGAAAACACAGAATTAGGATATTCTAGTCTAGTGTAGTTTCTGTATTTCTTTTTACGCTTAGGTGAAGGGTATTTAAGATTCGGCACAGCCGAATATAGCACTCTTACTTGTTTATACTCTGTTTGTTAAGTTACACTGAAGATTATTATAAACTCTGTAAATTATGGTAAGAATTGGTAATTAAATCAATTAAAAATGGTGAAAATTACACAAAATTTCCAAATATTTAACATAAATTATGTTGGTCGTAAAATTGTCTTTCAAACAATATATCAAATACTAATAAAATTTGCACTAAGACTGAATAGAAAACACAGAATTAGGGTATGCTAGTCCTATAACCAGTGTAGTTTTTGTATTTCTTACTACGCTTAGGTGAAGGGTATTTAAGATTCGGCACAGCCGAATATAGCACTCTTACTTGTTTTATACTCTGTTTGTTAAATTACACTGAAGATTATTAAGAACATCAGACAAACTCTGTAAATTATGGTAAGAATTGGTAATTAAATCAGTTAAAAATGGTGAAAATTAGACAAAATTTCAAAATATTTAACATAAATTGTGTTGGTCGTAAAATTGTCTTTCAAACAATATATCAAATATTAATATTTTTATTTTCTAATTGATTTTTCTGTTAATGTTAATGTAATTAAACGTAATATCACTTTGTACCTTAATCAGTGTAATTAAATGGTTGTTTAATTTTTTTATTATTATGTATATTATATAAATTTTTTATAATTGGTCTGTAAGGATTTACTCCATAGACCTAAAATAAAATAAATAAATAAATAAATAAATGTACTAATAAAATTTGCACTAAGACTGAATAGAAAACACAGAATTAGGATATTCTAGTCTAGTGTAGTTTCTGTATTTCTGATTACGCTTAGGTGAAGGGTATTTAAGATTTGGCACAGCCGAATATAGCACTCTTACTTGTTAATATTGCAACAGGCTAATTGTAAAAAACTTTCGAAGGTTTTGGGGAAAGACTGTATAACTGTTGTGCAACTATTTAATAAAAAACTGAAATTGGCGTGATGAATACATACGCACATGTTATGTGGCATTTTGGTCGAGAGTTGAACATGTTTGGGTCGACACTGAAAGAATTTTGTCTTGCTTACGCATTCTCCAATTGATTAATTTTTATAAACTTCGTAAGCTTCCGATACAGTTAGCAGCATATATCGTTTAGCAACAATTTGTCCATCAACAATGAGGGTGTCCTTTTTGGCTGCCGACTGAACGCTAACATCCCCATTCAACTTGCGTAGATGTTTTATTCTGCTCGTTTTCCTGTTCGACATACTTCTGAAATAGTCCTTTAATAACTTAAATTTTTTTTTTTTTTTTTCAAATCACTTGGTAATGCCCTTTCAGCCCAGACTTTGTCTACACGAATACGCTTCATGATCGTCTTCTTTTTCTTCTTTTGTCGGTATTCTCTCTACCTTGCACGTTCTTTTTCTTGTATTTGTTTTAAAACCTTTTTATTTTTTGTTAATGCTAAGCGTCGTTTTCGCATCCACTCAGCAGCTTTTTCGCGTAAAATTTTTAGCTTTTGTGGATCGCTTTTAATTTTATTGATATAACGCTTTTGTTTTTCGTTTTGCGATTTATCACATATTTTAACCATCTACGAAAGTAAATTTGCGTGTTAAGAAAATAAATGCATTGCCTATGAAAAAAATTTGCTTACGGTCGCGAACGTACGAAATTTTGCAAATAAAAAAGATTTTAATTAATTGTTGCCCAGAATTTTTTTTTTTAATTATAAATTAGTGACACCGAACTTGATTAAAATTTGTAATATCTGACACCTGTTGACAGTTAATGCAAATCAATTAAAATAAAATGATATTTTCGGTCGCGAACGTACGATTAAAACATAGATAAGAAACAAAGTAAAAATTTACCGTTAATCGAACTTTTTTGTCCTCGATACACTTTTATCTTACGAATTGATTGTAATGGAGAGATTTTGCAGAAAGAGTGCATAATTAACATATTTTTGCATGTAAAATAATTAAATATAAAAATTGGTTTATAAATAGCATAAAGCAAAATATAAAATTTTCCATTTTCCAGCCCAATTTCCTCATGTAAAACAGCTGAAATATGATATGAACCCATTCTATTATAAAAATATAGACTTTTTTTTATAATCATAAACAATAAAACACGATGATTATCAACATTTTATTTTTGGATCCTGGTTGACGATTTGCAGGAAATGCCCATATGTATTAATGTTGGATAGCATTACGTGCTATCTGTTTCCTAATATAATTTTGTAATAACTTCCAAAATCCTATCAATATTAATATAGCTAACAAAATTATAATTACTTCCATACTTAAAGTGATCTTATTGCTATTTATGGCATAAGCATTTGCTTGTCCTTGTACAGTTGCATCCGCAATACCCATAGTTATATTTAGATTTTCTATTATAGTTCTGATTTTATCTTCTTTTGTTATATTAAATGTTTTCATTAAAAATATTTATTTATATACTTTTATTTATCTATTTATTTTTCCATTCTGTAATTTTTAAAATTTTTTATAAGTTCCTTCCTTTGAGAACCCTGGTTGATGTTGATTATCCTCTGCAAATCTGCGCAATTTTTTTTTGAAGCGTCTCTTTCTTCTTTATCGCTTAAAACCTTAAAATTTTTATTTAGCAGGAATCTCAAAACAAATTTTTTTTTTTATTTATTTGGCAGGAATCTCAAAACAAAATTTTTTTTTTATTTATTTGGCAGGATCTCAAAACAAAAAAAAATTTTTTTTTTTATTTATTTGGCAGGATCGCCATGTAATGTCTATACGTCTTGTATTTGTATAGTGTAGTGGTTGTGTTTTCTTCAAAGCTCACCAGCCGATATAATCCGAGCGGCAAAACGCCCTTTTTTTGAGAAATAAAACAAATACAAGTTGTTATGTTTGAACTTGGATTAATTCTGAATTTTATTTACAATTTTACCTGACTTATATACTAAATTAATGAATGATCAGCAAATATCATTTTCTTCATTTACCCTTGGTTTAACTTAAGTGTGAATGTACTGAGTGATATTTGCTGAGTATACAATAAAATATAAATTCATTTAACAATATTATTATTATTTTAACTATGCAAAGTTGCAATGATAGCATTATTTCATTTGAACATTGGTTCATTTATTTTGTTTACTTTGTTTATTTTGTTTTTTTTTGGTTATTTTAATACTATCATATTTCCTTTGCGCGTGTATAATGATATGCATAATTATAGCACATACAATGATGTGTACAATTATAGCACGCACACTACAAGGGTTTTATATGGGAGCTTTGACTAGTTATGGACCATTACTTAACATTACATTACTTTTGTATGTAGCTTATTAATGTTCAATTTTATTTGGAAACATTTTTGGATAGTGGACCTTATATGGGAGCTATGATTAATTATGAACCGATCATCAGCAAATTAGGCTGAATGATTTGTCTATATATACCTACTTTTTAACGAGATCCAAATAAAATTCAACACAAATAAGTTTTACATATACAGAAATCATGACACATAATTTTAAAACGAACGGTCCATAATTAGTCATAGCTGCCATATAAGACAATCGGAAAATCATTTTAACATGCATAAATCCTTTATAAGTGTTGATATAAAGGTAAAATTTAATGCAAATAATTTGTATATGAAATTACACTACAATGAGCGCTACCATATCTGAAAAACTGTTTCTACTCTCATACTCGGTGTAAGGTATTATATGGTCGGGCTTGCCCGACTATACTTTCTAACTTGTTTAAATTTGTAAAATATATAAATTTTTATTTGGAAGGGCCAATAGGATATTTTCTTCAACAATAGGAACAGGATGGGGAAGAATGTCCCAATTTGAAGATGTTATTCTTCGTAATGAAGCAATAACATTTTTATTTTAGCTTTCTGTAGTCACAAACATGTGTATTAGAAAAGTACTTTCTATCTTGAAAGAGGTGAAAAAGGAAATTTGGTGTCTAATTTTAATAACACTGGTTTACAAATTTTTAATTTGGAAAAATACCAAGAACGCCACTTGCCTCGATTAGTTAATTGGGACCTCCTGAACACGAAAAACGCTGTAATTTTTTTTTTCTAAGTACCGTTTTTTAGATAACGGTACTTTTGTGTTTTTCGGTGTATGGTCCCATTCAAACCCTTGTGGAGCCCAACCGAAGAGCCCGATCGAGATGAGTGGCATATCGTTGGAAAGGTAATCGAATGCCGCCGATATGCTGCAAATTTCTATCTGATAAGAAATAGCTGAGTTATGGCACCTTAAAGTTCGAAATTTGCCTATTTTTTAAGTTTTTTTCAAAATTTTTCTTTTTTATTTAATTTTTTTTCTACGTTACAGTTAATATCTGGAATGTTTTATTTTTTATCCAAATAGTTTATTTAATTACCAACATTTTAAGCGTAATTTGAAAAAAATCGGATGAAAAATATAGTTTTTATTAAGGATTTTGTGGAACGACAATATTTTCATCTTCATTGCTTACACACTATATTCGGCGTAAATTCAAAAAATTTAAATTAAAATGGCGAGCGACTTGAACTCTTACTTTTTTTTCGGATGGATCTTCGCGAATGAGGAACCAACAATAGTCCGCCATCATTTGTTCGTCCCACCAGCCTTTGTAACGTCTCTCGATTTCTTCCATTTCTTGGTGAAATCTTTCACCTTGTTCATCACTTTCGGAGCCCAAGTTGGTGGGGAAAATATCCAAATGACTGAATAAGAAGTGTAATTTAGGTGTCATATTTGAACCTAAAGGTTAAAAAGAATAAATTTTAAATCATAACGGCCTTTTTGATATACATGTTTTCACTCAACGCTTACCAATGGCATTGAATTTTTGCAGTAATGCATCGATCTTCTCTGCGTAATCAGGACTTCTGTAGTTTCCCAAAAAGTTGTGAACGATGTCCTGGAATGCTTCCCATGCCTCCAAATGAGCTGGACCTTAACACTCATTAAATGCTTGGTCACCGTACAGAGCCCGAAAAACACAAAAGTACCGTTATCTAAAAAACGGTACTTAGAAAAAAAAATTACAGCGTTTTTCGTGTTCAGGAGGTCCCAATTAACTTATCTAGATAAGTGGCGTTCTTGGTATTTTTTGGCTGTAAACCAGTGTAAATTATCAACAGACTTGAAATTTTAAATATCGATATATTAAAAAACAAAAAAAAAAAAAAACAAGTAAGAAAGTATAGTCGGTCAAGCCCGACCATATAATAGCCTACACGCAGTATGGACCGATCTTCACAAAATTTGTAGATGTGATTTGGCTTCATCTACTACTCATTTGTGTTGAAATTTGTTTGGATACTTGCATAATTCAAACATTTATTATCGGAAAACCCCAATTTCGGGAGGACATTTGTATGAGGGCCAGGTGAAATAATGGCCGATTTCCACCAGTTTCATAAATATAATGTACCAAATTTTATTGATATATTTTAAAAATTTCGACCTGGAGCCAAATTACTACATTCGATATCAAGTAAAATTGATCGTAATTTTCTTATTTGAGATTATGGCATTCGATATCGAGCAAGAAATTTAGTACATTTTATCATAATTTCGATATCGAAATCATTTTTCGATACGATAGCTCATTCGATCATGAATGCGGTAATTTGACCCCTGTACTCTGCGCACAAGCTTTGCATGGACAGCCAGCCATCGTTAGATCTGAATTGATCGTTATACATTAAGGTGGGTGTTGGATTAATATTTATGGGCGTTACAAACATTAGCAAAAATCCAATATACCCTCCCCACTATTGTGGTATAGGCTATAATTATAAAAAACATACATACAAAAGTTTTTGTTGTGGTACCTTTTGTGTCTGTTGTGTTGTAGATTTTTACAATCACAAAAATTACAATTTGACAAATAATTTCTTCATAATGCCCCCTTAGATGACAAAAACGGGTAAAAAGTAGATAAAGACGTAAGGCCCAACTATAATGTGCATATGCTAGCTTAAGCAACCCTGCGAATACATATAAATTGTATGTGGCAAACTATAATGTACTTAACGAAACTTTTCGTTAAGTTTTTCAACTGTCATTTGCTTAAGCAAAAAGCGAAACTGATCGCATATTCCGTACGGAATCAGCTGTTTGTTTGTGTTTTTAACAAAATGGAGAAAGAAGAAAATACATTTATTTTAAATTTAATAGAAAATGTGGAAAAAATAAGTGCCTTTATAATAAAAGGGCCCTTTTTATTTTAACAAAAATGTCTCTGTCGTGGTTTATTTCTCTGAGAGAACAAGAGCGTCTTCTTCTTTTACAGTGTAGTTCACTTATTTCTTTTAATGTGCACAGGCCTTCAAGCGCTAACTTTAATATTTTTATATTATTTAAATTTTTAAGTCTTTTCTCCATTTTTACAAACACAATACGAAAATTAACAAAACATATGTAAACGTTTATTATTATTTACAATTTAGTGCTGTACATTTTAGTACTTTTGCCGAAAAATTAAAAAAAAGGAAAAATTATGCGTTTCGGGTACGAAGTTTTCTTTTAATTATAAAATAATATAATAATATTTATAAGATATAGTCATTTAATGGCTTTTTGTTAAAATAAAAACATTTTTTTTAAACATAAATGAGCAACTGTGGACAAAAAGTTTCAAAGTCATTGAAGCCACCTGAAAGTTAACTCTGAACTGGTTATGCATTTGACAGCCTTTTCGTTAACTTTTGCAATTTGCTTAAGCTTGCTTATGCATATTATAGTTGGGCCTTTAAAATTGTAAATATGGACTTCTAAAATTAAATCTAAAATTAAAGGACCAAAAAAGCAAAAATTAATTTGTTGGTACTTTTTTGGTACCTTTTGTATGCTTTAGTCAAAATCGATAAAAATTATTTTGTAGAATCAAAATACTCAAATATTAATTTGCAAACGACAGTTAGGTGGTAATGAAGGGTAAAAAAACAATGATTTTTAATATACATACTATATATTTTATTATAAAAATTCATAATATGTTTGTAAAATTTGTTGTGGCTTTCTGCAATCAGAAGAATATTTATCAGGAAAAAACTTTTACGATAGTCAATATTAAACTTTTAAGTATATAATTATTTTATTGAAAAATTTTTTTTGTTTATTATATAGCATGGTACTCTGTTCAAATTTGCGAAATTTGTTGAGCAACATCAATTATTTCGTTTGCAAATTCTGACAATTAGCAAGTAGTGATAATGCTGCGATTTAGAAGAAAATTGTCGTTTTTATTGCCCTTAGATATGCAACATTGTTTCTTTTAGATAAACAAAAACCATATGTTTTTATTTTATGTGTTAAAGAAATGGATACAAAAATTATATTATTATCCATGATGCTTTTATGGCGTTGCGGTTGCAAAGTAATTTATTGGTTTTATTCCTTATATTTTTTCTTTTTCGTACTGCCGATATGATTAGACGCTTCTCAGTTTCACTAAATTTATTTTTGTCTTTATTATTTTTTGTTTTATATTTTTGTACGAAATTATTAAATTAAAAAGACAATAACAAATAAAATCTAAACAGCTGTTGTTTTCAATTTCGTGCGAAATAAGTGCCGCTTATACTATGTTTCCACGGTACATGCTTCGCTCTCTATTCATGCTTCACACCCCAATCATGAGCGAAACAACTTGCTTCACCATACAAAATTTCAAGAGCGAATCAAGTAGATTCATATTGAATCTACTTGCGAAGCACGAAAAATTGCTCTCTTCTCTAATTTTTAAAGCAAGTTTATCTGCACTAGCTGTACAAATTTAATATTATTTAGTTCGTTTATTTGACCTTTTTCAATATTTAATAGTTTTTTTTTTAATAAGCAATAAGGTCACTTGAATTTTATATAAAAATATTTAATTTATTTATATATATTTATTTCCAATATTTCGCTATCACAATGGATAGCTTCTTCAGGGATAATACAAGTGACCTTATTGCTTATTAAAAAAAAAACTAATAAATTTAATATTATTGTAAACAAAGCAAATTATTTTCTTTTTGCTGGAAGTAAAGACGTACGAATGTATGTTTTTTTTCAAATAAGCTAACTAATTTCCACTCACTTTTTTTGTCCATTAAAAAAAAAATATTTTTCACAAGTTGTAAATTCTGTTTTTCTTTATTCTGTTTGTTTATAAAAATAACTGTCAAATCGAATCAAGTTTATTAGTCATGTAAACAGCATGATTCATAAACATGATTCAGACAGCGAAGCAGGTGATTCAAGTCGTCGTGAAAACATAGTATTACATTATTTCGCAGTTGAAAACAAATTTTGCCATATAAATTTTTTGGTTGAAAAAACATGCTGCCAGAATGATCTCAAAATTTGGAGATCTCAACTGCAATTTGAAATTTTTAATTAGTAATTCAAATTTGTAAATTCTTTATATTAGTTTGGATTACCTAAATCACAACTCAGTATTTCTGACCTTCTTAAAGCAATTCCTAATTACCTTTACACAGCTGCTTCTGGAAATTCCCCTTTAATTGTTTCCCTTTAAAATGTGTAAAGCGATTAAGGGCCCACAAGTAATTTACATAGGTGGGTAGAGCGACTACCTGCTAGCTGAACTTGGCAGAAACAGGTAGTAAGATATTATTAGACACATTTTCACGGTTGTTTCTTAAGGCTTAAAATTTGAAAACAAAATCAGTATGTCACAAACTCTCAACAAGGCTGCATCATGTTTCGTATATTTTCTAGAAAGACGTGCAGCTAAAATAAGTGTGCTGATAGAACAATCGCAGAGAATTGGCAACTTTATCTTTGAACTGAACTTCAAATCAGATACACTGATAGAGGTGTCTTTAAACATTTTGAAGTGCGTAAATCGGTAGCAAAGTAGGCTTGATAGCCAAACATTTAAGAAAGTTGTGAAAATTAAAAAAAGTGAAATTAATTGAAAAAGTTTAATTACATGTGTAAATATTGGCAACGTAACATAAATTTATAGAAAGAAACAAATTAACAAGAGCGGATCCACCAATATCCATTGAAGAAATAATAATATTGGAGCAATTAAACACTTTGGAATAAATACAAACGTCACAAAGTTTGCAAGTTGTTATGTGAAAGTTGAAAAAGAAAATAAGAAAGCAGAAATATCACATGTAAGTTATATTGTTTATATAAATATTTCTAAAGGTGTTATGACACTTGCTATTTTTTGTATTTTTTCAATATTGGAGAACAGTACAAATATATTTGCATAGGAAAACTGACCAAGTGTAAAGAGTATGAGTATATCATAAAAAATCTTGAAATGTTAAACAATTATACGTGTGTTATCGATAAATAATCCAAGACTGTCAAAAAAATACAAACATTTTTAACTTAAAATTGACATTTCGATTGTCATTCCGTGTGAAACTTTTTTAATATTCATCTGAGACCCAACAAAGTATATATTTTCTTGATCCTTATGAAATTCTAAGTCGATTTAGCCATGTCCGTCTGTCTGCCCGTCTGTGTAAAACACTCTCACGTCCACTTAACTAAACGAAATTTCCGGAAAAATATTTCTTATTTTGCAGGTAACTTTGGTAGTGAAAATCGGCAAAATTGGTTTAGGCCAACCAGAGTTATGGACCAATATGTGAGACAATCTCCATAAAAATTTGATATTTTTTGTCCATTTTATTGCAATACTTTGAAATGTATTGCAGATAATACATACCATCAAATTTTGTATTCGTTGTTTTTATGATAAAAAAAGAAAGTGTGCGGAAAATAGTAAGAATCGGTCCATGATTTCTCATAGCCTCCATACAAAAATTATCCCGAAATATTGCTCAATTATACATAAATGCCTATGAAATTGGAATATCAAGACAAAATTCAGCAAAAATAAGTTTTTTGCAAAAAGAAATCGCAAAACGAAATTTTTTTTTACTTCGGTCCATGTTTGACCATAGACCCCATATAAAGTCCACTTCCAAAATTCACTAAAATACGTATAAAAGAGATATAAATAATGTTAAACGGCTAAAATTGGACATAAATAATATTTATAGGCAAATAAATTGTTGTATTAAATTTTATGGTGGTTGGCCCAGAATTCGTCATAGCTCCCATACAAGGACCACATCTGAAAAATATTGTATAAATATCGGTACCGACTCAAAACGTTTCACATATCATTTACATATGTATGTACAAAAATCATTCCACAAAATATTGTGAATTTCGGTCTATTTTTAACCGTATGCCCCATATAAAGCCCTCTTCCGAAAATCACTCTAATACTCATAAATCTCTTATAAATAATGATACCGATTCAAAATTTTACACGGACCATTTACATACATGCCTAAATCAAACTGCTGGATTTTGAGAATGTCGGTCCATATTTGAATATGTCCCCCATATAAGGTCCACTTCCGAAATTCACGTTAATACTAATATATATCTTAAATATACCATTATTATGTTGAAATTCGACGTAAAATATCCACATATGCATAAAAATCACTGTTCCAAAATTTAAGAAGATCGGCTCATAATTTGTCATAGCTGCCATATAAGAACCATTTCCGAAAAATAATTTAACCCACAAAAATGTCTAATCGATATCGGTATCGAACCAACTTTTATATAGATCAGAAATCATATTAGTATCGGTTATACGGCAATTAAGCTACTTGATTTTGTAGCTTTCAGTCAATAATAGCTCCTGAATTAAGTCCACTTCCGAACGCTATTGAGATGAAATTCAACCAATATAATCCTAAAATACGTAGAAATCACATTAGTGGATACTGGATTTAGAAGCCATCGGTCCATAATTGGTCCACTTCTTCTATGCCACCCATAAATCTTTTGTAAATAATGTTATTGAGATCAAATTCAAACAAAAAAGCCTCATCTTATATCTTAACCTTTTTATACTCTGTTTCTTAACTTGTTTTTATTACCTTTAACTTTAACAGTATATTTGCAGGTGGAGGGCATTAAAGAGTCGGCAAAACCGAATATACTTTTCTAACTTGTTTTAATTTTTGATCGAAAGTAGCGGTTTTAATTTTTTTTTTGCGATTTTTAGCTTTTTTTGACGGGTTTTTGTGGGAACAAAACCTGGGCAATATTGTTTGTTTTGTTTACATTTTATTTTATTGTATTTCTTGTTCTTTCTCGCATTTGTTGTTTCATTCAATCAATCCTAAAAAAATCCAATACAAAAAATAGCAGGTGTCATAACACATTAAGCGATTTTAAAAACATCTTCAACTGCGTAAAACCTCGACAAAGGAGGATTGAAAGCCAAACATTTAAAGTTGTGAAAATTTTTAAAAAATAACAATTTTCAGCAAAACGACTTTAAAAACATTTCTAAGTACGTAAAACCTCGACAAAGGAGGATTGAAAGCCAAACATTTAAAGTTGTGAAAATTGTTAAAAAATAACAATTTTCAGCAAAACGACTTTAAAAACAACTTCAACTGCGTAAAACCGCGACAAAGGAGGATTGAAAGCCAAACATTCAAAGTTGTGAAAATTGTTAAAAATAACAATTTTCAGCAAAACGACTTTAAAAACAACTTCAACTGCGTAAAACCGAGACAAAGGAGGATTGAAAGCCAAACATTTAAAGTTGTGAAAATTGTTAAAAAATAACAATTTTCAGCAAAACGACTTTAAAAACATTTCTAAGTACGTAAAACCTCGACAAAGGTGGATTGAAAGCCAAACATTTAAAGTTGTGAAAATTGTTAAAAAATAACAATTTTCAGCAAAACGACTTTAAAAACATCTTCAAATGCGTAAAACCTCGACAAAGGAGGATTGAAAGCCAAACATTTAAAGTTGTGAAAATTGTTAAAAAATAACAATTTTCAGCAAAACGACTTTAAAAACAACTTCAACTGCGTAAAACCGCGACAAAGGAGGATTGCAAGCCAAACATTTAAAGTTGTGAAAATTGTTAAAAAATAACAATTTTCAGCAAAACGACTTTAAAAACAACTTCAACTGCGTAAAACCGAGACAAAGGAGGATTGAAAGCCAAACATTTAAAGTTGTGAAAATTGTTAAAAAATAACAATTTTCAGCAAAACGACTTTAAAAACATCTTCAAATGCGTAAAACCTCGACAAAGGAGGATTGAAAGCCAAACATTTAAAGTTGTGAAAATTGTTAAAAAATAACAATTTTCAGCAAAACGACTTTAAAAACATTTCTAAGTGCGTAAAACCTCGACAAAGGAGGATTGAAAGCCAAACATTTAAAGTTGTGAAAATTGTTAAAAAATAACAATTTTCAGCAAAACGACTTTAAAAACATCTTCAAATGCGTAAAACCTCGACAAAGGAGGATTGAAAGCCAAACATTTAAAGTTGTGAAAATTGTTAAAAAATAACAATTTTCAGCAAAACGACTTTAAAAACATTTCTAAGTACGTAAAACCTCGACAAAGGAGGATTGAAAGCCAAACATTTAAAGTTGTGAAAATTGTTAAAAAATAACAATTTTCAGCAAAACGACTTTAAAAACATTTCTAAGTATGTAAAACCTCGACAAAGGAGGATTGAAAGCCAAACATTTAAAGTTGTGAAAATTGTTAAAAAATAACAATTTTCAGCAAAACGACTTTAAAAACATCTTCAAATGCGTAAAACCTCGACAAAGGAGGATTGAAAGCCAAACATTTAAAGTTGTGAAAATTGTTAAAAAATAACAATTTTCAGCAAAACGACTTTAAAAACAACTTCAACTGCGTAAAACCTCGACAAAGGAGGATTGAAAGCCAAACATTTAAAGTTGTGAAAATTGTTAAAAAATAACAATTTTCAGCAAAACGACTTTAAAAACAACTTCAACTGCGTAAAACCGAGACAAAGGAGGATTGAAAGCCAAACATTTAAAGTTGTGAAAATTGTTAAAAAATAACAATTTTCAGCAAAACGACTTTAAAAACAACTTCAACTGCGTAAAACCGAGACAAAGGAGGATTGAAAGCCAAACATTTAAAGTTGTGAAAATTGTTAAAAAATAACAATTTTCAGCAAAACGACTTTAAAAACAACTTCAACTGCGTAAAACCGAGACAAAGGAGGATTGAAAGCCAAACATTTAAAGTTGTGAAAATTGTTAAAAAATAACAATTTTCAGCAAAACGACTTTAAAAACATTTCTAAGTACGTAAAACCTCGACAAAGGAGGATTGAAAGCCAAACATTTAAAGTTGTGAAAATTGTTAAAAAATAAGAATTTTCAGCAAAACGACTTTAAAAACATATCTAAGTACGTAAAACCTCGACAAAGGAGGATTGAAAGCCAAACATTTAAAGTTGTGAAAATTGTTAAAAAATAACAATTTTCAGCAAAACGACTTTAAAAACATCTTCAGCTGCGTAAAACCGCGGCAAAGGAGGATTGAAAGTCAAACATTTAAAGTTGTGAAAATTGTTAAAAAATAACAATTTTCAGCAAAACGACTTTAAAAACATTTCTAAGTACGTAAAACCTCGACAAAGGAGGATTGAAAGCCAAACATTTAAAGTTGTGAAAATTGTTAAAAAATAACAATTTTCAGCAAAACGACTTTAAAAACATCTTCAAATGCGTAAAACCTCGACAAAGGAGGATTGAAAGCCAAACATTTAAAGTTGTGAAAATTGTTAAAAAATAACAATTTTCAGCAAAACGACTTTAAAAACAACTTCAACTGCGTAAAACCTCGACAAAGGAGGATTGAAAGCCAAACATTTAAAGTTGTGAAAATTGTTAAAAATAACAATTTTCAGCAAAACGACTTTAAAAACATTTCTAAGTGCGTAAAACCTCGACAAAGGAGGATTGAAAGCCAAACATTTAAAGTTGTGAAAATTGTTAAAAAATAACAATTTTCAGCAAAACGACTTTAAAAACAACTTCAACTGCGTAAAACCTCGACAAAGGAGGATTGAAAGCCAAACATTTAAAGTTGTGAAAATTTTTAAAAATAACAATTTTCAGCAAAACGACTTTAAAAACATTTCTAAGTACGTAAAACCTCGACAAAGGAGGATTGAAAGCCAAACATTTAAAGTTGTGAAAATTGTTAAAAAATAAAAATTTTCAGCAAAACGACTTTAAAAACAACTTCAACTGCGTAAAACCGCGACAAAGGAGGATTGAAAGCCAAACATTTAAAGTTGTGAAAATTGTTAAAAAATAACAATTTTCAGCAAAACGACTTTAAAAACAACTTCAGCTGCGTAAAACCGCGGCAAAGGAGGATTGAAAGCCAAACATTCAAAGTTGTGAAAATTGTTAAAAAATAACAATTTTCAGCAAAACGACTTTAAAAACAACTTCAGCTGCGTAAAACCGCGGCAAAGGAGGATTGAAAGCCAAACATTTAAAGTTGTGAAAATTGTTAAAAAATAACAATTTTCAGCAAAACGACTTTAAAAACATCTTCAACTGCGTAAAACCTCGACAAAGGAGGATTGAAAGCCAAACATTTAAAGTTGTGAAAATTGTTAAAAAATAACAATTTTCAGCAAAACGACTTTAAAAACAACTTCAACTGCGTAAAACCGAGACAAAGGAGGATTGAAAGCCAAACATTTAAAGTTGTGAAAATTGTTAAAAAATAACAATTTTCAGCAAAACGACTTTAAAAACATTTCTAAGTACGTAAAACCTCGACAAAGGAGGATTGAAAGCCAAACATTTAAAGTTGTGAAAATTGTTAAAAAATAACAATTTTCAGCAAAACGACTTTAAAAACATCTTCAGCTGCGTAAAACCGCGGCAAAGGAGGATTGAAAGCCAAACATTTAAAGTTGTGAAAATTGTTAAAAAATAACAATTTTCAGCAAAACGACTTTAAAAACATCTTCAGCTGCGTAAAACCGCGGCAAAGGAGGATTGAAAGCCAAACATTTAAAGTTGTGAAAATTGTTAAAAAATAACAATTTTCAGCAAAACGACTTTAAAAACAACTTCAACTGCGTAAAACCGCGGCAAAGGAGGATTGAAAGCCAAACATTTAAAGTTGTGAAAATTGTTAAAAAATAACAATTTTCAGCAAAACGACTTTAAAAACATCTTCAGCTGCGTAAAACCGCGGCAAAGGAGGATTGAAAGCCAAACATTTAAAGTTGTGAAAATTGTTAAAAAATAACAATTTTCAGCAAAACGACTTTAAAAACAACTTCAGCTGCGTAAAACCTCGACAAAGGAGGATTGAAAGCCAAACATTTAAAGTTGTGAAAATTGTTAAAAAATAACAATTTTCAGCAAAACGACTTTAAAAACATCTTCAGCTGCGTAAAACCGCGGCAAAGGAGGATTGAAAGCCAAACATTTAAAGTTGTGAAAATTGTTAAAAAATAACAATTTTCAGCAAAACGACTTTAAAAACATCTTCATCTGCGTAAAACCTCGACAAAGGAGGATTGAAAGCCAAACATTTAAAGTTGTGAAAATTGTTAAAAAATAACAATTTTCAGCAAAACGACTTTAAAAACATTTCTAAGTGCGTAAAACCTCGACAAAGGAGGATTGAAAGCCAAACATTTAAAGTTGTGAAAATTGTTAAAAAATAACAATTTTCAGCAAAACGACTTTAAAAACATTTCTAAGTACGTAAAACCTCGACAAAGGAGGATTGAAAGCCAAACATTTAAAGTTGTGAAAATTGTTAAAAAATAACAATTTTCAGCAAAACGACTTTAAAAACATCTTCAGCTGCGTAAAACCGCGGCAAAGGAGGATTGAAAGCCAAACATTTAAAGTTGTGAAAATTGTTAAAAATAACAATTTTCAGCAAAACGACTTTAAAAACATCTTCAACTGCGTAAAACCGCGGCAAAGGAGGATTGAAAGCCAAACATTTAAAGTTGTGAAAATTGTTAAAAAATAACAATTTTCAGCAAAACGACTTTAAAAACATTTCTAAGTACGTAAAACCTCGACAAAGGAGGATTGAAAGCCAAACATTTAAAGTTGTGAAAATTGTTAAAAAATAACAATTTTCAGCAAAACGACTTTAAAAACATTTCTAAGTACGTAAAACCTCGACAAAGGAGGATTGAAAGCCAAACATTTAAAGTTGTGAAAATTGTTAAAAAATAACAATTTTCAGCAAAACGACTTTAAAAACATTTCTAAGTACGTAAAACCTCGACAAAGGAGGATTGAAAGCCAAACATTTAAAGTTGTGAAAATTGTTAAAAAATAACAATTTTCAGCAAAACGACTTTAAAAACATCTTCAGCTGCGTAAAACCGCGGCAAAGGAGGATTGAAAGCCAAACATTTAAAGTTGTGAAAATTGTTAAAAATAACAATTTTCAGCAAAACGACTTTAAAAACAACTTCAACTGCGTAAAACCGCGACAAAGGAGGATTGAAAGCCAAACATTTAAAATTGTGAAAATTGTTAAAAATAACAATTTTCAGCAAAACGACTTTAAAAACATTTCTAAGTGCGTAAAACCTCGACAAAGGAGGATTGAAAGCCAAACATTTAAAGTTGTGAAAATTGTTAAAAATAACAATTTTCAGCAAAACGACTTTAAAAACAACTTCAACTGCGTAAAACCGCGACAAAGGAGGATTGAAAGCCAAACATTTAAAGTTGTGAAAATTGTTAAAAATAACAATTTTCAGCAAAACGACTTTAAAAACATTTCTAAGTACGTAAAACCTCGACAAAGGAGGATTGAAAGCCAAACATTTAAAGTTGTGAAAATTGTTAAAAAATAACAATTTTCAGCAAAACGACTTTAAAAACATTTCTAAGTACGTAAAACCTCGACAAAGGATGATTGAAAGCCAAACATTTAAAGTTGTGAAAATTGTTAAAAAATAACAATTTTCAGCAAAACGACTTTAAAAACATTTCTAAGTACGTAAAACCTCGACAAAGGAGGATTGAAAGCCAAACATTTAAAGTTGTGAAAATTGTTAAAAAATAACAATTTTCAGCAAAACGACTTTAAAAACATTTCTAAGTATGTAAAACCTCGACAAAGGAGGATTGAAAGCCAAACATTTAAAGTTGTGAAAATTGTTAAAAAATAACAATTTTCAGCAAAACGACTTTAAAAACATCTTCAAATGCGTAAAACCTCGACAAAGGAGGATTGAAAGCCAAACATTTAAAGTTGTGAAAATTGTTAAAAAATAACAATTTTCAGCAAAACGACTTTAAAAACAACTTCAGCTGCGTAAAACCGCGGCAAAGGAGGATTGAAAGCCAAACATTTAAAGTTGTGAAAATTGTTAAAAAATAACAATTTTCAGCAAAACGACTTTAAAAACATCTTCAGCTGCGTAAAACCTCGACAAAGGAGGATTGAAAGCAAAACATTTAAAGTTGTGAAAATTGTTAAAAAATAACAATTTTCAGCAAAACGACTTTAAAAACAACTTCAACTGCGTAAAACCGAGACAAAGGAGGATTGAAAGCCAAACATTTAAAGTTGTGAAAATTGTTAAAAAATAACAATTTTCAGCAAAACGACTTTAAAAACATTTCTAAGTAAGTAAAACCTCGACAAAGGAGGATTGAAAGCCAAACATTTAAAGTTGTGAAAATTGTTAAAAAATAACAATTTTCAGCAAAACGACTTTAAAAACATTTCTAAGTGCGTAAAACCTCGACAAAGGAGGATTGAAAGCCAAACATTTAAAGTTGTGAAAATTGTTAAAAAATAAGAATTTTCAGCAAAACGACTTTAAAAACATATCTAAGTACGTAAAACCTCGACAAAGGAGGATTGAAAGCCAAACATTTAAAGTTGTGAAAATTGTTAAAAAATAACAATTTTCAGCAAAACGACTTTAAAAACATCTTCAGCTGCGTAAAACCGCGGCAAAGGAGGATTGAAAGCCAAACATTTAAAGTTGTGAAAATTGTTAAAAAATAACAATTTTCAGCAAAACGACTTTAAAAACATTTCTAAGTACGTAAAACCTCGACAAAGGAGGATTGAAAGCCAAACATTTAAAGTTGTGAAAATTGTTAAAAAATAACAATTTTCAGCAAAACGACTTTAAAAACATCTTCAAATGCGTAAAACCTCGACAAAGGAGGATTGAAAGCCAAACATTTAAAGTTGTGAAAATTGTTAAAAAATAACAATTTTCAGCAAAACGACTTTAAAAACAACTTCAACTGCGTAAAACCTCGACAAAGGAGGATTGAAAGCCAAACATTTAAAGTTGTGAAAATTGTTAAAAATAACAATTTTCAGCAAAACGACTTTAAAAACATTTCTAAGTGCGTAAAACCGCGGCAAAGGAGGATTGAAAGCCAAACATTTAAAGTTGTGAAAATTTTTAAAAATAACAATTTTCAGCAAAACGACTTTAAAAACATTTCTAAGTGCGTAAAACCTCGACAAAGGAGGATTGAAAGCCAAACATTTAAAGTTGTGAAAATTGTTAAAAAATAACAATTTTCAGCAAAACGACTTTAAAAACAACTTCAGCTGCGTAAAACCGCGGCAAAGGAGGATTGAAAGCCAAACATTTAAAGTTGTGAAAATTGTTAAAAAATAACAATTTTCAGCAAAACGACTTTAAAAACAACTTCAACTGCGTAAAACCGCGACAAAGGAGGATTGAAAGCCAAACATTTAAAGTTGTAAAAATTGTTAAAAAATAACAATTTTCAGCAAAACGACTTTAAAAACATCTTCAGCTGCGTAAAACCGCGGCAAAGGAGGATTGAAAGCCAAACATTTAAAGTTGTGAAAATTGTTAAAAAATAACAATTTTCAGCAAAACGACTTTAAAAACATTTCTAAGTACGTAAAACCTCGACAAAGGAGGATTGAAAGCCAAACATTTAAAGTTGTGAAAATTGTTAAAAAATAACAATTTTCAGCAAAACGACTTTAAAAACATTTCTAAGTGCGTAAAACCTCGACAAAGGAGGATTGAAAGCCAAACATTTAAAGTTGTGAAAATTGTTAAAAAATAACAATTTTCAGCAAAACGACTTTAAAAACATTTCTAAGTACGTAAAACCTCGACAAAGGAGGATTGAAAGCCAAACATTTAAAGTTGTGAAAATTGTTAAAAAATAACAATTTTCAGCAAAACGACTTTAAAAACATCTTCAACTGCGTAAAACCTCGACAAAGGAGGATTGAAAGACAAACATTTAAAGTTGTGAAAATTGTTAAAAAATAACAATTTTCAGCAAAACGACTTTAAAAACATTTCTAAGTACGTAAAACCTCGACAAAGGAGGATTGAAAGCCAAACATTTAAAGTTGTGAAAATTGTTAAAAAAAAACAATTTTCAGCAAAACGACTTTAAAAACATCTTCAAATGCGTAAAACCTCGACAAAGGAGGATTGAAAGACAAACATTTAAAGTTGTGAAAATTGTTAAAAAATAACAATTTTCAGCAAAACGACTTTAAAAACATTTCTAAGTACGTAAAACCTCGACAAAGGAGGATTGAAAGCCAAACATTTAAAGTTGTGAAAATTGTTAAAGAATAACAATTTTCAGCAAAACGACTTTAAAAACAACTTCAGCTGCGTAAAACCGCGGCAAAGGAGGATTGAAAGCCAAACATTTAAAGTTGTGAAAATTGTTAAAAAATAACAATTTTCAGCAAAACGACTTTAAAAACAACTTCAACTGCGTAAAACCGAGACAAAGGAGGATTGAAAGCCAAACATTTAAAGTTGTGAAAATTGTTAAAAAATAACAATTTTCAGCAAAACGACTTTAAAAACATTTCTAAGTACGTAAAACCTCGACAAAGGAGGATTGAAAGCCAAACATTTAAAGTTGTGAAAATTGTTAAAAAATAACAATTTTCAGCAAAACGACTTTAAAAACAACTTCAACTGCGTAAAACCGAGACAAAGGAGGATTGAAAGCCAAACATTTAAAGTTGTGAAAATTGTTAAAAAATAACAATTTTCAGCAAAACGACTTTAAAAACATTTCTAAGTACGTAAAACCTCGACAAAGGAGGATTGAAAGCCAAACATTTAAAGTTGTGAAAATTGTTAAAAAATAACAATTTTCAGCAAAACGACTTTAAAAACATCTTCAGCAGCGTAAACCCGCGGCAAAGGAGGATTGAAAGCCAAACATTTAAAGTTGTGAAAATTGTTAAAAAATAACAATTTTCAGCAAAACGACTTTAAAAACATCTTCAGCTGCGTAAAACCTCGACAAAGGAGGATTGAAAGCCAAACATTTAAAGTTGTGAAAATTGTTAAAAAATAACAATTTTCAGCAAAACGACTTTAAAAACAACTTCAACTGCGTAAAACCGAGACAAAGGAGGATTGAAAGCCAAACATTTAAAGTTGTGAAAATTGTTAAAAAATAACAATTTTCAGCAAAACGACTTTAAAAACATTTCTAAGTACGTAAAACCTCGACAAAGGAGGATTGAAAGCCAAACATTTAAAGTTGTGAAAATTGTTAAAAAATAACAATTTTCAGCAAAACGACTTTAAAAACATCTTCAAATGCGTAAAACCTCGACAAAGGAGGATTGAAAGCCAAACATTTAAAGTTGTGAAAATTGTTAAAAAATAACAATTTTCAGCAAAACGACTTTAAAAACAACTTCAACTGCGTAAAACCTCGACAAAGGAGGATTGAAAGCCAAACATTTAAAGTTGTGAAAATTGTTAAAAATAACAATTTTCAGCAAAACGACTTTAAAAACATTTCTAAGTGCGTAAAACAGCGACAAAGGAGGATTGAAAGCCAAACATTTAAAGTTGTGAAAATTTTTAAAAATAACAATTTTCAGCAAAACGACTTTAAAAACATTTCTAAGTGCGTAAAACCGCGGCAAAGGAGGATTGAAAGCCAAACATTTAAAGTTGTGAAAATTGTTAAAAAATAACAATTTTCAGCAAAACGACTTTAAAAACAACTTCAGCTACGTAAAACCGCGGCAAAGGAGGATTGAAAGCCAAACATTTAAAGTTGTGAAAATTGTTAAAAAATAACAATTTTCAGCAAAACGACTTTAAAAACAACTTCAACTGCGTAAAACCGCGACAAAGGAGGATTGAAAGCCAAACATTTAAAGTTGTGAAAATTGTTAAAAAATAACAATTTTCAGCAAAACGACTTTAAAAACATCTTCAGCTGCGTAAAACCGCGGCAAAGGAGGATTGAAAGCCAAACATTTAAAGTTGTGAAAATTGTTAAAAAATAACAATTTTCAGCAAAACGACTTTAAAAACATTTCTAAGTACGTAAAACCTCGACAAAGGAGGATTGAAAGCCAAACATTTAAAGTTGTGAAAATTGTTAAAAAATAACAATTTTCAGCAAAACGACTTTAAAAACATTTCTAAGTACGTAAAACCTCGACAAAGGAGGATTGAAAGCCAAACATTTAAAGTTGTGAAAATTGTTAAAAAATAACAATTTTCAGCAAAACGACTTTAAAAACATTTCTAAGTACGTAAAACCTCGACAAAGGAGGATTGAAAGCCAAACATTTAAAGTTGTGAAAATTGTTAAAAAATAACAATTTTCAGCAAAACGACTTTAAAAACATCTTCAAATGCGTAAAACCTCGACAAAGGAGGATTGAAAGACAAACATTTAAAGTTGTGAAAATTGTTAAAAAATAACAATTTTCAGCAAAACGACTTTAAAAACATTTCTAAGTACGTAAAACCTCGACAAAGGAGGATTGAAAGCCAAACATTTAAAGTTGTGAAAATTGTTAAAAAAAAACAATTTTCAGCAAAACGACTTTAAAAACATCTTCAAATGCGTAAAACCTCGACAAAGGAGGATTGAAAGACAAACATTTAAAGTTGTGAAAATTGTTAAAAAATAACAATTTTCAGCAAAACGACTTTAAAAACATTTCTAAGTACGTAAAACCTCGACAAAGGAGGATTGAAAGCCAAACATTTAAAGTTGTGAAAATTGTTAAAGAATAACAATTTTCAGCAAAACGACTTTAAAAACAACTTCAGCTGCGTAAAACCGCGGCAAAGGAGGATTGAAAGCCAAACATTTAAAGTTGTGAAAATTGTTAAAAAATAACAATTTTCAGCAAAACGACTTTAAAAACAACTTCAACTGCGTAAAACCGAGACAAAGGAGGATTGAAAGCCAAACATTTAAAGTTGTGAAAATTGTTAAAAAATAACAATTTTCAGCAAAACGACTTTAAAAACATTTCTAAGTACGTAAAACCTCGACAAAGGAGGATTGAAAGCCAAACATTTAAAGTTGTGAAAATTGTTAAAAAATAACAATTTTCAGCAAAACGACTTTAAAAACAACTTCAACTGCGTAAAACCGAGACAAAGGAGGATTGAAAGCCAAACATTTAAAGTTGTGAAAATTGTTAAAAAATAACAATTTTCAGCAAAACGACTTTAAAAACATTTCTAAGTACGTAAAACCTCGACAAAGGAGGATTGAAAGCCAAACATTTAAAGTTGTGAAAATTGTTAAAAAATAACAATTTTCAGCAAAACGACTTTAAAAACATCTTCAGCTGCGTAAAACCGCGGCAAAGGAGGATTGAAAGCCAAACATTTAAAGTTGTGAAAATTGTTAAAAAATAACAATTTTCAGCAAAACGACTTTAAAAACATCTTCAGCTGCGTAAAACCTCGACAAAGGAGGATTGAAAGCCAAACATTTAAAGTTGTGAAAATTGTTAAAAAATAACAATTTTCAGCAAAACGACTTTAAAAACAACTTCAACTGCGTAAAACCGAGACAAAGGAGGATTGAAAGCCAAACATTTAAAGTTGTGAAAATTGTTAAAAAATAACAATTTTCAGCAAAACGACTTTAAAAACATTTCTAAGTACGTAAAACCTCGACAAAGGAGGATTGAAAGCCAAACATTTAAAGTTGTGAAAATTGTTAAAAAATAACAATTTTCAGCAAAACGACTTTAAAAACAACTTCAACTGCGTAAAACCGAGACAAAGGAGGATTGAAAGCCAAACATTTAAAGTTGTGAAAATTGTTAAAAAATAACAATTTTCAGCAAAACGACTTTAAAAACATCTTCAGCTGCGTAAAACCTCGACAAAGGAGGATTGAAAGCCAAACATTTAAAGTTGTGAAAATTGTTAAAAAATAACAATTTTCAGCAAAACGACTTTAAAAACAACTTCAACTGCGTAAAACCGAGACAAAGGAGGATTGAAAGCCAAACATTTAAAGTTGTGAAAATTGTTAAAAAATAACAATTTTCAGCAAAACGACTTTAAAAACATTTCTAAGTACGTAAAACCTCGACAAAGGAGGATTGAAAGCCAAACATTTAAAGTTGTGAAAATTGTTAAAAAATAACAATTTTCAGCAAAACGACTTTAAAAACAACTTCAACTGCGTAAAACCGAGACAAAGGAGGATTGAAAGCCAAACATTTAAAGTTGTGAAAATTGTTAAAAAATAACAATTTTCAGCAAAACGACTTTAAAAACATTT